>CM055958.1:43701455-44091878 GCA_029490685.1 Schizonepeta tenuifolia | reverse complement strand
CCAAGCTGCTGCGGCTCGGCTCATCGCCAAAAAGAAAAAAAAGAAGGCAAAGAGGACGGTCATAAACCGCGATCGGGAGGCGGCCCTGCAGCAGTTGATGGCCGACTATTTCAACGACAACCCGACGTACGGGCCAATTTTTTTTCGCCGGCGTTTTCGGATGCACAAGCATCTGTTCTTGAGGATTTGCGAGGCGTTGGAGCAGAATGTGAGATATTTCCAGCACAGGCAAGATGCAACCGGCAAATGGGGCCTCACGTCGGTGCAAAAGTGCACAATGGCCATTCGCCAACTAGCCACCGGTGGAGCGCCAGATGTTTTCGACGAATATTTGAAGATCGGCGATAGCACAGGCCGTCTTTGCCTCCGGAAGTTCTGCCGAGGTATCATCGACCTATTCGGTGACGTGTATTTGAGGAGGCCAAATGCACAAGACACGACTCGGCTGCTGCAAATGCACGAGGAGAGGCACGGCTTTCCAGGGATGCTCGGTAGCCTGGACTGCATGCACTGGATATGGAGGAATTGCCCGAAGGCGTGGTCGGCTGCCTACACTCGAGGAGATATAGGTGCGCCTTCCTTGATTCTTGAGGCGGTGGCGTCTCAAGACTTATGGATCTGGCACGCCTTCTTTGGAGTAGCCGGCTCCAACAACGATATCAACGTCCTCAATCAGTCTCCCATATTTTCAGACGTGCTTGAGGAACGTGCTCCGCCGTGCAAGTACACAGTGAACGGAAGGTCCTACGACGGCGGTTACTACTTAACCGATGGGATCTATCCGGAATGGGCTGCCCTGATCAAGGCTCCTCCGATTGCAGTTGATGACAAGGCGGCGCGCTTCAAGAAGATGCAGGAAGCGGCGAGGAAAGATATCGAACGGGCCTTTGGTGTTCTTCAGGCCCGTTGGGGAATTATCCGGAACCCGGCGCGGGGCTGGTACGTACCGCACCTCCGCAACATCATGTTTGCATGCATTATTTTGCACAACATGATCATTGAAGACGAGAGGGGGGATGCCGAGAACTGGAGAGAGGACACAGAAACTAGTTCGAGTAGTAATGTTACTCATGTCCCCTACCCGCAATCATGGAAGAATTTCATCAAACGGGACGCCGCATTAAGAGATGTGAGGAGGCACCATCGGCTCACAAATGATTTGATCGAGCATCTTTGGAGCCGATTTGGAGCTGTTGACGAGTAGGATGTTTTTATTTTTTTTTATTTCAATTAATGTAATGTTTTTATTTGTTTTATTTCAATTAATGTATTATACTAGTTATCTGTTTAAATTAATGAAAATTTCAACTTTTCTTATTAAAAATAATGCAAAATAAAAATTCAGAAAATCCTTAGAGACAGCCCCACTGCAGCTCACTGTCTCTATCTTCAAAAAATCCTTAGAGACACCCCTTAGAGACACTACCACTGCAGGTAATCTTAAAAACGTTAAATCTAATTGATGGAATCAATTAAATTCTTAAATAAAAAAAAAAGCACCAAAGAATTATATAAAGGGCAAAGGAAAAGAACACAAAATGGTATGTAATCTGTGAGCGCATGACACATAATTCATCTTAACGCGGCGGATAGATAAGCTGGAAAGGGCAAGTGTGTTGTCGAAAGTGACACATGTTTTATACTAAATTACTATTATGCCCTCTGACAACTGGAATTTCGGGTTTATGTTTCCGTTTGCCGGTTTTCTTTTTTTTTTTTTAGAGAGAGAGCGCTTCTCGATTTTCCCAATTTAAGAAAAGTGCTTTTACCGTTAATTTCGTTTGCTTTCTCAAAGTTCGACAAATTTATAGATGTATTTTTAAGGGATTTCGAGGACAAAAACGACATTGTACCGACTATGTAATGAAGGGTAATTATGTAAGCGTGGCCATTAAAATTAAAATAATCCAAAGATTTCGAACTTGTCTTATAAAAAATGCAGTCGACATACCTTTTTTTCCGGACATTTATAGCTTTTGTAGTTCTTCTAACCTAGATTCACATCGTTAAGTTGCATGCATAGTTATTGAATTTAAAAAATTAGTCATGTTCTCGAATAAAAAATAAAATCGGTCATTAAATCATTAATAAATCACTTTATTCACTTCATAACCATTTTATATCACTTTATGTCACTTCAAAAATACTTTATATTATTTTATCAATTAAAAATACTTTACATTACTTTATTCAGTATAATAAACACATAATTTACATCAAATCCTTCTTATGTTAATCCCGTACCGAAAAGAAACAATGCATGTTGAATGGGACGGAGGGAGTATTCTGAAATACTTCATTATATACAATATTTGCACGGTAGTATCATCATTTTTACCTTCTCGGAAGTTGGAAATCAAATCTTTAAGTCTACCAAGACTATGTACTCTTGATACACCAACATACAATTGTCCATGTGTAAAAATTGGTCTTGGCAAGAAAAAGCCAACATGAGAAATTGATTGTCCTTGACTTTTATTGATCGCCATTACATAAGAGATAATTAGAGGAAATCGACGTCACTCAAACTTGAAAGACAATGTGGGATCAGCCAGAGTTAAAGACATTCTTGGAATCAATACCGTTTGATCTACATTTTCTCCTGTTAGAATTTTCGCTTCCAAAAGTGATTACTAGCCTTGTTATCATTGTTATCATAATTGAGTGTCATTACACAATCTGTTTGCATGGTCGATATTTCTCAACAACATAACAAGAAATTTCCATCCTTTATTTATGCTTCATGATTTGGAACGCATGAATATTTGATATTATTCAAGAATTCAGGAGTATGTATCTCTTGCAACAAATCAGTATATCATCCGATATGCACATTGAATCTGAGCTCCTATATAACATACCTTCACTCTTATTCTTAGAAATCATGTTCTGATTCACAAATTCTACTACATTAGTTGGTGCAAGTATTGTTGCTCTTTCTTGTAGATAACGTTGTGTATGTATTGTCAATGCTTGGTATGTATCGTTAACTATGCATTCAATAAGATCAGGAATATCGATACTATGATAGTCCATTAGATTTTATTTTCATTTCAAATTTGGTAATCCCCCCTTACTATTTTAGATCGTTATATTATAATTTTTTGCAAATATATCTTTTTATGGGGAATAATTTTTTATACCCACATCTTAATGTGTAAAATAAAAAATGTACACTCGGTTGTATTTCAATGTATTTTACCCCCACTGACACAATTTGGGCCCACTAACTGCCATCTCTTCTTCCCTTATCGACTGACACTCATGTCTTATAAGTTTTGTTTTATGTTGTTGTCTTTTCGGCCCAAATTTTGATGCATTTACTTTTTTGACCTAATTGACTACCCCAACCCCCCACCTGGAGCATTAAATCTCGCCCCACTTCCTCATTTATTTATCTCGCCCACACCTCACTTTCATTCTTCCCTTACAAATCCCGCTCCGCACCAAATCATCCATCACAAAAGAATACTTCGATGACGGTTTGTTATTTATCACAATATAGCAAACTATGGAGAGGTTAGTATTTTATTCCATACTTGATATTTTTTTTTTACTTCAGATTTTTACGAATTTCATAGGATAAAATAGATGCCTTCGATTTATATGTGAATTTTTGTCTGTGGGCTTGAAAAAAAAATTAGGTTCTATCTAGATGATTTCCCGCTCGAGAAACCCTTATGCCACCAATATCCCGCTCAAGCGGGATATTGCTTTGTCGAGCGAAAAATTAGATATTGTACCGATAATTAGTGCTAATACTGAATTACTTGGTAAAGATCGAAAAATTTGTAAATTGTAAATTTTCTATTATTTGTTGATTAATTAAGTGTAATAACTTGAATTTTCATAATGGTAAATATTTTGAATGTCGAATTTGTTCATAAGTTTCCTGTTATTTTGTACTTGTTAATTGCATGAAATCCCGCTCGACAATCTTATATGACGAACCTAAATTCCGCTCGATAGGGATATAGCTAAGACGAGCGGAAAATGTTAGATTATCTATATTAATTAGTTGGAACCTAATATCTATCAAATCCCTCTCTAACCTTAAGGTTCAGTAGATGTTTAGAATGTTTGGTGATAGATTTATACTTATATGTTGGAAAAATATGTCCCAAGTATATTTTGAATGTGTAATTTGCAAATATTTGTTCCCTGAAATTTTTCATGCCAAGTATTGAAGATCCCGCTCGAGCAACTAAAGATAACCTAAATCCCGCTCGAGCGAGATATAGCTAAGCCGAGCGGGATTTTATTGATTTGTGTTTTATAATTTTTTTCATGCAATCTGTATTATATCCCGCTCATTTTGGTGGATTTTGGGTTGATATCCCGCTCGAGCGGGATATATATATTCCGAGCGGGAAATAGTTTATTGAACTGTTTAATACTGTGTATAGTTTGATTTTAATATATTTTTTTTTAATTTATTTTTTTATTTGTGTAGATTATATTTAAGAGGCCCGAGACTATTAACCGGAAGTCCATGGTTAGCACGACCTACATGCACAGCGTTTTAGTCCATACACTGATAAGGGATGTATGGATTCTCGAGAAGAGAGGAGCCATGGTGGTCCCCCCCGGACCGCCCGGATCCCACGAGTGAATCGAAAGACTTTGAGTCTACATTGATGCAGGTTGGGGGACAGAATCTCCTGGAGAGGTGGCTTGAAGGTTGTTTTGGCCACTTTACTTACTGACAGTCGGGGCAGAAGTGCGCTATGGGCGTGCATCACGTATTGTCCCGTGAGATTGCGTATCCATTCGGCGAGGCACACGACATGTGGTTTCACATCAACGGGGCGAACATTCGATTTTCTTCTGCGGAGTATGCCCTTGTTACCGGATTGTCATTCGGCTCGTCTAATTTCCAACCTTCAGACGACCACGACATACAGGATGTGCAAGTGTATCGGCGGTTTGCCAACGGCGTGCCGATTAGTGTCCAGGACCTCTTGGATCGGTTTTGCCAGAGGCGTGTGATAGATCAGAGTGGACAGTTGTATCTGAAGGTCGCGCACGTGTTGGTTTTGTATATGCTGTTTTGTATATGATTCCGCTCGAGCGGGATTTGACACGTGTATCGGGATTTGCTTCTATCCGAGCGAGATCTACATTAAGTTGGTTTAATGCCGATTTATAATTTTTCGACTAAATTTAGTGCGCTACTTAATCCGTATATCTTTAATATGAAATAATTAAATTACATAATTATTATCTAATTATTGTCAAATAGTCATATAATTAACCCTAAATCATTGCTGATTGCACACACAACCAAACTTGTCAACTATTTTATATCACATTTCTTACACATGTATAAGAGATGTGATATAAAAGAGATGATATAATGATATATTATATTTGAAATATTCAAAAGTATATAAAATTCATTGAAATATTCAAAAGTATATAAAATTCACTGTTTTTAAAGGGATTATGTATTTTTCATTTTGTCAAAAGCAAAGTGCATATTTTTATGAATGGTCACTTTTTTATTGCACGGTTCAAATTGCATTTAATTTTGGAAAGATTCACAATCTTATTGTAGTATATAGTATGTATGCCAATTTTGGAAGAATATTCATCTATCGTGTTTCTTTTATAATTTGAACCAATGATAAATTTAGTCGCGATTCATCTACTGTAATGGATAATATCCAAGTCCGTCATTCATAACTGAACGTCTGAATTTGATACTCTTTAGATATACAAATGCATTAAAAAAATCATGTGCGTTTTCTACATTTTTTTCTCCTTATCCCATTGTCATTCTTTTATTTTAATTTTTTGACACCATCTGCAATACCTACTTCTCCTATTTTTATTTATTTTTGCCGATTGGATAAAGCCTAAAAGGAGTTCCTATTGATATTTATCATCATTGAAAGGAAAATTCCCCAACTACGTTTCACTATTTACAATTTTCCACCTTCTTTTTCTAATTATTGACTTCATATATGGATTCTCTAGAAGCTGAAAAAAGGGTTTGCGTAGTATGCCATAATTAATTTTTAACTGGAGGTTGCAATTTTCCAACTATTCTATAAATTCTAAAATTAAATTTGTTATCCTCTTAGGCACTAAAAATTGTTTAACATGGAGTATGGAGTATGTAGTTTGTTTGTTTGTTTGTTTGTTTTTTTTGTTTTTTTTTTTGAGCAAAATCTATGTTTAGTTTAGTTAAATCAAAATATTTTGATCAATTATTTGATTATTGACAATTTCTTTTTCTTTTTTTGAGCAAAACCTATGTTTAGTTAAACCAAAATATTTTGATCAATTATTAGATTATTGACAATTTCTTTCGGTAGTATTTGAGCCACAAAGGGAAGGTAAACAATTTATTTTCTCTATTGCAAATGCATACAATTAGTGGAATATGGAAATTCAAATCCTCGCAAACATTTTAAGCAGTTGCATGTATACAGTAATTTGGTACAGTAAAACCTCTATAAATTAATAATCTTGGGATCATGAAAATTTATTAATTTAGAGAGGTATTAATATATCGATAAATTAATAATTTATTAATTAAAAGAGTAAATTTTTAAAATTAGAAAATTAATTATATTTACAGCATATATTCATGTACATTATCAATTCATTGTATCTAATTAAGTCTTATATTCATGTACAGACGTATCAATTAATTGGAATTAATTAATTATATTCATAACTAATTAAATATATTCATGCATGATGAATAAAACAATTACTATATAAATTTCAATATGGAAAAAGTAAAAATCACAACACCCAACTATGGCTTGTCATCTAAAAGGTATCAAATGGTTATCGCAATCAAATGGACGTCAACAACTTGTTGGACTATCCGGGTGAAAATAATAAATGTTCACAAGTTCAAAGTTTAGAAGAAATTGTGGCTGACATTATTGATTATCCTACTAATGATGAAGTTGAAGATGATTCAACACCGTTGGAGCCAGTCACGCGAAAAGAAGCTTTGAACGTAGCAACAACTCTTCACAATTTTTTATTGCAGCTAGAGAACTCAACACCGGAACTTTTGAATGCAATTAGAAAAGTTAGGGCTGAAATCCAATTAAATTTAAATTTTAAGAAAAAACAAATAACAATAGATTCATATTTTAGTAAATTAGCATGATATTAATAATTGTAATATTTAAAAATTATTAATTTATAGTTTTAAGGGGATCTTTATATTATAAAGGGATTTTTCAAAAAATTATTATTTTATTATCTTATCGAATTTGATGATTTTTTATAAGGGCCCAAGTCGGGATCGGAGAAACTTATTATATTAAAGAGGTTATTAATTTATATAGTATTAAATTATAGAAGTTTTAATGTATATAAAGGTGATTATCCATAGCAGGCAGTGGATTATTGAGAGAGAGAGAGATTATTTAATTGGATAACGCAACAAGTATTGTACACGGCAGGTAATCTGCAAATCAATAAATAAGTGCGTGATTAAATGATTACATAATTTGATAATTTTGATGGATCCCACCGATTTACGCAAGTTAATTACAATTTCCAAGGCCATAATTACGTCCAGAAGTATTCTAGTGGAGGAGTAGTAGTTATCAATCTGAACTGAAAAAATTTTGGTTTAAAATTATGTTGCCTGTAAAATGTACAGTAATTAATACTGCACAAAATTTTAAGTGCGTACTAAATGACGATCTCGTATTCATTACCCTAAATTGTGGATTAAAATTTCAATGTAGTTATATTTTGGTTCAATTGTACCTTCTTCTCTAAATGAAATAATTAGCTGGCTAACTTTGCATTAATGGTAGTTAACTCTCACTTTGTCAAACGTTTTAAATGTACAGTAATCAGGAGGGAAATTGGCAAGGACTACGACTAGGCCAGAGATATGATGTTTAGTCATTTGAAAGCATAAGGTTAATCTTTATTAAACCCTATCAATCTTATTTACTCAAATACTATTTCTTTTGATAAAAGAAAACAAAATAACTTACTTGAATTAAAAAAAAATCTACTTCTAATCTTTATATGAACTCTTTTTTCAATATTGAATTTTTTAGCATTTAATGTGCGTTTATTTTGATGGAAAATGGTGGAAAACAACATTTTCGTACTTTTTCCATTCCTTTCACATGTTTACTAGAGTTGTTAATTTTCTCTTTTTTCATCGTTTTCCATTCTTTTCACTATAATTGTGACAAATATTAACATGGGAAGAGTATGAAAATATTTCCAACATTTCCTTTCCCTACCTTTTTTTTTTCATTCATTTTACATACTACAAAAGTAGATCCGGCTTGAAAGAAAAATGCTATCACTGGAAGAGGGAAAATTAATAGTAATAATAAACCATTAGTTCAAGGAATCAAGAACTACACGCATCGAACTGGTAACAAATACTACCAATATAATACTGCAGGCTATTTAATGGATGCTTTAAATGAAATATATAAAACAAAATGTGGATAAATTATTGTCAAATATCTTTTTTAATTACCATGCACGCACACATGACTCAAACTTTCAATCTCAAAATCAGTTAAATTTATTAAATTATCTAACTGGAGATCCTTGACTCATGTTAGAGCTTGCGCAGCGGTGCCAGTGAGCCGCTGGCTCTCGCTGCTCATGCCAATGGATGGGCTGGCAAGCCCGCTGCAACCCTCGGACTGGCGGTCTCCACTGGCTCAACTCCGCCAGTTTGGAGCGCCCCCTTGCTTGAGCTTGGCTCGAGAAGTCACTCACCATGTAGTCGTTGTGCATTCTGGCAGCAGATCACGGACTGGTACAATTCTACTTTGCCCGAAGTCACCGTGGTTAGAGATGTCAATCAGCTGCATCACCATTGGACTCGGACTACGCAGTCGATCAAGTTGTTCGACGAATTCCACTCAGCAGCCCGTCAGCAAACTTCAAACGCTACCGTCGAATAGATCCTTACTACCAGTTTAGTCGAGTACCAAGCTTTCAAAGGGGTTCCATTCAACATTGTGAGCACATGGTGGATAGTCAAGGACGAGCCTAATTTTTGTGCTCAGTTTAATTTTCAACAATTATTAGTGTAATCTTTTAATTTTTTATTTCAATTCAGTAAAATGCAATTTTATTTAAATTATGTACAATTAATATCTATCATTACAAAATAAATATAGAAAGAGGGGGGGGGGGGCAGCGGACTTACCGCTGGCACTGCTGTGGGAAATCTCGAGCACCTCTCAATTCTCTCCAAATTCAACGGCACCCACCAAGTTGTGTAGCTTTCTTTTCATGGAAATAACAAATTAGTTACTCCATTCTTAGGGACAGGCCATATGTAATAAGTCTTCAAAATTCAGTAATTTCCATGTGAAATCTCAAGTTTCGTAACGGACATCTTTTAGCTCATTTTGAGTAACAGCCATTCAGTCGAAAGAGGACGAGTTAACACCCAAATCCAAACACAATCAAACACTATCATCGCAGCATATAGGATCAAAAAATGAAATTTGATCCAAATTTTAACAATATGAGATCGAGCAGTTTAAGGCACTAATAAAAGCTTTTGTGATTTGTACGAACCCAAATAGTCATCTTTACATCATTCATTTTGCCACAAGTGCAGATTTCAGACAGAATTCACCACAAAAGAGACAGAAATCCATACACAGCCTTTTCACCACTACAATAGGCAAAAACTATAAATCAAAATTGACTATTCATTCTCTACATATAACAACCATCACCGGGTTTTTGATAAAATCGCGCTCCCTTGAGAGATCAGGCGTCAGCAGGAAGTGGAGTATCGATGTTTGAAGGCTTTAAGATGTTGAAGCCATCTGCTGCGGTCGATATGATCATTCCCGGTATCTGGGGATGCCAATGAAGTTCTTTCAAGTCCTTCTGACCCTGCAAGGTAAATAAATCAACGTTATGGTATCATGTTACGAATTGGAGAGCAGATTTTATCCTATACTTGTTTGAGAAAAAGTGACAGAGTTATCACCTGATGAACAAATAGAAGTTGTGGAGGCAAGTCTGCGGGGGCATTTACTTCTTCTTTCGTCCTGGCTTTGAACTCAGCCTCCTCTTCTTCGTCTCTCTCAAGGGAAAGGTCCCATATTCTGAGAATACATATGATAATCCATGAATTTCAAGAGGATTGAACTCTTCAAAAATCTATGACATTCTTCTTCATTATTCTTACGTTAATTGATTGTCCGATGAAGACACTGCCAACGTGGAGGCTTCGTGTGGACTCCATTCGATCGATGTAATGGGATGCTTATGGTACTCAAAGTGCGCAACTACAGCATCTCCTTCCTGTGCAAGGGAAATACAAAGTTACAAAAAACACACACCCACACACGAGAGAGAGAGAGAGAGAGAGAGAGAGAGAGAGAGAGAATTACCTTGAGTAATCTTAAATCTCGGATGGAGAACGTCCCATCATCACTACCTGATGCTAGCATACAGCTCGCCAGGCTAGTCGAACAAAGAAGCAACAAAGTTATAATTATAGTAAAACGAATATGGACTAACAAAGGAAGATATAAACACCTGTTCCATGTTAGGACATTCACATCAGCTTTATGTGCTTTGATTGAAACTGCAGGAGACTTCCCAGAACGAGTATCCCAAATTGCAACAGTTCCATCAACTGAGCATGAGGCGAACACATATTGTTCTGTAGGACTCCACTGCAAACAGAAAAATATATCATCAGTAAAGATGAGTGCAAGGTTTAATAATATGTTTTAACATATGCAGTCGCAATTGCAATTGTAATGTGAACCTGTAGATCTTCCACACTGGCAGTATGACCGACAAACGGCGTAGAGTCGATATTCCATGATGAATTAGATGCTGGCTCCCAAAGATGAATACAGTTCTTGCAGTCCCCTGTGGTAATATCAAAGAATTTAAGTTTGAGATTGCAGGTAATGCACTCTGCAGCATCCAGCAATAAACAGAAAGCCATCTTGTTTTACCTGACACGAGCCTTCCAGGAACAAGGGGACTCCAGTCAATGGCATAGCCTTCATCTTTGTGTCCGGCAAACTTAACTAAAGGAGCTTGATTGAACACTGATCCTCCATTATTAGTTGCAGAATCAGATTCTTGGAGAGCATATAAATGAGAGCTCAAGTCCCACACCTGCAAAGCATCCTCGAGTTAAAAAGAGTGGCATATGCAAGAGCAAATCCACTATATCTTGTGGCTTTTTCTGGAATTTTATATGTTAAATCACTTGCATGGTAATTAAATGAAATTATATTACAAAAGTATATCGTTTTGACAGCATTTATTATTTTAACAAGAGTGAATTTAAAGTACATGAGAAACACAAGTCCAATAAGGTCTGAAATGCTTTTTCCATTATGCATGGAGCAAGCTATGATGCTTCAAGACCAAAAAAGTGTACCTGAACAAGGCCTGTGTCTGCCCATGAAGCACAAATATGAGGCTTTTGCCCCATAGCACGAATCCGGTTTACACCACCTTCATGACCAACCTTACGTATCTGAAGATTCATTAAGTGAAGACAAAACAATGAGTCAGAAAAGACGCGTATAAGTTGAACTAAAATCCAATAACAATAAAATTACATAAATTATACCTGCAAAACTGGGGTCTTCGTTCCACCCTCTTCCTCGTCATCCTCATCACTATCACTACTGTCAGTATCCATTTCAGAATCTTCATTTGACTTTTTAGGCACCAAGTCACGCCTTTTCCCAGAAACGTTCGAGATCTTAAATATTCCAATATAGTTCCAGGAGGACTTCTCTGCCTACAAAAAGGGAATTGTGAATCTTATCAATACAAAAATGACTGGAAAAAATCAGAGATCCAAATGATGTCCTAAATATGCCATAGTGGGCTTCGAAGCTTCTTGTCGTTCTACGTAAAAGAATAAGAAACCAGTAAAAAGCTTTTGAACTACGAGTTGATTAAAAAACCAAACTTTCAAAGGCACAAAATCTTCTCACCAATAGTCATCAAGAAAATACGGACAAAGCCCATTACTGTAAATTTGTTGCATATCATATGTTATATGACCAAAATCTATACACAAATAACACATCAAGACATAGCTATTTCATCCAATCAGTTAAGCAATAAATCATCATACACAGGCAAAGAATCAAGAATCACCTGTGTTCCAGCAATGGAATAGATGGTGTGTGGAAACTCAGTGCGTACCAGGCCCAACGAATCACGCAGTATATCAAAACTGGCTCAAATCAAACCAAACGATCAGGTCTAAATTATGAAGAACTAACAATGAAAATTGACAACAAAACCACATTAATGCATGATATAGTAATCTAGCAGGTAAATATATACTTGCTAACGTGTGTACTGAAAAATAGCTCAATCGTTTAAGTCTTTACAACAACTCTGATAGAGAAATTATTTTATACGCCATCATATACTTCCCATCAACATGCAAGGAGATATACATACAAATTTCAATACGTCACAATCACAGGATCCATTAGAGCTTCTTCTAAACAACAAGGGGTCACTATCCCATGTCTAATGTCACACACTCACACAGAGAGAGAATCACATAAAGAAAAAGACAAGATATAGAGATGTGTCAATATTTATACCTCAAACAAGGCCATCCAATGTGAAACCCGTGATAAGAATCATAAGCAGTAAGGTCACACTGAAGCTCCTCTCCTTCCTCCAATGCGTCCACCCCCGGTTGCCACACTTTAGCCGGCACGGTGGGCCCCGAATTTGATGATGATCCTTCATCCTTCTTCGAGCCCTTTAACAAACAATCCCAATCAACCAAGCAAGTTAGATTCGTGAGTCAAAAACACACTGTAAAGCAACTCAAACTGATGAACACGGCTAAGGAAAGAAAAGTATTCGATCAGAATAGAAAATGATTGAATTTTTGTTACCTTGTTTTTGCGTTTCGCCTTTTTGGGATTCTTCAGGCTTCGGACCATTTTCAAATTTTAAGGAATCAGCTAATGGAGGTCAGGAGATACCGGATTTGCAGAAGGGTTTTGCAATTAGGGTTTATCGCAGTGAATATAATTTAAGACAAGCCCCCAAATGTTATATATGGGCTGGGCCTAGTGCCGGTTTAGGAATGGGCTAAATGTCAGATTTTAATGCATTTTGAAAGAAGGCAATCTTATAAGGTACAGTACACTTTAGACTAACTAACTAAACAACTTCTTCTTCTTCTTCTCTCTCTCTTGTTGATGTTGTTGTCGTCGTCTTTCTTTTTTGAGTTTGGAGACGAAGGGATTGGAATTGCCGATTTAGTACTGTAATCAATCATCCTTATTAAAGGAAGGAATACAACTAAATAATAGACAAACTTCCACACAAACTAATGGTGTTAATGAAACTTATGATTGTAGGGGTATCCACACCTCAACTAAAAATAACAAAAGGCTTTGTACCTTTACGCTTGATTGAATTATATTTAAAAAAAAAAACGCACTTTATTTACGTCATACGTGAACTAATAGCAGACATTCAGTTTAGCATACGTGAACAAAAAACACTTTAATTTGTTGTCACCTTATCACCCTCTCCCTCCTCCTAAATGCTCCAAAATGTGGCGAATGAGCTATTCTGCTCCATTAGTGGATTGGCGGCAGCGAAAACACCACTGTAAATCAGGGTGCCCGCAGTGGCCATCATCCCAAAATACTAGTGCCGCTGCAGATGATTTTATAAAACTCAAAACAAACTATAGTCCGCTAAGAAGAGGACTGAGTATATTCTTATACCAATAATTATGTTATCAGAAAAACGATATTTTATTTTATTGTGAATATGGGAAATTATAAAAAAAACCAAGTTTAGATAATCTTTTGGAGTTGACCGTGAGTTAATAGTCAACCGAAGGATCGTTGACATATGCATACCAAAAAAATAACACAACATCCCAACCCAACCTCGATCGCCAGCCACAAACTCCCACTTTTTCCGAAGCAATTATCGGATTCATCGTACGGTCAACTGACGACATGCGAATGAAATGTCAGGACACAGACAAATCGAGAAAATCATTTTTCCAGACAATCAAGCGCGCATTGTCCCAATCAAATTTAATTAAGAAAATGATGCCAAACCCCAACGATCCCACACCACAGAATGCCGCCACACAACCGCCGCCACCTCCGGCCGCGGCGGATTTGGAAAGCGGGGCGGCTGGCGGCGGTGGAGTTTCGAACATTGTAGAGAGATGGAAGAGAGAAGATCTTCTGCAGAAGGGGTCGTTAGCCTCGCGCGCGCTGGGCTTCATATTCTCTTTCTTGGCCTTGGTCATCATGGCTAGCAACAACCACGGCGACTGGAAAAATTTCTACCATTACGATGAATACAAGTCAACCTTAACACACGCCCTAGCTCTCTCAGCTCTCTCTATATATATGCTTCTGTTTGACTTTTGATCATCATATCGTTCTAATGTTTTTCTTTTTGGATGAATTTTTACAGCTACGTAGTGGCGATAGCGTTTATGTCGGCGGTGTACACAGGGCTGCAATCATGGCGACAAATTCACAAGCTCAAAACCAACAAAGAGATGCTTTCATGGCGGAATGTAGCCGCGGTTGACTTCTGTGGCGATCAGGTACTTGATTAATTTGCTTTAATTAATTAACTAATATGGATTAATTACAACAAGAATATACATGTTTGGAGTGCCTGCAGATTAGTGCATACTTGTTGATATCAGCTGCTTCATCTGCAATACCTTTGACAAACAGTATGAGGGAAGGAGCAGACAATGTCTTCACAGATGCATCGTCTGCTGCAATAAGCATGACCTTCTTCGCCTTCCTCTCTCTCGCCCTTTCCTCTCTCATTTCTGGATTCAAACTCTCTACACTATCCTACATATGATATCATTCTTTTTTCTTCTTCTTATTACATTCAATCTTCTCGGGATTCGTTACACAAATTCTGGATTAATCTCCATCGGGATTTATTACTGTCTGTTTTATTGTTTACAACATGTAATTCAGCAAGTGGAAGTTGTATAGAAGAGATACCTATGTTGGGTTAATTCAGCCGGAAAACTTAAAACAAAATATAAAGGATATGCAAACAGCTGCATTTAATTAAGTACTTGAAACAAATGAAAAAATTTCAACTAACACCTAGAGCTAGACTAACATCATTTACAACACACAATGCCTCATTCATCAAGAGTTTTATATGTCGCACGGCACAAAATATGCATGCTTGACCTTAAAACAAGTCGAAAAACGAGTTATCCCGAGGCTCTTCCTTGGCTACGGACATCAAACTCTCTGTTTGATGCATCCGGTTGGAGTAAGATATTCCAAAGCCGGAGAAGGCGAAGTTGTCCGCATTCTGCGCCATGTCAGGGGCATATGGTAGTATCTGCTTTGTCAACGTAGTTGTGTTGGCCACGTTTGAGTGGCTGCTCACGACGGGGGGCCTCATAGCTGCTTGAGGCCTGCTCGTCGTGTAGCAGCCACTGCCCCGTGCTGCGGGAACCTCGTGGCTGTGCTTCCCCTCGTACGTGGTGATCACTGCTCTCGAATCATGGAACGCCCGTTCCACATGCTTCCTAACCGGGCAGCCATTGGACGTGCACTTGTAGTAGCTCCTGCAACAAATTATTTAAGGCTCGACGGTCAAATTCAAAACTAACGGATACGGATGCACATAATTTTTTGCTAGTATTTATTTAAAACAGGTTGGTACCTAGGATTGGGATTGCCCTTGACCACTTTCTGACCGTATTTCCTCCATCTATATCCATCATCAAGAATGTCGATTTCACTAGTTGTTTGAACAACAACTCGAGGCTCTCGGACCGTTCTACTACCACTTGCTGCAACGCTCTCGTTCTCATGATCGTTCCCGTTGTCATCGTTGGAGTTGGTCATGGACGAGGCCTGGTCGACATCATCATCTCCCAACGAGGCGGATGAGTGGTCCGTGATGGTGGTGGCTTCGGGGAAGGAGGTGGGATTTTGATTTTGGTTTTGGTTTGCGAGGTGGTTATTGGAGGATGATCTTTTGGTGGAGTGGGGCTTCGAGTGGTTGTGGCTGCCTTTGTAGACAATCTCAGTTATGTATCCCTCCAAATTCCTCTCGACTTTCTTCTTAGTGGGGCAGTTTGGGAAAGTGCACTTGTAATAACTTCGAGGATTCTCACTCCCCTTCACTTGTTTCTGTCCATATTTTCTCCAGTTGTAACCGTCGTCTGATTTCCCCTGCTGCTCTCTTACTACATTTTGTGTCCCAACTACGGAATCTTCATCTTCTCGTTGCCTTTTCAGTGAATCCTGTTTCAGATTAATTAATTCATCTCAGCAGCGACACTACCAAAAATGTGGACCTATACTCCACTACTTTCACAATTTTATTTATTATAAACAATTTATTTTATAGACTACATACTAGTAGTATTACTTTACTTTATTTCATTTATACTAGCAGTATATTACATCCAGAGTCGTGATCACTAAGGGCGGTGACTTAAGCTCCCCCACCAACCAAAATTTTTACTCCCTCTGTCCCGCTCATTTTGTCTCTCTTTCCTTAAATGGACGTCCCACTCATTTTGTCTACATCCAAATATAGACATAATGAGTGGTTATAAGAGTTTCTCTCTCATCCCTTTCCAATCTCATCCACTAGTTTATTAAACAAACAACCCAATAGTAAGGAGACATAATGAGCAGAACGGAGGGAGTATTATAAAATCGTTAAATTGTAGGTATTTTGCACAAATTATGATTACTTATAAAAAATCTTGAATTCAAAATTTTAAAAAACACATAAACTAAGAAATACTACTACTTTTTAACCTACGCCCTATATAAGAAGTTTACCTTATAACAAAAGATGTTGGAATTTGGAATAGAAGGTCGATATAGGAGTAATACTTTTACTTTACTATTTTTATGATCGAGATTGAGAGTATGATTTCTACCTTTGAAGTCATGGGTGGAGCAGAAGAATTGGAAGGCCTTGTTTGGGAGTGAAAAGAGAAGTCTGGAAAAGTGGTTCCCTCCTCTTTGGGAAACAGAGCGGCCAAGGCTCCGGTGGTCGGAGATGAAAGGACCTACACAAACACGCCCTTATGATCAGACATATAACAATAATAATATCAGAAAGTAACATGCATGAGAGGAAATGATTAGTTACCGCGGGCATATATATATATATATATATATATGAGAGAACTTACATTAGATGATCCGAAAAGGGAAGGAGAGTCGAGGAAAAAGGAAGGAGAGAGAGGAGGAGGAGAGAGAGGCAGAGAAGCTGCAGGATCGATCCCCCAATTGAACGAAGATTTTTCTTCGTTATCTTTGTTGTTTGATGAGAGAAGATCAGTGAAGGAATTCATGTATTGGGATGAGGGGAAACTGGATAAGGTGGGGTTGTAATGAAATGAATTGAAGGCTGCGTTCAAGCTGCCACCTGAAGATGCCATGGAATCTAGAGAGAGAGAGAGAGAGAGAGAGAGAGAGAGAGAGAGAGAGTAGAAGGAAGTTAGTTTGAAGAGAGGGGGAGAGGGAGAGAGAGAGAGAGAGAGAGAGAGAGAGAGATTTTGGAGAATTGAGGGAGGAGGAGAAAGAAATATAAATAGTTTGGGAGAAATAGAGGAAAGTGCCTGGAGATGTTTCTGCGAAGGCGACGAGAGGTTTGACTGTAGAAATTGGGTGCTTGGTCAAAGCTTGTGGGTTTGACTTTGACCGGCTCTCGGCGGCTGATTCAGACACCAATAGTTAGAAATGTGCCACGTTGGATAGCTTGTAGCTAAATTCGATGCTGATTCATCATCGTGTTTGGGATTTAATAGATGGGTTTATTGCCCTCGTGAAAAAATGCCTTTTGCAACGAAATTTATACGAAATAAATATATTTTATTTTTAACTAATTGAGAATTTGCATCAAGTATTTTTTCTAAAATTTTAAAATTAAACACACATTGAGAAATATATTTTACTTCAAAGGATAAAGTACTGATTTACAATTGATGCTCCGAATATCGAGTCTTCGAGTATCATTTTATCTCAAACTAAATATCGAGTAGCATGTCTGAAAAATAGTTGGTATAAGAATTGGATTAGGCGATACTAAAATATTAGTGATAAATCTAGGGTTTGCAGAGATAGCTGAAAATAATAATAATACGATGACACAAGGATTTACGTGGTTCGATCAATGTGATCTACGTCCACGGGAGAGAATATCTAGCTTTTATTGCTTGAGAGTACAATGAGTATTTTTTTACGTATTTACACCTCTAATCTAGCATCTATATATAGGCCTTGAATTTAGCTCTAATCCTACTAGGATTCCTCATGCATATCCGAATTTCCTTCATAATAGGATTCCTTCTTCTCCAAGGTAAGGCTTCGTTACTTGGTCTTCAAGCCAGCTAGTAATTCGTCTGGGCCGAGCTCCTTGGGCCGAGCTCAACATACAGGCCCAATTAGGTTGGGTCTCGGATCAGGCCCAAGAAGATGCCGGTACTATCACATCCCCCCTCCCCCCCCCCCAAAAAAAGAGGAAAGAAGACATGAGAGGTACAGCCAGGTCGAAGTTCCGAGCTGAACAATCGAGCGCATCAGCTTTGTCCCGGCCTGATTCAGCGGGTTCATCATCCGAGCTCGAGCTGGAGGTGGCGAAATTCCAAAAGTTAAGCTATTTGAGTGCTCACTCGGATCCGGGTCACGATGTAGTCGGATTGATCCGGGTCCCGCTGCAGTTGGATTCGAATGGAGGGAAAGTTTGGGGACTTTTTGAAAATATTTTCGAGCGGCGGTTCATATTCCGAAAAAGCTGCCACATTCACACGTGTGTGACGTTCAGCGGCGGGATTCAAGTAGTCATTACGGGACTCCACACGACCCTTCACTCTAATTCACCATTACAGCAAAAAGATTTATTTTCCAGAAAATCTGTTTCTCCCTCAATTTCCGCTCCAGAGATTCCCGACGAGCCGTACCGCCGTGCCGCCGGTTTCACATGTGTTCCTTTCTTACATCTGTAAACCGTTTGTCCGACCGACTATCTTAATTAACAAGTAAGTATGGCTTCCCATTCTCGCGACTCTCAATCTAGTAGCGATAGCGAATGTCCTCCGGCCGATTCCACCGGCGGAAGGGTTAATTTTAGAATTTTTTCGTTAGGATCCCCCACCCCGACCGTTGCGGCTTTATCTGTGCCCCACTGCGTAGAGGGGAAGGTAGCCGAATATTCTTCCATCCTAGACGAGTCTAGGATAAAATTTCTTGCCCAATCCTATAATTTCCCCCTAGACGCTGACCTTATAGAGCCTCGTCCGGAGGATAGGGCGTGTTCGCCCCCTATGGGGTTTGTCACGATTTATGAGGACAGCCTGCACTCCGGCCTTCGTCTACCTCTTCCTGCGCTTTTTGCCGAACTTCAAAGGAAGCTCGGGTTAGCCTTGGGGCAGATAACACCGAACGCCTTTAGACAGTTTGCCGACCTAGGCATAGTAGCTATCCGGCACAATTACCCATTGTCTGCCGAGCTCATCCACGAGCTCTTTGCCTTCAAAGCATCTGCGGGATGGTACTATGCCACTGCTCGCACTGAGTTTAAAGGGAGAACTCTGAACAAGGTGGAGAAGTGGCATAGGAAATTCTTTTTTTGTCGGCATGAGAGCTTAGTCGAGCTGATGTGGAGGTTGGGCAAGCCTCGCGCTTGGGTGACAGACGAGGTGGATGAGGGTTTGGAGAGTGTCGCGAGGGCGATAGCGAGTTGTGGCCCGTTCGAGGAGAGCTACAACGAAGACTCGCTAGCTGAAGCGGGGTTAAGCCCGTTTGAGCCCCAAAATATAGTGGATCCCGCAACGGGTGAGGCCCCGCTAGTGCTGTTAGGATTGTTTTGTTTGTTGATCCGTCGTCTAACCCCTTTACTTGCCTTGCGTTTGCAGTGAAGTTTGGGAAACAGGGAACTGATGCCAAGGCCGCAGCTCGCAGGGGAAAGAGGTCGAGGTCGTCAGGACGATCTGCGTCGTCTGACCAAGTCCAGCTCGGAAGATCTTCCGACTTGGGTCGAGAAGCGAGGTGGCGGTGCCTGCTGCGACGGGCGTTCTCTCTCCTACCGGCAGTCCATCCTCCAAAAAGTCTAGGGTCGACTTGGAGATTGTCGACGTTTCGGGCAGCGACGCGAGCCGGTCTGCTCCTCCAGTTCAGCTAGGGAATTTGCCTTTTCCCGAGGTGAAGATTTGTTACTTAATTTTCTGTAATTCTTGCCTGTGTGTAGCTAACTGTATTCCTTCTCGCAGGGCATTGATGCGTTCATGGCCTGGTTCAAGAGTGGCGTCGGGGAGATGTCAGCGAAGCACGAGGACGAAAAAAGTCAGTACTCGGAGAAGCTGATGTCGACCGCGGCCAAGCTGAAGAAGGCTGAGGGGGAGTTGGCCAAGTCCCGGGAGGAAGCAAAGGCCATCAAATCCGAGCTGGCCGAGGAAGCTCGGAAAAGGTTTGAGGCCGATCTGAGTGCCGAGGAAGCTCGGAAAAGGTTTGAGGCTGAGCTGAGTGCGGCCAAGGAGAGGGAGGCCAAGCTGGCAGCTTGTCAAGGCGAGGCCGTGCGGGCTTGCACAAAGAGGCTGCTTTTGTCTAATAGTTTCTCCGGCCTGGCCAATGAGTTGGCTGGGCTTATCAATGGAAACCACGCCTTGGGTGCTTTAGAGGAGGCCGCCCGGGATTTTCCCGATCTGGACGTCTCCAAATATGATTACGAGCGCCTGGAGGATGAGGCTCTCTTTTGCGAGTACGCCAAAGTGATCCGACGTCACCTCGGCCGGCTACCTGTTTTGGATGACCTTGCCAGCTCGTCCGTGCTCCTGTCCGCCGAGCAGATTGCTGCCTGCTCGACAGATCGGGACCCCACCCTCGACGCAGTCTTTGATTCTCTTCCTGACGAGGAAGGAGAAGGCGAGGGGGAGGAAGAGGAGCGCGAGGCCGCAGCTGATGAAGACCCGAACTCTGACAAGAGTTTGGAGGGTCCCGAGAGTGCTGGCGCTGATGGGTCGTCGTAGGGTCTCCCCTCCGGGTAGCCACCTCTTCAAGACAAGGAGGTCGACGATCCTTAAAATTTTTATTATTTTTTTTTGTATGTAATTTGTACTCAGACCTTTTTGAATAAACGAATTTTGCACTTTCTTCTGTGTGTAGATTTCTGATTTCCCTGATATAGCTTCTCTACACAAGCAAATAAGTCTTCTTTCTCAAGATCTATCTGAACAACGATCTCTAGCTCGGTTATGGATGGAGAAATGCCGCCGAGCTGAGGCACTTTTTGATAAAAAAGTGTGCTCTTTTGAAGTTGAAAGAATCCGAGCTGGAGGAATGGTAGGGGAAGTTCGAGTCGCTCTGCGCGGAGGCTGAGGTCAAGCAGCTCGCTGGTCAAGAGAGTGCCGATTTACTTCAGGCCAAGCTTCTTCAGGCGGAGGAAGAGTTGGAAGTTGCCCGAGGTAGAGCTGGACGCGTGCTGGAGGACCATGAAAAGATCGTCGAGGAGCATGCTGAGTATGAGGATATCATCCGTCGCAATGGCGGTATTACCATATCCGAGGCGGAACTGAAGACGAAAGAACTGTTGGAACAGTACCTCGATTTGAAAGCAGTATGCGGCCCTGAGTCTTGGGAGCTGCAAGGGGCTCGTGATATGCTCAAAGAGAGCGCGAACATGTATAAATGCGTGCTATCCCGTCGCCCGAAACTTCGTGCGTTTCTGTCCAACAGTGCGGATGAGCCTGCCCCGTCGTCTTCTCGGACTATGCCTGCTCGCGAGGCGAGAGCTGCTTCTCGGGGACGTCAGGCCGGACCGAGCCGAGGTGGCCAGGCCGCGGGGCGGAGTTCGGCTACGTCGCGAGGTCGGAGTTTTTCTTCTGGAAGGACTCGGGGTCGGGGACGAGGTCGCATTTCCATCGACGACCTTCTGGGATCTATTTCCTTCGAAGAGCGATGGCTCAACTTCAGTAGGCCAAATCCCCCTCCGTAGATTAGCTCGTGTCCTGTAATTTATGTACATACAATGCTGTAATTAGTCAAAAATAAAGTAATATATATTGTATTTATTTATTTATTTATTATTTTTTTTTTTGAACTTCCTGCTCTTCAGGAAGAATGCTTCCTTGGTTTGTTTTTGCTTTGCTTTGTGGAGGAAGTCGAACTCGGACCTCGCTGTGTGACAAAGGAACCATGGTTCAGACCTCGTAGTTTGTCTCCCGGGGGGAACTTGGTTCCGACCCCAGTTGAGTTTTTTTTTTTTTTTTTTTGACGAGGGAGTTTGACTCGGACCTCGTGAGATTTTCCTTTTTTGGAGGGAGACGAGCTCGGACCTCGAAAAGGGTTTCCTTTGCGCATTTCTTAGGATATAATTGCCCCATGTCGGGTCGTCACTGACCTCGGAAGGGAACTTTAGTTCGTCCTTATGAGGGGACTTCGTTTTTTGGATACTTCGTATAAGCAAACTAAAAGACACGAAAATATGCAAAACGAAAAGAAACTTTATTTAAAGAAAGATCAAAACAAATAAAGGTTTTGACGAGCTCATTAAAAACAAAACATTAGGACTCGAAAAGAAAGAAAAAAGAAAAGGAAAAAAAAACTTAAGACTCTATATGCAAGACTCGATGCTTATACGGAGAATCTCTTTAAGTGGGCAACATGCCACGTTCTGGGTATCAGCTCGCCCGAAAGGTAGGCGATTTTGTAGGCTCCTTTGCCGAGAACTTCGTGCACTCTGTAGGGCCCTTCCCATGTGGCTTCAAGTTTGCTGAGCTTCTCCGAATGGCTTACTTCATTGTTTCTAAGCACAAGATCACCGACCTGGAACTGTTGGGGTTTGACTCTTTGATTGTAATATCGGGTCATCTGTTGCTTATACCGAGCTTCTTTTATGTTGGCTAGTTCCCGCTTTTCCTCGGTTAAATCCAGGTCGGTTCGGCGTTGCTCGTCATTTGCTTCAGCTGAGAAATTAATGGTGCGGGGGCTTGGTGCCCCGATCTTTACGGGTATGACCGCTTCCGACCCGTATACTAAACGGTACGGGGTTTCTCCCGTTGGAGTTATGGGTGTAGTCCTGTATGACCACAGGACGTTTTGGAGATTGTAGATCCATTCCGTTTTGTCCTTTCTAGGCGGGCCTTGAGTCCGTTCACTATTGTACTGTTGGTGACCTCGGTCTGGCCATTAGTTTGAGGTTGGTTGACCGAGGTGAAATTTTGCTGGATATTGAGTCCTTCACAAAATTCTTGGAATGCTCTGCTCGTGAATTGCGTCCCGTTGTCCGAGATGAGGACTCTTGGAACTCCAAACCGGCACACGATATTCTTCCAAACGAAGTCGACGGCTTTCTCACTTGTGACTTTTGTGGAAGGTTCGGCTTCGACCCACTTGGTAAAGTAGTCGACTGCAACTATTAGGAACCGTTTTTGTTTAAGGGCCGGGTAGAAGGGTCCTACGATGTCAATGCCCCATTCTACAAATGGCCACGGGCTCTGTATAGTAGAGAGGTCGGTCTGGGGTACCCTTGTCACCTTGGCATGCAGCTGGCATTTCAGGCACTTTTTCACGAACTCTTCCGCATCCTTTGCCATTGTTGGCCAATAGTACCCCCACCGCATGATTTTCTGTGCTAGCATCCGAGCTCCAATGTGACTGCCGCACGATTCAGTGTGTACTTCATTTAGTGCGTAGTCCGCTTCCCTTGGTCCCACACACTTTAGCAGAGGCTGTAAATATGACTTCCGATATAGGACTCTTCCTTCGAGTACGTACTGCGTGGATCTAGCTAGGATTTTTCTGGCTTCCGCTTTGTCCTCAGGAATTTCCCCGCTCTCCAAATATCTTTTTAGGGGGGTCATCCAATTCGGGTGGTCCTCTTCGATTGCATTGACTTCCGCCTCTTCTATAGTTCGATTCCGGACTTCTTCTACTAGAGTTGAGCCGGTTGAGTTCGCCAGCTTACTTAGCTCGTCAGCTCGGGTATTTTGACTTCGGGGAATGCGAACTATTCTGAAAAACTGGAAGGATTGTTCTAGGAGCTTGACTTTCTCCAGGTATTTCTTCAGCTTCTCACTCCTCGCTTCATACTTTCCTAGCACGTGGTTGACCACTACTTGGGAATCACAGTAGGTTTGGATAGCTCGTACCTGGAGGGTTTGGGCGAGACGTAGTCCGGCAATGAGAGCTTCATATTTCACTTCGTTGTTCGTAGTGGGGAACTCGAATCGCAGCGAGTATGTCAATTCCTTTTTCTCCGGGCTGATTAGGAGTATGCCAGCTCCGCTTCCTTTCTTTCCCGAGGCTCCATCCACGTACATCTCCCAGCAGTCTGGGGGTGTCTTCTCTGGGATTTCTTGGAGTTCGCCTTTGATTCCAGACTTTTTTGGCTCGTTGATGACGTCGTATTGAGCTTCTGCGAGGAAGTCTGCTAAAGTTTGCCCTTTTATAGCTCGGCGGGGACCGAATGATATGGAGTGCTCTCCGAGCTCGATTGCCCATTTTGCGATCCTTCCTGAAGCTTCCGGTTTAGTAAGGACTTGCCGGAGTGGCAGGTCGGTCAAAACTTGTATTGGGTGAGCTTGGAAATAAGGTTTTAGGAGTCGAGCTGCATTTACTAGGGCTAGAGCGACCTTCTCGAGAGGTTGATACCTTGTCTCCGGGTCTTTTAGGACTCTGCTGATGAAGTACACAGGGAGCTGTCGATCTCCTTCATCTCGGACCAACACCGCGCTTACTGCTTCCTCCGATGCTGCGAGGTATAGGGAGAGGGATTCTTCCTTTTTGGGGACTGACAAAGTCGGTAAGTCACTTAGGTGACGCTTGAGCTCCTCAAAGGCTATCTCGTGCTCTGGTCCCCATCCAAATTCCGGTGCCTTCTTTAGAATTTTGAAGAACGGAAGTTGTTTCTCGGCAGCTTTTGAGAGGAAACGGCTTAGCGCGGTTATGCAGCCTATCAGCCTATGAACGTCGCGAATAGTTCGGGGTACTTTCATTTCCTGCACAACTTTGATTTTCAACGGATTGGCTTTGAGACCTTCTGGCGAGATCCAGCACCCTAGGAATTTCCCAGATCGCACGTTGAAAGTGCACTTCTTGGGGTTCAGCTTGAGGTTCGCCTGCCTTAGCACGTTGAGCGTCGCTCGTAGGTCGTCCACTGTTGAAGCCTTTTCCTTGCTTTTGACGACAATGTCATCTACATACACTTCGACAATCTTGCCGATGTGATCTCGGAAGAGGAAGTCGACCATTCGTTGGTAAGTCGCTCCGGCATTCTTTAATCCAAAGGGCATGTATTTGAATGCGAAGACACCGAAGCTCGTGGCGAAAGCTGTCATGATCGCATCTCCCTCATCCATTAGGACTTGATAGTACCCCTTGTAAAGGTCAAGAAAGTTGAATACCTCGTATCCCACTAAGGATTCAATCTTCTCGTCGATGTTGGGGAGAGGGTAGCAGTCCTTTGGGCAAGCTTTATTGAGGTCGGTATAATCCACACACATCCTCCATTCCCCTCCTCCTTCTTTCTTGACTACCACCGGGTTAGATAGCCAAATTGGGTATTTGACCTCGAATAGTAGTCCTGCTTTCAGCCATTGTTGCACCTCATCGTAGATAACTTGATTCCGCTTCGCAGCAAATGTTCTCCTCTTTTGCTTAACTGGGGTGGAGCTCGGGTCGATGTTGAGTTTGTGCGTAATGATGTCCGAGGACACCCCCGTCATGTCCGTTGGCGACCAAGCAAAGACGTCTTGATATTCCCTAAGGAGCTGGATTACCTGCAGGCGGGTCTGGTGTCCCCCTGCAAAGCCGACCTTGACAACTTTTGCAGGGTCTTCTTCGGATAAGGGGACTTGTTCCGCCGAGGTGTCTGAAATCAGCGTCGTCTCTTCCAACTCCTCGGGATACTTTGATTGCTATGCTTGCGGTTGACCTCGAAGGACAACTTGCATGTACTCCTTGGCCTTTTTCTGGTCGCCTCGGATAGTTAGGATTCTGTCCGAGGTCGGGATCTTCAGTAACAAGTGGTATGGCGAGATGATGGCTCGGACCGCATTCAGCCAATCCCGACCTAATATGATGTTGTAAGGGGAGTTCGCTTTGACCATGTAGAAGTGGATTAGTTTGTTAACGCTGGTTGGCGGGCTGCCAATGGCGACGTCAAGCGCGATTATCCCTTCAGGTCGCGTCTCATGCTGTGTAAAGCTCCTGAGGGGCGTAGCTGTAGGTACAGGATCATCCTCGGAGAATGTGACGGTCTCACTTTTCTTGAACCTCTTTTTTGTCTGTTCCTCTTCCGACGGAATTGGTGGTCTGCGAGCTTCTGACCTCAGCTTAGTTTTTGTCGTGCCTGGGGTTAGCCCGGAGATGGTCGACACCACCCTGTCGTATTGTGGCACGCCGCACTGAGGGTCGTCATCCTCCTCATCATGATTGGTTTTAGCTCGCTTATTATCGGGGGCGCCGCGACCCTGTCCGCCTTTTCGCTTCCCTCTTTTGTTTTTCCTTCCCCCGGCCTCGTACTTCTTCAGAGCTCCTTCCTGGGCTAACCTCTCTATCTCTTCTGCGAGGCCGCGGCAGTCTTCCGTGTGGTGCCCGTGGTTGTCGTGGAAGGAGCAGTGCTTGTTTTTATCTCGAGGTTTTGACCCCGACATAGGGCGTGGTCTGGTGAACCAGTCCTCATGAAGTGCGAAGATCTCCGCATTTGTTTTCACAAAAGGAGGTCGCTGAGAGTGCTCTGATCCCGGCCGAGGTCCGAGCCGGGACTGGATAGGTCCAGGTCCGAGCCGGGATTGGATAGGTCCTCGCTGAAGACGTTTGTGAGCACTTCTCTGATCACGATCATTTCGGCCCCGATCACCTTCAGCCCTCTTCTTCTCGGTTTCTTCTCGCTTCAACCGGTCCGCATCTTGGCCGTCCGCGAACTGGTATACAATTCTCCACATCTCCTGAGCCGTCTCGGGCTTCTGTTTAGCAAGCTCCTGGTTGAGGGATCCAGGGGCGACCCCATTTCGAAAAGCCGAGATGAGGAATACGTCGTCGATTTTATCGACCTTTAGGCTCTCTTGCATAAATCGGGAGGCATACTCCCTTATAGTCTCTTTGTTCTTCTGCCTTACCGATAGGAGATAGGCTGTGTCTCGGCAAGCCTGAACCTTTATGTGGAATCTTTGCTTAAAGATTTTTTCCAAATAGGTCCAGGACCCTACACTGCCAGTTGGGAGGCTATCAAACTAGGCTCGGGCGTAATCAACCAGCATTTCGGGGAATAGCTTGCACATGTGTTCCTCTTTAAGGCTCTGGTTGTGCATGTTGTACCTGAAACGTGTCAAAAAGTTGAGGGGGTCCTCCAACCCGTTGTAGGCTGGTATGTTCGGCAACTTATATGCCGTAGGAAGCTTAGCATCAAGCAGCTCGTCGGTGAACGGGCTGACGAGTCGGGCTAATCTTCCTTCACGTCGGTGTCGGTCTGCCTCGAGGCTGTAACTCCTGGAATAGCTCGAACTCCGGCCCCTGCTTGGGCTCCGATGTCGCCTTGGGAGATGGTGTCGCTTGGGACTCCGACGTGGGCTGGAGCTCCGGCGGCGGAGTGGGCTTCGCCGTGTGTCGTACTTTCTCCTCAGCTCGGGCTCCTGCGTCTTGGAGTGGTGAGGAGTTTTGGGTATAGACTTCCGCGTGGAACTCTCCCTAGCTTCGGATATTGAGGGCATCCGAGCTGTTGTGAGGAAGCGCTTGAAGCTCTCCTTATTCACTCTAGCGAATTCAGTCGCGGCATAGGTGGTAGCGAGGTCGAAGTCATCGAGAAAATCCTTTTCCTTTTTCGACCCTGATTTCTGTGGACCCTTCTGAGGGATGTCTTCCAGCTCGGGCATCCCTTCGAACGGATCCTCTTCTATAGGGTTATTGTTGTGCCCCTCTTTAGGGACCGAATTGCCTTTCTGGCGATTGCCCCTGTTTGTGGGGCGACTTTCTACTTCGTTGGGATTCCCATGTTGGCTTTGGTCCTCCCGCACGTTTTGTGATCGCGTTACCATCATTGTTCTGCTACCAAAGAACCGTCGATCGAGTTTCCCACAGACGGCGCCAATGATAAATCTAGGGTTTGCAGAGATAGCTGAAAATAATAATAATGCGATGACACAAGGATTTACGTGGTTCGATCAATGTGATCTACGTCCACGGGAGAGAATATCTAGCTTTTATTGCTTGAGAGTACAATGAGTATTTTTTTACGTATTTACACCTCTAATCTAGCATCTATATATAGGCCTTGAATTGAGCCCTAATCCTACTAGGATTCCTCATGCATATCCGAATTTCCTTCATAATAGGATTCCTTCTTCTCCAAGGTAAGGCTTCGTTACTTGGTCTTCAAGGCAGCTAGTAATTCGTCTGGGCCGAGCTCCTTGGACCGAGCTCAACATACAGGCCCAATTAGGTTGGGTCTCGGATCAGGCCCAAGAAGAGGCCGGTACTATCAATTAGCAAGTATTTCTCGGTGCTTCTAGACAACTTTTTGATAATTTGAAAAAGTTTTTTATATCTTGAATTAAAACTAAGTTTTGTGTATGACAAATTTTCAATTCCTTTCCGTTTTTATATTGTGTTTATTTTCCTCATTAAGTTCGAGTCAATTTCAAATTTATTTAAATAAAAACTATTACTATAAGTGGTTTAGTGTTGCTCCTCTTATTTGTAAGGGTGTGAGACATCCGTGTTAGAATATTGATTTCCCATCCCCAATAAAAATACAAATTTAAATTTGAATTGGAAATTATTTTTTATACTTAACTAAGCGAAACGTCTTTATTTACTATTACAATTTGATGAATTATTTGGCATATAATAAGTAATTTTTTTTAAAATACTGCGTAGGACAGCATATTTAATTATTTGTGACGTGCGAACTTGTTGCCTTATTAATAATTCCCCCATCTTAGACTTATATACACTTGCACTAATATATTTATCCATATATTCAACTTTATATATATATATAATTTTTGATATTTCTGGCTGAAAATATATACTCGTATTAGCCAAAAATAAGAATTGTTGTCACCCACAAAGAGTGTGTGGCAGTGTGTGCTACCCATGCATGAGAAGAATCTAAAGAATCTAAGTGTAGTTTCTGTCTCTACACCAAACAAATCGTATAAACTATAAAGATAGACTTATTTACTTAGCTTAATTTAGTCATTAATATATGTCCAATAATTTACTACCTAGATTTGAGTCAATGTTGTAAACTTTTAATTGATTTTGATCTACGAGACTCGTTCTTCACTGAAGGTTTGTACTTAGTGATGGTCACAACATAACATATAAGCAAATCAAGAAAAATTAGTCATAAAAAAAGCATCGATATCAGTCATTAGTACTTAGAGTACCATACTTTTAAAAAAGGAAATGTAATAAAATTTGTTGATTTCACCACTAGCAAGAATCATTCTTTGTATTTCACAAAATAATGATTAAAATGGAATCATTACTGAATAATACACATACATAATTTCATGTTCGTCAAAACTCAAACCCCAACAATTTCATGGCATAACGCATCCCGATTCAGGGCAATTGCAAGCAATGACTAAAATACTTGAATTAGTGACTCCAGCTGATCTGGAAGTATTAGAACAAAAGTATAGAGAATATTCTTTTGACTTTGAATTTGAGTTTGTGGATTGAAGTCAGATTACTGTTTTGTGTGACAGGTTTTGGAAAATGAGTTTGAGTTTGATGTTATGTGTTGGAGATAATTTAAGGAAATAACTTCTCTCACAAAAAGTTGTACTACTACTTTATATCTTTTTACTTTTCAAACACAATTCTCTTTAATACCCCTGCAAAAAAGAACATGACCACTTATTGTGGGATAGAATAATTTTTATCAAGTACGTATTGGATCTGTGTCACTTCGTATGGTATGATTATTTGTTTATCAGTTAGGATTTGAATATAGTTCACGCTGTTCAGTTCGGATCTTCTACTCCCTGTGGTGTTTCATCCTCTATTTCATTTGTCGGATTTTTGATATCTGACGATTTGGATATAATTTTATACCCTATTTAGGTGAAATAAACCCCAGTCAATGTCGCATGTCGTTCAACCAATGAATAAAGTAGAGAATGAAACACGATATGGGAGTAGGAAATCTGATGTGCATATTGACTATTGGAAGTTTGGAACCCTTTTTCTGGGGGGAAACAAGCTACCAGAAGTTGAAGTGTTGGGTACTTCCGTCATTTTGAATTAAAAGAAACGGCCATCGCATGCATCGACCTGAGACCTCGTTTGGATCACATGGTCTCTTATTGGGCTCGTAAGGGTAATTATAAACATAGCCCCCAATTCTTTCATGTTAGCCTCCAAATTTAAAAAATAATATATTAAATAATAAATTTACTATTATAACGCCTCTAAATTAAAATCACAAACTTTAACTTTCATCATCTCCTACAAATCTAAAGAAATGACGAACAAAAGACAATAATATAAACAACAATCAAAGGCAAATATATATATATATATATATATATATATATATATATATATATATATATTCAACAATTATTAGATGTTGTTGCCAAGCGATATGTGAGTAGGTAATTATTATCAAATTTGAGTGGATAATCTTTTTTCTTAGAATTCATTGTTCATCGTATTGTACAGTAAGTAAGGAAAACGTAAAGAATTTAGTCGACATATTTGATGAAACTGATGTGTTTATGCTTTTGTTTTCTTGTTTTGTTTGTAACACGCTTTGTATTGGAGTTATCTCATAGATAAGTTTTGGGGGTGTGCAATGGAATAAAAGTCTTGTTTCTTGTCCACGAGTTCATCAAGTTTATTTTCATCTATCACTATTTTGTGTATCAATGGGGTTCTGGAGAAAAAATATTTTTATCCTAATATATATAATTGTCATCATTAATTTGTTGGTCTTCCTTCATATTTGCAGCGGCGGCTATAAGGGATGAAGGTTTTTGGAGTTTAGGAATTTAATTCGGAGTTATAGGGATAGAATAGTATATTCATTAATATTTTATAATAAATTAAAATAAAAGTGGCTATAGTGGGAGATTTTGGGAGTATGTTTAAAATTACCCTTTGATTAATTGCAAAATACCATTCCTCCAAGGGTCACTTTGAATAATTAAGTACATTCCAAATTATTCAAAGAGTTCGAGAAATATTATAGTTATAGTTATAAACCTATACTGGTACAGATGTACCAATTCAAATACTATTTCACAACCTCACGGTTATAACTAGAGGTATCCAATCCGATTTTTGATACGAACCAATAGAAATAGCTCGATTCCTCTATATCAAAAGACTGGGGAATTCTGAACCTACACCCACCCCTCACAATGTAATATTTTAATAATATAATAAATAATAATAATAAAATAATATCATGTAAGGAGTGAGTGTAGTACACCTACACCGCTTTAAGAATTTCTCTGACAGACGTCCCATCTTCTATCATACATCAAAAATAGACCCGACGTGTATGAGTGATACAAAAATAAAAGACGAAATACGGATTACATATGATCTTGGCCCAATGCTACTTCATCCATAACAAGAAGCAATCTTTTACCATATTTGGAGCTCTGCTACCACCATTTAATCAGTTGGAGAAGTGTGTCCAAGTGAAATAGGTGCTTCCGGACTCGAAAAATATGCACGCTGTACAGCACGGCTGCTAGTGTCGCCACCACAAACGATGCCACTATCAATTTCCAGAAATCCTACAACACCAAAAATTCGAGCTCAGTCAGATCATCATAGGGAGGAAAGCACGTATATAGTCTTTGACCAAAAGAGGATCGATCACCTGTGGATTGGAGATCACTATGCCCATAATGTAAGTCATTAAGTCGAGCATGGATTGGAGCGAGTTTTGGACGCCACCAACAACACAACGATCAGGTTCAGCAACGTGATCCTATTCGAGTAGCCACATTCAAACGAAGAATCATAAACTTGAGCCACATTAGCAGGAGGGGAGGGGACATATAACTTGGTGATGGTGCTTTCTTGTTATTCAACAGTTTCCACTTACCTGCATTTGCTGAATGACGGATAAATCAAACATCCATAGTCCCAAACGAGACGAGGCTACTCCACCCATCAGCACATATGCTGATGAGATTTTATCCCTCATAAATATGGAAGCAACACATAACAACAGACAAGCCCACTGCAATGGTTATTAAGGGAGTTTATTTTGGTTGATAGATTAGATTGACAGAACATATGATTGAATATTTGAATGATTTGGACTTTCAAACAAGCTCAAAATTATATAATCCGTCAAAGTATGTGTTTGATTAGTATTACTGCTGATAAGAAACGATGAGAATGACGTACTTGAGACCATATTGACCAAAGACCTGTTCGTAGAGTTGAAATACGAGACTCCAATACGGGGTATCCAAATGTGGCTGCTATCCCAACAGTGGCACTTATTCCACGTGCAATCCCGATAACATATGCAGGTATGCCTTGCCATTCTAGAGTAGCAGTCATCAATGTTCCAAAGCTGAAACATCACTTGTTTGGAAGAAAATATTATCACCATACATCACATTTTTCAAGGATGTAAGATTCACTATGCCAACTATTATGATCAATGAGGTTACCCGAGTACAGTGAAGTACAGCAACGCAAGAGCTAGTCCTGGAAGGGCGACGTCTTGGTTAATGTAAACTCTCCAAGCACTGATATAAGGAAGAGTCATGAATTTCTCGATCATGGTCCCTTTTGAGCTACTTTCAGGCCGCTCGGAATCATTTGAACGAGAAAGAATCAAGCTTTCTTGCTCATGATAAGTAGACGCGCTTTCATCTTTCCTAACCGAAGATCTTGACACCCTTCTCTTGCTCACGTCTCTTAATCTTGGGATCCCTTTGTACACGGACATGAGAAGAAAATAGATCAAGAACACGGACACTATGTTCCAGAGTGCTAGAGTCGTAGCAGATGCAGTTAACGACACAAAACTGATAATGAAGCCGGTAACTACAGGAGCAAACAGCTTGCAGGTTAGGTCAATTCTTCGTATTATTGAGTTCATCTTTGTCAAAACTCCTACAGATTGACCTTCTGATATAACAACCATCCTGTAGTTTTGACATAAAATTAGTATTTCCTTCTCAAATAGAACATTATCAAAAAATCGGATATCTAAATAAGACGAAACAGAATAAAGTACAAACATAAGTTGTAGTTTCTCTTTTCAATATAAAGTGAAATAATTTGATGATTGCAGAACACAAATAAGTTGTAGTTTCTCTTTCAATATAAAGTGAAACATCCCTCTACATGTCATACCATTCTCTTTCAACCAAGATGGTCCCGGCCAGAGTAGAAAGCACGGCAACAGCTCCGGAGATGTTAATAAGTATGAGAAGAGAGACAAATGCTGCATAATTTGCAGTCATCAAGTCCGTATACATCAATATTGCGATGACTGCACCTCCAGCTACAGTAAACGAGAGATTTTGACTCAAAAGCCAGAGTTGGAGAACCTGCTCCCACATGAAAAGATGAAGTTCCTCTAAAAATCATTTCAAGGTCAAAGATTAATAGGTATATTATTCATGTCGAGCTTCCAAAGGATCAGATATATGATGCAAGAATACAAAGTAACATTTAATAGAAGATCAAAGCCTTCTAGTTGTGTTGAAGTTAGGCACAAAGTGTAACTATGCAATAACATTATAACGAGCCTCATCAAATATGATGCAAGAATACAAAGTAACATTTAATAGAAGATCAAAGCTTTCTAGTTGTGTTGAAGTTAAGGCACAAAGTGTAACTATGCAATAACATTATAACGAGCCTCATCAAATAAAAGGAACTTGATGGATAATGAAGAACGCTGCAAGAAACGAGAGACGAAGCAAACCCTAGTGTACGACAACTTATTCACCAACTGCCCGATTAATGGACCAAATAATGCAGTAGAAGCAGATTCTACTACACCATAGGCTGCAGCAAGAAGTAGAGAGTCTGGCCAAACATTGATCATGTACAGGCCAACAGAGAACTCCCACATCCTGCGAATTTAGAACAGAAGAATAATTTCACACGACGAATGATGATGAACTTGAGTGTAGTAAGTTATCAAGACAGACAATGTGGATATAATAAAGTAGCAAGTTCTTACAAACTCATTAAGGAGTTTCTGAAGTTGATACCTTAATCTTAACTACTTCACAGGTTCACCATATTTAACTGAGAAATTCATTCTTATGTACACATAAAAAGTGCAATTATGATCCCAATAAATCACAAATCCTAAGCAAATTTTGTTGAAATTAGTAGCATTCTACAATTTCAGACGAAAAACCGCCAAATCAGACAGAAAATAACAGCAAAAAAACTCACTTACACTTAAAAACAGTTGTACGTTAGGACAAGTAAAACAAGAACTACTTATAATAGATAAACAAACTTTTTGCAGTTATTAAGGGGTGACGAAAAAAAAAAAGAAATCTATCAATCGAAACAGACATGCAAATATCCAACACTCTGAAGAATTTCAAACAGTTTCCCCATAAAAACCCTACCAAAACCCAAAATTGAACAAATAGACATGGTTATTTGGACAAAATTAACAAAGAGAAGAGCAAAATTATTGAGCAGGAAGAAAAATAATGTGTTGAAGGAGCAAGAATGAAGAAAATTGAATAAACCTGGAGCCCCATCTGGCTAGAAAGTGGCCAAAATATAAATTTACGACTGGAGAAGATGGGTACGAATGTGTTTCTTGTGTTAATTTCCCATCCTTTGTTGTTTCCATTTTCATTTATTGGAGATGTTTTTTTTTTTAATTTACTAATTTGTTACATTCTCGGATTTTAGTGAAATTGAGATTCTGCATGTCTCTTGTTACTTAATGCAAAAGTAAATATTGGTACTGTTAGAATTTGTATTTTTATTTTATATCTTTTTATTTATTATTTATAGGTGCACCATTAATGGTAGTTGAAGATCGACATAAATGTATGAAATTTCCCATTAATTGGCACACTGGCGTCTAATTTACACTTTACTTCAATTTATATATGTATATATTCTAGATTTCCTGCATCAACCAAAATAAGATCATCACAAAATACATCAAAACCATTTCATGCAGATCTTCAAATTAAGCACACTAATTAAAACCAGATCAAAGAGTAAGTAGTTTCGACTAATTAAACACAACAGAGTTTAAGACATTTTATAACATTTAACCACCAATAAAATATATATCACACACGCACACAACTAAGAAATTAAAAGATGTGAAAGATAGATAGAGAATGAAGAAGACACTAGCCTGGCACCCCATCTGGATAAAAAGTGGCCAATATAGAGGTTTATCACTCTTGAGGAAGAGTATTCTTCCTCTTCTTGCTCAATTAATGCTTCATCCATAGTTGCTTCTGCTTTTTGTTTTGATATTTTAATTTTAAAGACGAATCTTTTATACTACTAGTATTTATTATTATTATTATTTCTTTTCTTTGGGTGATATATCTGACTGAAACTGCAGCTACTGTCGTTTGCTGCACCAAATTTAAATTATTGTTTGCATCATGTTCTTGACTTAAGTTTTTTTAATTATGGCATATACAGTTTACGTGCTCGGGTTAGATAGAGCAATTAATCAATTCTGAGTAGGTTGTTTGATTGATACTCTATTTTACGCCTCTATTTTTGGTTAATTTACGCAAATAATACAATCATTGCTCGAAATTTGTAAGGTTTACTCCCACCGGCGTTCTATAAAAAATTGTTGTCAATAAATCGACAAGCAAAAATAAATAGCCACATAAGACATGATTTCTCCCACATTGACTCTCTTTTCAAGAAAATAAAAAGTTAAAAGTTCATATTTATAAACAACTTTTAGAGATTATGGGCACAAAAAAAAAAAAACAAAACGGGATAAAAGTTCGTGCATTCTAACCAAATTAACCCTTAAAAAAGATTTACCCAAAAGTTGGAAATAAAAATCGAGAGAGAGTATGTTTCTTTACTAAAGAAGTAATAGTACACGTTATTAGATCCAAGGTAAGAGAGTAGAAACCATACAGTAGAAAATTTCCCGAATATATTATTTTCCAATGCAACAATGTGCAGCTAAATTTAAACTTCATAATTACATCACAATAACAACAAATCTGCAAATTTTTCTTTTTTCTGAACAAACAAAATAAATTTCGCCCCAAAACTGTTCCATAATCACAAGTGAAAGCCAACACTCAATTGAAGTATAGCATTTGGCAAGAAAAAGTATCCTAGTATGATCTCCCAGAACAGAAACTTGTAATAAGCGTTTCATGGCAGAGATCAAGAAGCATCAGACATTTTTTAGGATGGTCGAACTAGGGATCTCCAAGACCAAACTCACCGTGCAATTAGTCAGCCATCAACGACCCTGCAAAATAAGCAGAGTCGCCGTTGTTATGTTACATCACCTATAGCAAATATATGCAGTGAAACAAGCTTCTGCCCAACAATAAAACAATGTGTTTTCAAAGTTTTGAAATTCAAATGGGGGAGATTAATTATGCCCTGGTCAATTCAGATGAATTAATGAGCTATAAACATCATTAGCTAGTCGATTTAGCTTACCTCGACATTTTTTTTGTACTTACTTGTTAGAAAATGTCAACAGCACATAAAAGCATAGTGTAGAATACCATCCAAATGAGACCAAGAACTTATTGTATTTGCTTTGACACAACTGCTGAAAAGATTGAAGGCCAAATTTGCTAGTATAACACTAATTCGATTCTCACTACTTCCTTTGCCCAATCCTCAAAAGAAAGGATAAAATCAAAATCGTCTACCCCAACAGGTGGCTTAAAATTGCACCAGCCATGTGTACTCGACTAACTGAGAAGACATCAAAGTGTCTTGGCAAGATGAACATATCATAAACCCTGCCAAACAAATTAGCAGAGTTCCCAAATCATAACCAGATATCTATGCACATGCAACTGGACCATATGCATAATTCCTAACAAGATCATCTCGCCCAAAGCGTGATTAAAATAGCTCTAATTCCTTCCATATTGTTTAAGACATTCAGATCTCTTTCAAGAATGGTGGTATCATTTAAATGTCAGGGAACATATTTGCAAGTGACATATGCCCATGTGGGTGGCAACATTTAGGAGGAAGTGAATTTGTAAAATGGCCAACATTGAGGAGACATTAGCACACGAATGTTTATTCATGAAATCTTGAATGTTCAGAACGAACTGAAAAACAAAAATACTCGATAAATGACTTTATCAGAAGGTAACAACCAAGAGCGACTCTTTCATCTCATTCACAAAAACAACTTGAATAACAGTGGAGAAGAAATAGGTTCAACATTTGATGTTAAATTATATGTAGGCAATGACCCTTGGAATGCAATCAAGAAACAATCTTACCTAAAGAAATAATTAAAGGAATCAGCAAAACAAGAGTAAAATCATCAATAAATGGTAATGAAACGTCAATTGAATCAGACCCTAGTCCATCCTAATAATTCAAGAACGAAGCAATCCACAAATCAGCATTACCAAAACAAACTAACTAAGCATAGAGATGAAAGAATCACGCAGACAACATAATTGAAGGCCTAAAAATCAGCTTACCTTCTATTTGCACAAACAGATGAAAGATCAAGAATCCTCAGCCGACTCATCTGAATCAGAATCACTCGCATTATAACCTGTAGGAGTCACAAATTCCACAAGATTTTCAATTCAATTTCGATCAAATAAAAGCAGAAAATTAGACTGAACCAAAATCAAGAAGATTATGGAATTCACCGGGATGCCTATTTCGAACTTTCCACACCGAAGATCTCACTCTTGAAGCCCTCGTCATCCAAAGTTTCCCCTAAATATCCAATGATCAAATTTTAAAAATACTCAACAACAAACCTCAAGCAACTTTGTAACAAAATCGAATCATACTTCAAACAAAAACTACAAATAATATGGGAGAGAGAGAGAGAGACCTTGTCGGCGTCTTTGGGAACACCATAGCCGCTATAATACATCTGACCGACAATCACCTGCATATTGACGTCGCCGGCTTTGGCCTCCTTGAGCGAATCTTGAAACCACCGCTCCTTGCAATCGGAGACAACTTCGGACAACGGCAGCCGCGCCGCATCGTCGCCGTTCTCCGCCGTCTTCATCGGTCTCTTCCGCTTCCCTCTGCTGCTGCTATCGTCGTTGCTCGTCTGCTCCGGTCGGCTTCTGCTCAGCTGCGATGCTGATTTTCCCATGGAAATTCAAACAGTTCGATTTCTGATTATCTATCTGTGCATGTTTGCTGTTTTGAAATTTGGGAGATTTTTGGAGGGGTTTTTGTTGAAAACATAATGAGAATTTAATGCTTTATTCCAGTTCAGAGGAACGGTACGACGCCGTATGCAGCCTGAGCTGTCTGTGATGCCGCGACGGCTTTGACTTCCTTTTATTTATAGTCAATTTACCAAATTCAAAGTAATCTGGGTCGGGTCTCTTGGATTTATAATCGGGTCGTATTTGGGCCTATATTTTTGTAGTTGGAAACCATGTTCATTGAGTATCTAAGCCATCCATTCCGAATAAATACAAAACTCCATTTTTTTTAAGGTTATGCTTGTGTTCTAGTGGTATTGGTAATGAGTAAGATTAACACCTCTATAGTATTATCGGTTATGCTCTCCTACCACTATAGGCACCATTAACTTGCCCACAAATGATCTGACAATGTCATGTAGGTTAGAGAGTCAACTACTTAAATAACTCTATTTTGACTTATTAAATAAAATAATCCATGATTTAAGAAAATCATATCTTCTAATTAATTATAAATCAAATAATTTATACAACTTATATATATATATATATATATATATATATATATATATTGTGAAACTAATATAACTCGGTCGATAAAACTCCTCTGCGCCACACCAGCATTCTCGATCCCTGCCCCAACTCTCTTCATTCAAAACCCAGTCATTTTATATTTATACAAGTTATTAATAGAAAAAAAGAACTTGTAATTCTAGCTAATATTTATAAGAGTTAACAGAAAATAGTTCTTTGAAAAATAAATGGCTACAATTAAATTCAATTTGAATCTCTATCTATGATGATTACAAAAACAATACAGAAAGTTATTGAAATATCAAAAACTAGAAAGAAGACCTCCAAGACTAGCCCTTTACAAAGGGATACTTCAATGTGAATAAAACCGTATAAAAAAAGATAATAGGGATGAGGTGGTGTGGCAAGGACAATTAATTATAAATATTGTATAAATTATTTGATTTATAATTAATTAGAATATATGATTTCCTTAAATCATGGATTATTTTATTCGATAGGTCAAATTAGAGTTATTTAAATAGTTGACTCCCTAGCTTACATGGCATTGTCACATTATCGCGTGGGCACGTTAACGATACCCACGATGGATAGGGGAGGAGAACCAATTATCAAATCACTACATGCTATTAAATTTAATAGATGCAATAGAAGATAAAAACACAAAATTCAATAGAGAATTTGAACCGGTTGAGCCCAGATATTTGATATTTATTCGAAGATGGTGAATGTGTTAGGAATGCATTAATAATGAGATATAGAAATGGTTTTGTATTGTTTCTATATAATAATTATTTTTTCAAGTAAATCTCATCATATTACATTATTATTATTATTATTATTATTATTATTATTATTATTATTATTATTATTATTATTATTATTATTATTATTTTATCGAGAAAATTAGATTTTTTTTTGTTTTTGGATATTGTAAAAATCCGCAGCCGCTATCTTTTCTTTTGTTAGGAAAGCAGCATCTGTATCCGCTATAAATCTAACTTATATACAATAAAAACTGCAAAATCATGTTATAGGCCTAATAATATCGGTGCCACTTCCTTACCCATCGTAGGTATCGTTAACGTGCCCATGTGATGATTTGGCAATGTCATGTAAACCAGGGAGTCAATTACTTAAATAACTCTAATTTGACCTATTAATTAAAATAATCCACGATTTAAGAAAATCATATATTCTAATTAATTATAAATCAAATAATTTATAGAACATTTATAAATAATTGTCCCTGCCACACCACCTCATCTCTATTATCTTTTTTTTTTATATACGGTTCTGTTCATTAGGGATATTGTTTTGAAGTATTCTTTTGTAAAGGGCTAGTCTTGGAGGCCTTCTTTCTGGTTTTTGATATTTCAATGACTTTCTGTATTGTTTTTGTAATCATCACAAATAGAGATTCAAATTGTATTGTTTTTGTAATCATCACAGATAGAGATTCAAATTGTATTGTTTTTGTAATCATCACAGATAGAGATTCAAATTGAATTTAAATGTAGCCATTTATTTTTTGAAGAGTTATTTTCTGTTAACTCTTATAAATATTAGCTAGAATTACAAGTTCTTTTTTTCTATTAATAACTTGTATAAATATAAAATGACTGGGTTTTGAATGAAGAGAGTTGAGTTAGGGATCAAGAATGCTAGTTTATATTACTTTCACAAATTATATATAAAAGTCGTATAAATTATTTGATTTATAATTAATTAGAAGATATGATTTCCTTAAATCATGGATTATTTTATTTAATAGGTCAAATTAGAGTTATTTAAGTAGTTGACTCACTAACCTACATGGCATTGCCACATCATCTGTGGGCAAGTTAACGGTGCCCACGGTGGGTAGGAGAGCAGAACCGATAATTATATGGAATAAATCAGGGCTGAGCAAAAATGTCCGAATAATCGAACCGACCGACTAACCGAACCAAGACTATACCGAAAAAGTGGTTAACTGAATCGAACGGTTAGTTTTTTTTTTCTAATTTTGCAAGACCGAGGGTAGCGGTCCGGTTACGGTTTTTATGTCTTAGAAACCGGCGGTGAACCGACCGAACCGGTATCCTCTAAATAAATATTTTTGTTTAAGTATATATATATATATATATATATATATATATATATTATATTTAGTGATTTACTTATTTGGTTTACTGTGTTTAACCCTAAAAAATACACAAAATATCTCTGTAGTAGTCACCGTTGTTTCTTCTTCAATTCTTGTCTATCATCTTTCTCCTTTAATTTATAGTCATCGCCCATCGGCAAGGTAAATTTCTTCATGTTTTTTATTTGATTCAACTTTATATTTTATTTTATTGTCTAATTCATCACTCTACATAATCCAACTAAAAATCATCTAACTACTTTCTACTGCATAGTTCAACTGGTATTGAGAACTGAGTGATGGCTCCATCAAATCCACTGGTCGTACTTACAAATCCGCATGTTTTCAAGGTCATCAATTTGATCTCCCTTATGATGATTCTCTTGTTCACAATAACTCCATTATGTGCTATCTGATGTATATTTTCCGAAGTATAAGTGTCCCCAATAGTCATACCAAAAGCTGCGATTGCAATACAATTGTTTATGTAATTATTTGTGATAAACCAATAAAAAATACTTCAACAACATAGAAAATATAAAACAACTTACTAGGACTAGTCTGTGAGATGATGTAATCATAAACACGCAAAACAACTCAGGTTTGTCGTAATGGAGTACATCCAGCCATTTATCGTCTAAGCGAGACCGTAATTTCACATAAATTTGACTTATCTGAACAAAACAACTGTCAGACATCATTACACACGAAAAGACACATTCAGGTGAGAAAAATATGTTACATTATCGGAATAAATAACACGAGTGTGTTCCTTTTATCATAGTTAGTCACTCTTTCCATCCACCCTCCATGCAATTTGAACATGAAGACAGTAGGTGCACCCAGCAATGTTGGCCATATTGCTGGTGGCCACTGGATGACAATTAGCATATCATACTTCATACCTAAAATTATGTGTGTATGTATGAAGTATGATATGCTAATTGTCATCCAATGGCCACCAGCAATATGGCCGACATTGTTCAAATTGCATGGAGGGTGGGTGGAAAGAGTGACTAACTATGATAAAAGGAACACACGCGTTCCATTTATTCCGGTAATGTAACATGTTTTTCTCACATGAATGTGTCTTTTCGTGTATCTTGTTCAGAGAAGTCAAATTTCTGTGAAATTACGGTCTCGCTTAGATGATAAATGGCCGTACGTACTCTATTACGATAGATTTGAACTTTATGAGAATGGAATCGACACGGTTAGTATTCTGGAGTGCTCCCAACCCTATCTTGACTATGTTTTGCATGTTTATGATTACATCATCTCACGGACTAGATTTGCATGTTTTGCAAAATTTGGTGATAACTCACAACATTCACTTTCTGCATGGTCTTTTGATCAAAGATATTGTAAAAAAATGCTTGCTAGAATGATCATTGTTGATGAATTGCCATTTAGGCATGTTGATCATGAGGGATTCGTTATTTTTGTCGTGCTATGCAACCTAAGTTTATTATCTCTTCAAGACAAACTATTGCTAGAGGTTGTTTTGATCTTTACATGAAAGAGAAACTCAAATTAAAAACTTTATTCAAGAAATTGCCTTCTTGAGTGTGTCTTACTACTGATTGTTGGACTTCAGTTCAGAATTTAGGTTACATGTATTTGACTGCACACTTCATTGATGATGAGTGGAAGTTGCATAAGAGAATTATCAATTTTGTCCTATACCTGGTCACTCGGGTGATATTATTGGTAGGACCATTGAGAGATGTTTACTAACATTGATATGCTATTCACCATAACTATAGACAATGCTAGCTCAAATGAAGTATGTCTTCAGTATTTGAAATGGAGAGTAAATAGCTGGAAGGGAAGTGTGCTACAGGCTGAATATTTGCATATGAGATGTGCAACTCATATTTTGAGCATGATTGTTAAAGATGGTCTAATTGAAGTCGCTGATTCTATTATTAGAATTCGTGACGATGTAAAATACGTAAGATCTTCTCCTGCTAGACTGCAAAGGTTTAAACATGCTATAGAACAAGAGAAAATTGAATGCAAAGCTCTTGTATGCCTAGATGTTGAAACGAGATGGAACTCCACATACTTAATGTTGGAATCTGCATTAAAACTTCAAAGAGCATTTGAAGTTCTAGAAAGAAGTGATAGTAAGTATGTGAAAGCCCTTCATGGAAAAAAAGGTTTGCCATGTGCACATAATTGGAAACATGCAATTTATTTGCTACCTTTTCTAAAGGTGTTCTATGAGACCACTCTGAAGTTATTAGGTTCACTTTATGTTAAATGAATATGCTAAACAAATTTTTGGTCTTGAAATTATGATTTCTTAGTGGTGCAATAGTAGTGATTTGAGTTTACAAGTTATGGCAAAGAAGATGAAAATCAAGCATGATAAATATTGGAAAGACATAAATAATGTGAATATTATGTTGTTCATTGTCGTGGTTCTTGATCCAAGATGCAAGTTGGAGTATGCTAATTTGATGATTGAAATGTTTTATGATGAAACCAGCATTGAAGTTTTGAAGAAAAAAGTGAATGTTGTCCTCAAGTCTATGTTTGACTCGTCTAGTTCAACTTTATCGCAGTCACAACCCAAGCTGTCCGAGCAAGTTGAAACTGATGTTTCACTGGGTATTGATAGTGTGTCGATGTTTGCTGCAACGTTTATGAATTCAATGTTTTGCAAGAAACAAAAAGTGAGTCAAACAATGGGGAGCTTAAAAAATGAGTTGGAAAAATATTTGGGTGAAGATCGTGAAAACCTTGCAGTTGGGTTGGTGGAAAATGAATTCGTCTAAGGTTCTTTCTATGATGGCTCGTGATGCATTGGCTATGCCGGTTTCAACATTTGCCTCAGAATCAGCTTTTAGCACGGGAGGACGTGTTCTTGATTCATTTCGAAGTTCTTTATCTTCTAGAGTCGTAGAGGCTCTTATTTGTGTCCAAGATTGGATAAGATCAGCTCATTATATTTCTATTGAGGAGAATCTGGAACGAATTGAATTATTGAACTTGAGTAAATTTCTTTCAATTCATTGTTTGATAAGTATATTTCAAATTTGTTTTGCTTGATTTCATTAACATTTTTCTATTTGTTTGTTTTTGTAGAAACTTCTTGTCTAAGTGAAGATCACCACCTTTTAAGTGTTGATGACTAGCCACAGGTCGATAAACAAGTGATGAGGACTCGATTATTAGTTTATATAGATGAGAAGTTTATTCTATTTGGGTTATGTTGGAGGTTTTTTTTTTATTAGTTTATGATTTGTACTTTTTGAATTATCGTTTTTGGAGTTTATATTCTAAGCTATGAATTATTTTTATATTACGAATTATTAATAAAATTGTAATCTTTTGTTACTATGGTTAACCGTTGAATAATAGGTTAATCGAACCGATTTTTAGGTTAACCGTTATAATGGTTTTTGTTTTTTTTTCCCATTTTTTAACGGTTAACCGAACCGGTTAAAAACCGTATGGTCAATTTTTTTATATACCAAATGATCGGTTAACCGGACCGCGCTCAACCCTAGAATAAACCTACTTACCATATTTAAATTATAAACTTGTCACACACGTCCAATATTACAGCTTTACACCAGCAGCAACTTAAAAGAAAATTCTCTGAAATAAAAATTCTGACATATACTGTCCAAGAATATATCTTCTGAAGATGAATGTAAAAATGCATGTTTACAACAAAGGACAAAATTGAACACGGTATTTCTTTTACACTAACAATTTTCTACTACTATATATCTACATTATAGTATGTATATACCCTCAAACATTTACACAGAAATTACAACCTTTGCTTTACTCATGGACTCACATAATATCCTTAAAAGTTAAACCTCACTTTTGGCTAGGAAAAGCTCAATAATTGGTCACCTTGAGATTCAACCAGAAGAGAGAAGACAAGATTTTCTGATCTCAGGCTGACGACGATGGTAAGAGAGTCGCCGTCTTATCTCTTCTCCCGATAAAATTTTCAGCAATCATCATTAAGGAAATATTCCCTCATGGATAATTTCTTTTAAATCATTCACTCCAACTATCATCATCGTCTTCATCACTACCAGCAAAGGCCTGCATGATAACCATTTAATTAATAAAACCTGAGGCCAAACCAGACATGAATGCTTTGCACAGACACACACACATACACACACACACACACACACAGACCTGGCGGATTGCATTTGCTTTTTCCAAAATCGCGACAACTTTGAGATTGGTGTCAGGACCTCGAGCGCGGATACTAGGTCTTGATGCCATTGCAGGTTTCAAGTTGAAGGACTAGCCAAATACATATTATATGGAGTTATCTTCTGTGAGCAATGCATAACGCGACCTTTATATATATATATGCATATGTGGTTCCTCTTACCTTGGACCTTATTTGCTCCAAAAGAGAATCTCTTTCGTCTACCTTCTGTATTTCAGGCCTAACCCGTTCTGTAACTTTCCTTAGCTGCAAAATGAGTTTAAAGTATTGAATTCTGGCACTAACAGAAACTAATTGCAATGTATGAAGGTAAGGAAACGGATGATACTTACTTTACTCTTATCAAGAAAAGAAACATCATCAACAAGAGGAATGCAAGGGCGGAGCAATTTCACTTTTTGGCTCCCGTGTTCAGCGCCATCTTCTGCAGCTGATGATGTAGATACACTCTCTGAAATTGGTGTGGCTAACAGCTGTGGCTTGTTTTCCATCTTTGAAGGGTGGTCAGCAGTCTCATGCAAAGTTTTGGCTTCCGAAGTAGAACAGCTATTCTCAATATTCTCTTCTTTCAATATGGTTTCAGCAGCAATTTCAGTCAAAGAGTCTTTCATCTCCTCATGCAAAGAAACAATGTCATTGGTGGATGCAGTTGGTGGAGAAGAACCATCAGGAGTGGGTTCGGTTGATAGGGTGGAACCAACATCATCAGTGGCTGCAGTCCGGGAGATCAATTGAGGGAATGATTCCTCATTTCTTACCATCTCTTCCTCTTCAGAAGGCAAAGAATGCTGAAGCTTTCCCATCCTCCACTGAACTGGCGGGAGAGGTGGCAGCGGAGGTAAGTCAGGAAGACTTATTTGATTTGCTTCGAGAAAAGGATTCCTTGGAGGGGAAATGGAACGTAATGGATGCTTGGGATGTCCAGGGATATTTAACTCGTTGTTACTTGATCTTGAGAGCTCTGCAATCGAAGGTGAATTCAAATCATTTACAAGAGAAAATGCAGAGACTGAATTGCTCTCTTCTTTGACATCATCATTATCTAGTATTTGCAGGTAATTCATAGGCGACGAAGGTGACAACTCCGGACTTATTTCGGAAGGATGCGGTAAATTTTGATCGTGGTCAGAGGGTGGTAACCCAAATTGTACTGATTCTTCAGTGTCATTATCAACTGGCAACGATGGAGCATCAGGAACATGATTCTCCAGACCATTTTTGTTGAATAGTTCTTCTTGTTCTCTATCTATACCAAATTGCTCTATAGGTAGCTGAATCGTTGCAGCACGGACGACCTTCTGGTTGTGATGAAAATCAAGATCAAGATGTGAATTAGGAACAAAACCTGAAGGTTCTGATTTGGGATGATCATTATCAACTGACTTGAAGTCAATTGTATCAAAACCTGATGCAGAAGCTTCTTTTGGGCCCACTTTCTCCACATGTTCTGATTCCCCTTCGGAGGGACAATTCTTATCATTCTCGAATTCATGTATGCCTGAATCCTCAAAGCAATCATTGTCTTCTTCTACCAACTTACTGAGACCATCAGAAACTGCAAGCGCAGGAGAAGTGATATCTGTAGTGTTGGATGTATCAACCTTCGAACCAGACTTATTCAACAGCACATGAATCTCATCCGCTGGTTGCAAATCAGCAGAGCTTGTAATTTCAGTAACTTCTTGCGCATCTGAACCTGAGAACACTGAGATTCCATCCATTTCTACAGTATCTGATGTTCCTGTAGGCTCTTCAATATCTTTTGAAGTACAATCCGGTATTTCTACAGCTTCTGAATATTTGAGAGAAACATGACATGATATTTTTGTGCCCCGAAAACCCATAACTTCACAAGGTTCAGGAGTTCCAAGTGGAAGAGTTTCATTTTCAGGTGTATCTTCTTCAGGAACGTCTCCATCATGAGCATCAAGACCTTCCATCGGACTATCAGGAGAGTTTGCTAGGTGTGATAAATTTGGATCTTCCAAGCTAATCTCGTTGTCACAGGAGCTATTAAAGTGATTGTCTTTAACAGTTAGAGTGCAAGCAGTGGTCAATGATGTTTCTTCGAGTCCCTTCTCAAGAGTTGCCTCCATGATGCATGGAGAATGATTTAGAGAATCGGTAAAAACATTTGATTCCTCATCATCCCAAACATTAATAAGGCTATCTCCTTTGCGCTCGATATTTCCTCCAGTGTGTGCTCCATCAGGATAATCAGGAGGAGAGTTGTCAGGCACCTGTGGAAACTCATCTTCAAACTTATCTTGAATTCGGTTTCCAGAAGACATCTTGTCCAGAGTACCATTTGTTAAAAGGTCACTAGGGATACTTAATGTGGAAGCTGTGTCATCGGCCAACTCCGGATCCTCCCCATCAGGTTCATCCTCATACAGCAAACTGGAGGATGTTTTATTCGAACTATCAGTGGTATGATGATAGATATCATGTGTAGTAGAAAGACAAGGTACGCTCTCATCATTTGGTTCATCCAGTAATTGTTCTCCACCAGAAGATCTTGATATACCATCTTCTGACTGCAATCCAGAAATGCAGGCACTGGGAGACAACGGTGGAATTATGACTGAATTCATCATTTTTTCTTTGTCATCGATCATAGAGACCATCTCATCAGACCCGGGGGCCTCTAACGTATGATCTCCCTCAACTTCTTCTGGATCAGAAAGCTTCAAAGTAGGCATTGATCCATTGATGCAGGAAGTAGAAGTCACCTGCTCAAACTCAGACCTTTGATTGGTGATCACGTTGGTCTCAGTGCATGTACCATCAGAAACCGCACATTGTGGACCTATGGTTGGGTCTGTATTCTCTTCTTCATCATCATCCAGATTGGAGACGTTTTCATCTGACTCGGACTCGGACCTATAGTTGGCAAATGCATCAGTGTCAGCGCATGTTTCATCAGAAACAACAGGTTTTGAGTGGTGGACTGGAAATTCTTCATCAGCAGTTTTCTGGTCAGATGATGCACCAACTATCTCATTAACAGAGATATCAGTGCACTGAAATCCTTTAGTTGAAGAGCTTTCTGAATGTGGTTTTTCAGCTGAAATGCTTGGAGAATCAAAAGAGAAACTACAGATTTCTTTTCTGGATGAGGTGTTCCCACCATCAGACATCATTGAGTCTTCAGGCGACTGAGAACAAGAGGACCTTGAAGGAAGAGGTTCTTCATATGCATCTGTAATGACTGATTCCAGTTTTATAGGTGAGGTTTCATCCCTCTTCATTCTCATGTCGGAATCCCTGTCCATTTCTGACTCCATGGTTGAAGGTGCATCCACAAAATTATCTATCTCACTGGCCATATCGTCAGATTCATTACCAGTAATGCTTCCTTCTATATTGCTTCCTGCATCAAAAGTTACAACCTTTTTACCAGTCACGTTATCAAGACCGGATGAGATGCCATTTATTGCAACGCTAGGATGTGAACTGGGTACTTCACAGATTCCATCATCTATCTGACACTCATCGGAGTCATACATGGGAGGGTTCTGTGCAGCACCCTCTCTATCTGGAGATGAAGGAGTACTTCTTTTTCTTCCTCTCTCTCTGTAGGGACTCGCTAGCCTAACTTCAAATACTTCAGAAGCATAATCCTTCTGATCATTTGTAGCCAACTTCAGCTGTGGTGAGTCCACAGTCATGTCAAGTAGCACATTATGATCTGGGGAAGGCGACTTCAGTATTTTTTCCATGTAGCTCTCCCCAGCTTTTGAGTTAAATGGAAACCCATTCAGTGTCCTCTTCAACTTGGCACCTTGAGAAGCAGTGCTGATACCATTTTCAACACGCTCCTCCAGGAAAAGCTGATGGAGTCTACAAGATGCAATTGCAAATTAGACAAATCTCATTCTGCAACATCAACTAGAAAGAGCACAAAATAACAAAAAAAATTGACATGATGATAGTCTCACTTGGTATGTGATGTTCGCAAAACTTCATGGGTTTCTCTGTTTCTCCAGCGTGGTCCTTTCTTCTGTTTAACAAGAAACCAGTAACTGACTGCATGAATTAAAATTGGCGCAAAAGCAGTTCTGTATATTACCACTAAGAAAATGAAAAGAATCCTAGTGCTGCTTTCGCTATGCATATTCAGGCTTATATTTTACTAGGTGTATCATGTCTTGATCACAATACTTAGGTTTCAACAAATAGCAGATGAACATTTGGATAATATAATCATAGAGGAGGGATACTCTGATGCAACCGATCGCAGCATGAGAAGCAACAGTTTTTTTTTTTTTTTTTTTTTTAATAAACTTTAAATGAGATTAATAAACCCTAAAGATACCTGATTACACAATAATAAACTCTAATTGGAGATAATAAATGGGGATTAATAAACCGTAACGGATTAATAAACCATAATTAGGAAGATTTAAAGAAAAGAAAAAAACGAAAAAAATGAAAACAATATACATAAGAAAAATAGAACGTATTGGGCGACACGCGCCCAACCTACGACTAGGTTATTTTGCAAAGATGATGAACATAATCTTATGTGTTTGTTTAGTGATATACAATGTCATTGTAGTATTGATATTTTACTTTGATAATTATGATGAACCAAAGTCAAATATAATTACTACAAAAAAGTTATGTATACATATATTGGACAAACACTCCTACGCTTCTGTCCTCTTGTTTTGATGCTAAGAACATCAAGTCGTTTTCAAGAAATTACCTTTGCTTTTCGGATCTTCTTTTCCCTCTGGATATCTGCACTAGTCACTTCAGAGGTTTCTACCTTAAAAAATGAAGGATCGGTATAACGTTTTAGACATGCTCCAGCCCCCGCAACGTCAAACCTAAATTGATAATGTTCTTTGAGATTTCACTAATTAGCAAGACAACATAATCATTTAAAAAAAAACAGCAGATTATACTTGTCTAAAAGGAAGAGGCGAGGAGGTGCCCTGCATTCTTCATAGGAGTCCATTATAAATCGAGGCATGTCTCCCTGTGTAACTAGGTCATTATCAAGTCGTAGATTAGGATGCCAATCAACACCTGCAACATAATTTTTCCACATTACTATAACATCCAACAAGCAGTTTGAGGTATACTTGGATGCAGCAGAGAGTGACAAAAGCAGATCCCTTTTAAAAGTAAATTCCTCAACAATTTTACATGGGTAACGAATTATATAATAAACACCTTTAGCCCAAATGACAGATCCCATAAAAAGAATTGCATTGGAGAAACAATAGAGCAGTAGATGTAGGGATTCATAAGAGAGGTGCAGCAGGGTCTTACCAGGATGGTAATAAAACGAGGAATGATCTGTCTGGGAGAGAAATGCTCTCTCAATAGCAGGAATCTCCATCTCAAGCTGATGAACGCGAAATGCTATGGCATGCCCCCTAGAAGCAGTTGCCATCACATCCTCATGTAGATTATGAAAAATCTCTGCAGCAAACCTTCAGTAATCACAAGAAACGAGCCATTAAAATACTTTTCAAGTAATTAAAATTAGCACATTCCTGAATACATAACTGCAGGAATTAAAACGCAACCAACCATAAACCTGAATACAGTCAATTAAGCAAATAAGGTGAAATTGCATGGATAATAAACCATTAGGAACCAAGATTGAAACTTGATAATACACAAAGCTATCATGTGAGAAGGAGAACAAACATCCATAAAAGTTGTCTCACTAGCCAGTAGTCACTAATGTCCAAATTCTAATCCAAATACTACTAAATTCCATATACAAAAACAATAGAAACTAAGTGAAGAAACTAAAAACAACTCGGAGCGGCAGCCAAGCCAGGAACAACAGGATAACCTCCACACAACCTCCAATCTCTTCAAATTGGATCAACATCACCAATTTAAATAAAATCACAACAGATTATGGTTAAGCTGTTAAAAAGTTAAAATTGGTAATTTTCAGCAAAGCGATATTCCAGCATATCATCTAATACACCAAAATAATCTTCCTAGTCGTATGAATTTATACTTACATTTCGCCAGAAACACTAAACTTGGGAAGGAAAACATAAAAATCACACTACACAACAATTAGGAAGCGAAAACTGAAATCTACGGCCTATCAATATCAGAATTACCACAACACAAGTCATATTCCCCACATTTGAACCGAAACACAAAAAGAAAAAAACTCACTCGGCTAGGTCGCCAAGCTGGCGAAGAAGTCCGACCAAGCCGGCCAAGGCGACGCCTTCAAGCAAGGCCTCCGGATCATCCTTATCAGGCGCACGATACAGGTCCGGATCGGCCAAACTATACTCATTCCGTATCTCATATCTGCTCATCGGCATTTCTCCTCACCGAATTGGATCAATTTCTCAACTTTGAGGTTCACCACCTCCAACCACCACCGGTACATATAAATGCTGTGTATATATATATATAGATAGAGACAGACAGAGGTTTTCTGTTTTATTTACTTTATTTGTGATTATGCTGCGGTGAGGAGTTCAGGCGGAGTACGATTGATTGACTACTATTTATTTATTTATTTATTTATTTATTTCTTTATATGAAGCCTTGTTTCTTTTTTCATTTTCGACAATGGATACCGATTGTGTGTGTGTGTCTTGCTTGACTTTGTTGGGTTACATTACATGAATTCAATTTCCTGATTATAGTTGTGCATCTACAGCGACACTTTCCAAAAAGCGTCTCTACTCACGATTCATTTTTTAGGATTAGCAAAAACTATAATTTGTTTTGTTTGACTAATTTTTCGAATTATGTCAAACTAGCACAAACAGAAATTGGTATGCTGTTCAATAGAAAGCATAAAATGAAGTCTCAGTTGCAAATACTTGATGGTTCTCTTGCTAACAATCCTTATCCCCCATTCCTTTATCTAAGAAAAATAACCTATATTTAACAAGCTATATCCGTTAAAATTAAGGGCTCGTTTAGTATCCACATACGTATATTAAGTATGGTATCAATATTACCCATATCCATACATTGTGTTTGGTATATCATTATATGAGTATCAAATTGATATACTTGATATGTTAACTAATTGTTTTGCATCTAAGTTGGAACCAAAGGTCATATCTATCAAAATCCGCCTCAAAGATTTGTTATAGTACTATTTGCTTTTCTAACTAATTAAGATTATAACTTGAAATTAATATATATATATATATATATATATAAACAACCAAAATCATTTTATCTTTCTTTATTATTTTCAGACTAAAAACTAAATAACGTGATAGAATTAAGTTGGTTCAGTTTTTTTTATTGGAATTTAAATTATTGAATTGTCTGTTATGTTAATAAGGTAGATGGAGAAAATGCAATAGGAAAGCAGAAACAGAGGTGACAACTCAAGTGCTAGGGCCATGCATGATGCAACAAAATTATTCAGCGGGTAGTGTGTGTGTGTTAGCCTAGTAGTAGTGAGGTTAATGCCCGGGCCAAAGGTCACGGATTCGAATCCTCCGTCACGCGATATTTAAATTTTCTTACAATTTTGTTAAAAAAAAAAAAAAAAAAATCAGCGGACACCTTTGTATTGTATCTGTCACAATATTGGCATTGCAGTCAATTTTAAATATAAGACCCATCTCTTTAACCCATTTCATTTCATAGCTTCATTTAAACCTTTGGCTTCGCCCATCTGCAGCCAGCCATCCCTCCATGGCCCAAATTCTTGCAGCAACCCACTTTTCCATTGCACCTCGAAACCCCTTTTGTTCGTGACAGTTTTCAAATTAGTTTTTAGCTATTTTAGATTATATTGATGTAAAAAAGTGTCACTATTTTATGTATTATTATTAATATTATACAATGCTTTTATCCTGAGGCTATGTTTGGGAATGTGTGAAATGGAATGTTTGTAAGAGATATTATTTGAATACTGGCGCGTAACGTAAGATATGATGAAATTGAATTAGGCAACTCGAGAATTAGTTATACAGTACTTATTTGCTTTTTATAGGCCAATCCATAACTGTAGTCTGTACCCCTGTCGTCTGTGAGAAGAAATTAACCAAAATAAAAAAATAAACTAGAAACAGATTACCAACTGGTGGGTCCCCCAAATTTCAGCCTAAGCCTCAATTTGCAGGCTTCACGGATAAATTGCGTACCAATTTAAAGCCCATATTCGGCTAACTGTGTTCGTTATTAATTAATATTATTAAAGGCATACAATTTTAAATGTTGTGTATGTGGACCCACTACATTTTTCTAAGAAAAATTATCCTGATTAATAATAATTTAAGTATAATTTATGGCCGTAACCAATCACGATCGCACACCTACGGCTACATGTTATGTTATTGGACATATGTTTTCTAATTTGAAAATTGATGACGATTATATCCCTAGCATGTTGGATCTACATCAATTTCTTTACTAACTTATCCAACAAATTAACATCAATTTCTTTACAGACATATCTAACAAATTAGAAACTAGTATACTATTTTTTAGTTTTGTTTAGCATAGATCCGTCTATGTTTAGTTTCTTTATCATTATATTTGTTATTAAATTGGTATTCCTGTTATTATTATTATTAATAATATTACACAAGTGAATCGACATTTATCATTCTAAATTAAAATGAATGTATGCTTAGGGAAATTTGATTTGCATATAATATACGATGAAAATATATGGCAAGTTTAGTAAAAGATGATCTATGATTTGTCTCACTCGCTCCCATCACCACTAATTGATCTTCCAAGAAGTTGATATATGCATTGTTTTGTCAATTCATGGTAATATTTTCATATACTATATGAATATATATTTGAATGATTTTTTAATCATTTTAAAATTATTAAATGATTGTCCCATTAATATGTTTACAATCAAATAGAGGGGATATGAAAATTGACATTAAATATCACATGTGTTTTATTTGGGTTGAACTGCCCTTTTCTTAATATTTAGATATGACATTGATGTATATATGTTTAGGATTGATTTTGATAGACGATTTTCACCAGGTAGGAATAGTTCTAAGTTCTAACATATGTTTTACAAAGGAATTTTGCTTAGAAAACTTTTATCTATTTGATGGAGATATAAATACAATGATGCAATCTTTACTTCAAAGCTTTGTTTCTTTAGATGTGAAGTTTTCTACTAGCCAGGGGTATGAAAGCATCCATGAATTAACAACAAAAGTTAGTACCAACCACAACTTAGTTTAATAATTATTTTGTAGACTATATGCTAGTTGGTGGTGTAATCAAAATTGTTTAAGGGGAAAAAGTTCATGCTCATTTAATCACGGTGAATTTATATATTAAACTAATATAAACTATTTGCAATTGTATTTTCAATATATGACCAACAAATTTTTGGCTAGATATAGAAATAATTTCTATAACTTCGTCATGCCGTGAGAACATAAGGTGGGGAAACATTAAAGGTTAAGCTTAATATAAAAAGCTAAGCCAGTAATTATTTTGTAATTTTTCAACTTGAGTAAATTTATCTAAATATAATACCTCAGAAAGTCGATTCAAATAAAATTATATAATTATTCTAGGCCACGTACAAGTTAATCACAAGCACAACTCTTATAATAGACTAAAATAGCTACTACTACGTTATAGATCGAGCTTGCCACACTTGTCCTTGAAAAGTGTGGTTTACTTGTTCTGTGTGGTTTGCAGGCTACTGTACAACGAATTGGGATTTACTCAGTACGCACCGAAGATAGCGGCTGCGGATTCCCACGATATAAAAAATATAAAAAATAAAAAATAAAATAAAATAGATACTACGTCGTTACACACACTCTTGCACTAATTCATTTAAATATATGCGTTGACATTATTGCCATCATTATGCCCATATATATATATATATATATATATATATATATTAAAATAATAATTTATGACACTTGTCAAATAGCTTATGTAGTTTTATTTAGGGATAATTGTTTGTAAAACTCAAATCTTTTGACGAATTCGGGAATTGCATACGAACTTTTTTTTTTCGCACAATAAACTCAACCTGCCATTTTTTTTCTTCTGATTTTGTAGAACCCCGAAAATTCAAACCTAAAATTTTCATTTTAAGTATATAAAAATTTAATTAGAACTAATCGGATAATTGAACGGTCACTTATTCCCGACAAATTTTATACGTCTAAATAAAAAAAAAATAGGCGTCATATGCATTGCATAGCACGAGCATTCATATTTTATTATTCGAGTGAAATATATCGATATTATTATTGCCTATGCAATAATGTGATTAATTAAAAATAATTAATCAAAAGATAAATTATATATATATAATATATAAATATGAAGCGTTTGTTTATTTGATTTTATAAAAAAATTAATTTATAGAATAATATGGATATTGGTCTCGTTAAAACCGAAATAATTAATTCTATTCGTATGCTCGATCAAAACTTTAATCCGATTAATAAATATCGCATTACGGAACAAAAATTGAAATATTATATAAAAGGAAATTATATAATATAATAATATATATTATATATATGTAAGTGATTGTGTGTGCGACGGAAATTAGGTGTGTGCGCGCCGTATGTGCGTGTGTATAAAATTAGTACTTCCTCCGTCCCGCTCATTTTGTCTCCCTTTTCATAAATAGACGTCTCACTCATTTTGTTTACATCCAAATATAGACATAATGAGTGGTTGTAAGAGTTTCTCTCTCATCTCCTTCCAATCTCATCCACTAATTTATTAAACAAACAACTTTTCTTAATCTCCGTGCCCAATAGTAAGGAGACAAAATGAACGGGACGGAGAGAGTATTAGATAAGAAAAAGAGAAAAAAAAAGAAATAAGATTAAGAAGAGAGAGTGAAAAAAACGGCAGAAGGAATAAAGGGAGAAAAGATTTTGTAGCATATTAAATCTAAATATAATCATCACGCTTTTCCCTTCCCTCAAAATTACCACCGTAATCCCCAATCAGAATAAAATAGAGTAATGATATTCCTAGTTGCTTACAGATTCCTCCACCCCTTCATTCACGTTAAAAAAAAAAGGTTGCAGATGAAACTCACCACTCTCACCATCTTCTGCAAACCATCCTCTCCATCAAACCTTATTCTTTATTTTCTTCTACCACCATTTACCACCATCCATCACCACCGGAACCACCACCACCACCATCTAAAGAAGTCGGAGGAAAGGCCAGAAAGAGCGAGAGGGAGGAGCAGCTGTGAGGAAGGAGGGAGAAGGAGAGAGAGGAAGAGAGGAAGGAAAGGAAGGCTAGGTATATGTTCTTCCCCTTTCACTATTTGATTATATTCTTCTTCCCCTTCCCGATTCTATGATTATAGTTAGGAATATCATTGTTTAAGCTTGATTCCTTGTTGAATAAGTGAAGAGGCAGCCCTTGACACCCTCCTAATGTGAATGAGACCATGACAATGTTGATGATTTGGTGTGTTCTCAAATGCTTCCATTGATTCTAGGATTACATGTTCAAGGTGGATAGGAGTATGGCTTAGGAATCTCGTTTTTCTTGCTTTCTTGAGTGTTATGAACAATGTATTAGAATGTTTAAGGGTTGTAGTGTATGTTTAGGTCGTTTGGTTGGAAAGTTATGCAAAGAGATATGAGCTTATGGTGTTTATGTGAAATGGAGCATTCTGCACTGATCTGATTTATCCGTTTGAATATGATAGGTTTCGAATTAGAATCTCAAATTTTTAAATGTTGTAGATAAGCATGTTAGGAAGGTTACGTGAATTTTTCAGAATTTTTAGTTGAAGCATGTAATTTTGGTGGATTTAATACTCTACTGCCCTTGTTTGAAAATCTAATTTGCGCAGAAAAATGTATAAGTATTTTTCTCCTTTGATTCGTAACTTTTGAAGGCTTAGCCTTTTGGAAATTGAAACTAGACATCCTAAGAATTTTAAGTTGATATTTCTCATCCCTTGGGGCCAAATGAACGATTTTATATTGAATTTTCAAGTAAACTGTTGTGCAGTAGAACTTCAACTTTTGACAGATTCACTGATCTGCAAACGAGGCTCAATTAGGACATGTAAAACCTTATAATTTTGAAGTGTAACAACTTCTGGAAACTCTATTATGTGTTAGGAGCATTCCATAAAACTTTCAAGTCTTTTTTATCTCGTTTACTATTTTAATTAGAATTTACAAGGTCAAAGTGTCATGCTGAAAAATTGCAGAAATATGTTTATTATTAATTAATGCCTAAATTCGATTTTATTGCTAATAAAATATAGGGTAGTGATATTTGGTCACACTGTGGCCGACCACACAAGTTAAAAATAGTAATATTAGTTTTGAAAATAGAAATACACCCCAATTAGGAAACATAAACCCTAGGGGGAAAATGTGATTATTTCCATTTTTAGAGTCAACTTTCCTTTTCTGACGCGTGTGGCTGGCCACCGTGTGGCCGACCATCATTACCCTAAAATATATATGTGAGCCTCAAGAATGTACTAAGTAAATTATTTCCAAAATGACATGATGGAGTATGAGTTGTTGGAAATTATTTCATGTGTTACAATAGCTAATTAATTAGATTTGAGCTAAGTTGTTTTGGGCCAAAATAAATATAATGAATTGGACTTGGGCCAATGGGCCAAAGTTTTCAGATTTGTATGTACTTGGGCCAACTTAATAAATTGTGTGTGTGGACTATGTGGTTCGGGCTCGAATTAAAATATTGTGGGCTTTTGAATTGATTTCGGTTGGGCTCGGATTTATTTTAAAAATGGGCTATATTCTTTAAAATTGAATGAGCCTAGTAACATAAAATTGGACCTATGTTGTTATAATATTGTTGGATTGGACTATCCTAAGTTAATAAAAATAAATATGAAATGGGCTTAGTCTTATATGGTTAATGTAATTATGATAGTCCAATATGACTTGTTATGTGTGATATGAACCCTTAGTCCATATCTATATGTAATTAAATGTGAAGTTGTATATTATATGATTAATGTTTATTATTATTTATGCATGATTAATTGTTTATTATTTATTATTAATAACTAATTAAATAATTAATTCTATAATAACTTGTTAATTGACAATTAATTAATTAATTAATTAAAATTCTTTCACAATTAATTACTAATTAATTAATTAATTGTATGTCTTAATTAATTAATTATTTATTTATTTATTAATTATATGTCTTTAATAATTAATTAATCGATTAAAATGATTTAAATCAATTGAATAATTGTTATGTATTCAATAGTCAAGTATGAATGTCTTACATGTTTTAAAGTGTGATCATATGACATGAGATATGCGATTAATCAAGTGTACATGAATTAATATGATGTGATGTAAAGTATATAGTATGCATAAGACATCTATGTGACTCGCGTTACATAACATGCATGACATACATGTTATAACTCGGGAATAAGCTTGACCTAGGATGCTAAGACTTTAGACACTTTTATGCTTGTGAACCTAAGTGTTTAAGACAACTCTTGTAGGATCGAGCAATCCCTAATTCGAGGACTAGTCAAACGAACTTGAACCAAGGTGGGTTTCTATTTTCAAACTGTGGGATTACAAACTCCCACTAAGGTAACTTTAGGGTTATTAAACCCAATTCTTTCAAAGTGTGATATGCATGCTAAATGTTTTATGCTCAATTGCTTGTGGTTTACCTATGTTGAAAGTTTTATAATACGATCGGCCTTGTGCTCCGTACAAGCCAAGGTAGTGTACACATGAAGTTATGACGGTTCGGTTGGAGGGAGTGACTCCCCTCTAATTGAACCGGGTGGTAACCCAAGAATGTGAGATGCTCTATGGTTCGAACCGTTAACTATTTTAAAAACTTATGTGAATGATATTTTTACCAAAGTAACCCCCTTCCATAAAAATGAAGCATGCTATATCTTTTGAAAAATTGTTATCAAAATGGGGCACGGAATCCACTGAGTGCTTTTGTACTCAGCCCCCTGCATTGTTTTCCCTAATGCAGGTTGATTAATGTGGAGGCGAAGGAAGGGGATGTCGATGTCGCTATTGTCCGTTTGTTCGTTTTCAAGTACTTGTCGTGTCGGTCTTTACGACCATTGTTGTGTCTTCAATAAAGCTTATGCCACCAAACTCATGTTACCTCTTATGTTCTAATCATCTACATGTAGATGATTATCTTTTGAAACTCTTCCGCAGTGCGGGGTCGGTGTCCTCATACATCGACCCCAGTTATGTTATGCTAGGGCATCGATTTTGAACAATTACCTACATTTCCTTTATTGTCCCAAACACTTGTCATTTCGACTTTTTAATAAATAACTATTTGTTATCATTTATGAATCATGATTATATGGTTTCACCTCACCCTCTGCGTGGCGGCTCGGACGGATCCGCATAGGCCGGATCGCAGGTCGCCACAGATTTTGCTATCGATCACCAATTTTTCCCAAATTAAATACTACATGAAGGTCGGAAATGACACGTTGGATGCCGGAGTATACAAAACGACGTTGTTTTGATAACTTTAACTTAAAAATAAAAAAAATTAAACACATCATATGCCAACTCATTTTAAAAAAAAATTAAAAAGACAAAGAAAATCCTTCTCTCTCCCTACCTCTCCTATTCTCCTTCTCTCTCTCTCTTTCTCCATCAATTTTTCAAGTGAAATAGAACCTCCAACAAGGTGTGACACCAAAAATTTTCCGATCAGATTTCCAAGAACCCAAACAACAAGCTAATTGTAACAGAACCACTCGAGTGAACATGTTCACCAGAGCGAAAATGACCCACTCCGGGAAGAAAGTAGTAGCCTTCGGGTAGCGGAATAATTCACTAATGGGGTAAATCATCCTTACCACATGTAACGTCGCTGTTACTAGAGCAACACGAACAACAAGGGAATGGGGATGAAATCCATACCTCTACGACCAATAGCAGCAGGGAGATTCAAGCGAGGCCCAAAAAACAATTGAACGTAGGAAAATCACACCCAATTTGTGACGAAATAGGAGCAGCAATACCCACTGAGGGTCGCGCAACAAGAGGGGAAGCTAGAGCTCCAAAATCTGCCAGCGGAAGAAACTAGGGCACGCGACGACACCACCCAAAACCCTTTAGAAATTTGTGACAGCCCCACCAATCGACTAGCGCTGATGTGGGGAAGAAGGTTATAAGGTTGGATTTTGAATTTATTGGTCGAAAAAGGGAGTGGCGGTCGTTGTAGCCCCCTAGGTCCACGAAAATGATGGAAATCACCAGCAATCGATTCGCCTAAAGATGGGGAAGATGAATCTGAGAATAGCGGCTGGATTTGATGAAGAAAAAATGTGATTTTAATGATTTTTAAGTGCTACACGGGAATGAAGGCAGAAAGTGAAAATGAGAACTTGAATTTTTATTTATTTTTTATTTTTAAAATGAGTTATAATATGGTTATTTTTTTTATTTTTTAAGTTCAATTTTATCAAAACGACGTCGTTTTGTGTACTCTGGCGGTCAACGCGCCATTTCCGGCCTCCACGTAGAATTTAATTTGAGGAAAAATGGTGATCGTTAACAAAAAAACAAAAAAAAAATATGGCAGGTTAAGTTTAATGTGCGAAAAAAGAAGTTCATGTACAATTCCCGAATTCATCAAAAGGTTTGGGTTTTACCAATTTTCCCTTTTATTTATATCGATTTCGAAAAAGTGACATTTTTGAGTATTTGATAAGGAAATAAATAATTTACAGTTCGTTGGTATATTAATATTTATATAAATATGGGCTAAAGTAAAGAAATTAGAGCTACGTGTAAAATATTCAATAATACTATAAATCGATTGGTAGTTGTCCTTATTTCTGGCTCAAATAGTTATTCTACTGTTTTTATTTTTAAAGACTACTTATTTAATGGGCTCATGGGCTTTTTAGAAACAAGTCCAAACTATATCCTCTCAAATATACAGTTGGTTTCTGGGGCGGGCTCCCCTATCTAATTGAAGTTTTTTAGTTTTAACTTTTAATTATTGTTTATTTAAGTTTAATGAGAGATAATAATAGATATACTAATTACTAGTATGATTTATATTTTTTAATTACATATTTTAAATTTAATCTTAATTGAAGATTAATAATCTCTAATAACTCTTAATACCCTTATTAACCCCCTAATCAGATCCTCATTGAGTTAGCATGTGTACGCGCATTTTTGCGTAGATTTTATACATAATGTGCATGTATGATATAATTTAATTGTATGGAAATTTTGTACTCCATTATTTTGTATGAAGAAAGTTCGTGGTTAATACTTGACGGTGTATTTTGAATAAATTCAAGCTTAGTCAGCATACGAAACAAGCAAATCAGATTGAAAAAAAAAACAAATGTGCTACACTCAAGTGTATTACAGTAACCTAAATTGTGATGACTATACACACAAAAAGAGATAGATACGCTATAAAATTTAAAACCTTCAAGTAACATGCTTAATAAACCTAATTATATTGAACACAAATTATCAGTGGAATTCGAACACACATGAATTTATCACAAGTTCACCAATTCTGTTGTTATACCTTGCCCTCTTTCTGATCGTCTTCGACTTACGTAGGCATCACATTTATTTATGACTCCAATCCTCCGAATAATCTGTTGGTTTTTTAATGTCAAAATAAAAAGAGTATTTTATTTGAGTAAAAAAGATGAACAAAATAAAATAAAATTGTAGGAGTGTTGCTAGCGCGGTCAATAACAATAAATGCTTTTCCGAAATTATTGACCAATAATTTTACAAGTTTCAACTTTTCTCCGCGTGCGGCCGATTTTTGACTAATTTCATACGAACGCTCTTAATTAGTTTAATTTACCAGTGTTAATTAAAATTTATTGTACAAAATTAGAACATAATTCAGTTCAATATTAAGTATCACTTAAAATATTAACTATATATCATATTTGCAAATTCTATATATTCTAAATTTCGAAATATAGCAATATCTTTTTACGCTGAGTTCGAATTGCCTATTTAAATTGACCTAGTTATAAAAAAAAAAAGATCTTATAAGTAAAACGTATCACCAACAATAAAATTTAAAACTGAATTACGAGAAATGCCTCCCTTTGGGATGATTTTGTGGTAAAAGTGGGCGCTTGAGACTGAAAGGTCTTAGGTTCGAAACCCATGACATGCCTCTATGGTCGAGTTTGCCACACTTGTACTTGGAAAGTGTAGTTTATCTGCCTTGTATAGTTTGCAGACTACTGCATAAGGGGTATGGGGGTTTACCCAGTGCACACCAAAGGTAGCGGCTGCGAGTTCCACGATATCGAAAAAAAAAAAAAAACCATAGGTGATTTACATTAGGAATAAATAAAACGAATAATGTTATTAGAGTACTTCGTACTGCTAAAACTAAAGTAAGTGAGTCTAATATTGACAAGCAATTCTGTTAAATAATAATAATAATAATAATAATAATAATAATAATAATAATAATAATAATAATAATAATAATAATAATAATAATAATAATAATAATAATAATAATAATAATAATAATACATCAAACCAAAATTAATCTTAGAGACACAGGATCGCCCACAAAATCTTTGAAATAGTCATAAACTCCATTCGATAGTTACTTGTATTAAAAATAAATAATACGAGCTTAGATAGTTGACTGCAATAAATCAATTCTCCACGACTAACATGGTTATTTTTTAATTAATTGTTACGCATAAATACAATTGGTTTTCCGGATTACGTACGTAGATGACAATTAAGCAAATCCGGTAGTTTATCAGGCTGTCCCTGTTACCGTGTTTCGCGTTGCGATACAATATAATTATATTTGACATTAAATTAAGATTGTCTTAGTCATGATAAAATGATATCGCAATTAAGTCATTTCCTAATTTTTCTCGCCAAGAAAAATTTACTAAGGAATATAATATGCATATCGCGATATCGGATTTATAATCGGAAATCGTATTACAAATTTATATTTGATTTCATCAATATATGTTACATATATAAGCATAACAACTTAGTGTTCATTCTTTACGTTGCGAGAACCTACAAACCCTATATTTAGTGTGCACTGTGCATCATCAGGTAAACCCTATACAATAGTTTACAAATAAGGATGGCAATTGACCGAGTTTTTGCGAGTACCCGATTTTACCAAATCATACAAACACAAGTTTGCACAATATTAAGTGAATTAGGGACGAGTTTGGATGGGTATGATATTTTCTATTTGTACCCACTGTTGAAATACCTTCATATATTCCTCTTGGAGATAGTCTAACTCTAATGGCAGAGTGCGTTGCATGAGACCAAAATGTTTCAAATTCAGGTCGAATATATCATACATGTACTTGGAAATTATGGTTTACCTGTCCTATGTGGTTTGCATGCTATTGCTCAGGGATGGTTTACTCAGTGCGTACTAATTGTAACAGCGGTAAGTTCTTGCGACATCAAAAAACTAATAATAAAATTTTTATTATTAGGGAGTTTTGCCTTTTTTCATCCTCCCAGATAGAGAATTATTTTTACTTAAGTGTACATTATTTATTTTTTTCCTTCAATTCTCATCCAATCGGTTAATATGCGATAGAGGAAGACGTAGATTGATTTATAATAGACTTTGTTATTGTTTATAACTTGAAATTTGTTTCAATAGTATATCTATAGGTATTTATATTTATAAAACTTCAAAGTGGAGAGGGAGCATGAATGAACCGGAACATACCTGAACGAGAGGGATTCCTAGAATATGTCGGAATGAGACCACATATTTGAGGAGAGCTTAAATGAATTGATAGGTGCTACTCATACCATCAAGAAATTTTTTATTTTTTAGTGACCATTGTGGAAGAACTCTGAGGTTAGACGTGCTTGGCTTGAAGCAATTCTAGGATGAGTGACCTTCTGAGAAATTTTCTCATGAAGCATGTGGGTGAAGCCAAAACACGTTAGTAAGGTGTTGTGATGGTTTGTGGGATCAGTCGTCAATCCGAAATCCGGACTATTACAGGATGGGTATGCATGTGTGTAGCAAATTCACTTTTTTATTTGTATTTGAGATCAATCGGTACAAATAGAGAAATTTGAAAGGTTAATTATGGGGTGCGTACTCCATTCATTATGTCATTTCTACATGCAAACCATACCTAATTAAAAATAATCATTACAAACTCTATCTGTATAGGACGTTTGTAGAATCAAACTTGAAACTTCAGACCCACTAATAACTTCTTTTTATACCTGTGGAATGTCCTGCATAAATAGATGAAATTACTTTGATCTTTTCATATAATTTTATCATGTGTATAGATATAATTTAGAAATTCGCCTCGAAATGTGTACCAAATAAATGCATGAGCCCAGAAACCTGGAGATTTGTTTGGTTCACATAATGGCGTTTACACATTAATGAAGAATAAAAATAAAAAGTAGAGATAGCAAACACTACTTAAACTATGATATATTGTGTGAACAAACATGGATTATTTTTGTTTAAGAAAGTAATAATTGAATAAAGCAAGAAACATGAAAACAAATTAAATAACGAAATTGGCCACCTTTACTATTGAATATTTTAAATTTTGGTTATAAATCAACGAAGGTTATTACGGCTAAAAAAGGAAATTAAATTTATAACGAAATTAGAATTACTACTCCTATTAGTCTAGTTTATCAATTCAAATATTATATTGTCCTTTTGGGTTCATTTTCTCAATTGTATCCGTTAAATTTATGGTATGTGATAATTATATAAGCTAGCAAAATTTGTTTACTGTAATAAAGATCACACATAACAAAAAAAAAAGGTCCAAAAAAGATACACTTTACATATCTATTGAAGGTGTGGGTCATATAGACTAATATGCTTATAAATAAGTGTAATGTGTCCATTATCTCACTAAATTCTCTCACTCCAACTCCTTTCTCTAGGCTCCTTCTCCCGTCTTCCGCCGCATCCTACTGCCAATGCCGGCGGCGCAACTCCTCCCAGAGACTCTCTTTCCGGCGGCCAACGGAAAAGAAACCGCTGCTCCCTCCTTCAAAAGGTAGGCTACCTAGCTACATTTCCACTACAAATTATATTCTAATTAATTCTTTCTTTTAATTATCTTAAAACTATATTTATGTACACATAGACTAGACGGAAAGATTGCAATTGTCACCGGCGGCGCTAGAGGCATCGGCGAAGCAACCGCGAGGCTCTTCGCCGCCCACGGCGCCCGAGTCGTAATCGCCGACGTGGAGGACGCACTCGGCAACTCGGTCGCCGACTCGCTCTCCCCTCACGCCATGTATGTCCGATGCGACGTCGCATCGGAGGCGGACATCGAAACCCTAATTAACTCGACCGTCGCGGCCTACGGCAAGCTCGACGTCCTATTCAGCAACGCCGGAATCCTCGGTGACCAGGCGCGGCGGAAGAGCATCCTCGACTTCGACGCCGGAGAATTCGACCGGGTGATGGCGATCAACGCGCGGGCGGCGGCTCTGGGGATGAAGCACGCCGCGCGGGCCATGATCCGCGGCGGCGGCTGCATCATCTGCACGGCGAGCGTGGCGGCGGTGGTGGGGGGGATGGGGCCGCACGCGTACACGGCGTCGAAGCATGCGGTGGTGGGGCTGGTGAAGAACGCCGCGTGCGAATTAGGGAAGTATGGGATTAGGGTTAACTGCATTTCGCCGTTCGGCGTGGCGACGAGCATGCTGGTGAACGCGTGGCGGGAGGAGGAGGACGGCGGCGGCGTGCGGGAAGAGGAGGTGGAGAAGATGGAGGAGTTTGTGAGGGGGCTGGCGAATTTGAAGGGGGCGACGCTGCGGACGAGAGATGTGGCGGAGGCGGCGGTGTTTCTTGCGAGTGACGAGTCTAAGTATATCAGCGGCCATAATCTGGTGGTGGACGGCGGCGTTACCACGTCCAGAAATTGTGTTGGATTGTAATTACAATGTTTTGGATTTTTAATTTGTTACGTTTTTCATATTTTAATTTTAATTACTCATTATTTGTGTTCCCATTTATTTTATGTTATTTTTGGTATATATATATGTTTTCCATGATATATGTTGCAGCTTAGAAAGTGCACGTTATTTAGTTTTGAGTTGAAAGTACGTGCATGTGAATTCATATTATTTGCTGCTACTCAAAATCTCGTAAGAAATACGATCGGACCGGAAAGATTGGTATGGAAATACAATCATTTGATGATTTTGTATTAACATTCTTTTATTAATATGTACGAGTAACTATTCATATTGTGCTATTTCTAAGAAAATTGTTAATTATTGAAATTGTGCATGGAATATGGATATAAATATTTTAAGTAGGTGAAGACTCCGATAGTAGTTCCATTAGTTTAGTATTATTTTGTGAAATTAATCAACCCGTGTCAAATAGTCAACGTCATTGGTCGATCAGCCAAAATCTTCGGTGTCTGACTGGAGTGGTTTCAAACCTTGAGAATTTAATTGTTTCAAAAACATATATAACCAATCCATGTTCTTTCTTTTCTTCCTCAACTTAGAATCTTGATAACGATATAAAATTAATTTTATCGTATATTTTGTTTTTTTATAAAAGCGTCTTAAACTTCTTGATCAAAAAATAATTTTACTATCACTAATATTATTTGAACACACTATGATCAGCCACACTAATTATAAAAAGTAATACTATAGGTTTTGAAAAAAAAGAAATATACCTTAATTGAGGAAGCTTAAGGGGAAATGTGACATTTTTATTTTTATAATTAAAAAAGTAATATAGATTTAAAAAAAAAAGAAATATACTCTAATTGAGGAATCTAAAGCCCGGAGGAAGAAATGTGATTATTTTTATTTTTTATAATTAATTTTCTCTGTTTGCGCCTGCTAATTATCCGACAAAAATCCAAATACATACTACAAAATAAACATCAATAATAAATAATAGAAATAACCAAAAATTATCATAAAATTTAATAAAATAAATACTTACAAGCAATTTCTAGCATGAGTACTAAAATATCTAATTAAATAAGGTAAATATTATCACACAAAATACATCGTGATAATATTTGTCTCCACACGAGTTAACGAATGAGTAAGAAATGCTGAATTTTTTATATAAAAAATGAAAAAAAAATGGGGATTTTAAAAGAGAGATTTTTCTTTTTCCTTTTTTTTCCTATAGAAAATTTACGACCAAAGACAACAGACCCTTATTAGATGAATATCTTAAACAACAAAAAAGGTTATTACAAATACAATAGATACTTGGCAGAATGATTTCAGTATATATATACGGAGAAAATGAATAAAAATCTAAAAATACTAGTAATACATAATTAATATATGTTCTGTCTATCCACGATATGATTGTCACTTCCATTTATAATAGTAGAGTCTACATAATGCATTACATTTAGAGAAAATGAGGTCAAATAGTCAATATGGGAAATTAAATTCTGTTAAGCCATTTAGTTTTTATAAATTCTTTCGTTCGTTGTACTAAATGTACGTATTCGTACCATGAGTACTACAGTTAAATTCTGTCAAGCCACTTAGTTTTTAAAAATTCTGTCATTATGAAATGTACGTATTCGTACCATGAGTACCACAACTGGTACGATTTGTACCAATAGGACATATACTCTTAGTACGAAATGTACGTATTCGTACCATGAGTACCACAGTTATATCAACAAATACTCTTAGTACGCATATAACTTGATATGTTGGTAGAAATCGTACAAATCTCACCAGTGTTAATTTACTTTATTTGTTGATAACTGTGGTACTCATGATACAAATCGTACCAATCTCACCAGTGTTAATTTAGTTTATTTGTTGATAAGTATGGTACTTATGGTACGAATACGTACATTTCGTACTACGAATGACATAATTTATAAAAACTAAGTGGTTTGACAGAATTTAATTGTTACTCCCCATATTGACCATTTGACATTTTGCTCCTTATATTTAACCTTATATTTCTCAATATTCTACTCACATTTATAGTGAGATCATTACTCTACTTACAAGAATACTCACTACTATCCACTACTACTCATTACTACATACCCCTTTTTTAAAACTCGTGTCGTCTACAATATGACAATGATATTGTGAACGAAGGGAATAATTTCTTTCATCATACATATATACATATAAAAATTCAATAAATCTATCCGGCCACACTATGGTAGGCCACATGGTGGCATTCTGATAATAATAATAATAATAATAATAATAATAATAATAATAATAATAAATATTTAGATTTCACCTAAAGATCCTTTCCATCATTTTCTAGATTATATGCGTCATTTCTTGCAAAATTTGAATTTTAAAATATCTTCTCTCTGATTATAGTTTGGCTTTCCCATTACATAATTTGAATTTGTGTTGTCAATGCATCCGGTAAATTATGAGCAAATGTATAAACCCAGAAAACGTTTGAACATAGTATCACACCATACTTACCTAATTTGCCAGACCATTTTTATAGGTCTAAAAAAGAGGCAGTCTCCCATGCGACCTGCCACTTGGTCATGCGACCGGATTCGGATCAGGTTGAAATCGAGCCCAATCGGCGTTGGAAGTTAGAGACAGCTGGAGTGCATTTCCAGCCGGCGCTGGGACCCAGTCTGGGCTTTTTTTTTCTTTTTCTTTCGGCTCCGCCTTTGCTCCAATTACTAATATAAAAATAAACTTAACGACAACAATTTGGACATTTCGACTCACTTCAAGTTTTTCGGCTCCTCTCGCTCGATCTCTTAATCAAAGAAGAAGCGACAAATAAAAAAATAAAAAAAGAAAAAAATCCAGCCTCGGCTAGGTCCCAGCGCCGGCTGGGATTGAATTGCAGCAGTCTCTGACTTCCAGCGCCAGTTGGATTCGTTCGCATGTCAATGATATGCGACCGGTTGCATACAAATTTTTGAGTCTAAAAAAAGTTGCAATTGGGCTTCTCGATTCAGGATCTGAACAGCTCAAAATTTTAGTGGGCCTTAATTTGACGTCTGGTCTATATAAATTTCACGTCAAGATATAATTTTAATTGAAAAGGCAAAAAAAGAATAACAATAAGCGAATTGAATTATTTATTGCAAAAAAGTTTATATTCTGTGATTTTATTTATATTAGTATTTTTATAATAATAATAATAATAATAATAATAATAATAATAATAATAATAATTTACTATCCGTTTACACATGACAACTCACAAATACTATCAACGAACAAAATTACGATTCATTAACTTGTCTAAAAGGACGTTTGTTTGTGGCCATAAACAAAACAAAATGTCTGATTATTGTGAGAAAATGAGATGACGAAGAAGTAGCTGATTTATGGCCATAAATACAAAATTAATCACTAACACAATACCACCAACATTATAAGAAATAGAAGTAGTAGAGTCCCTTACCCTACATTTTATTCTTGAATAGACTTACATAATTGAAATGGGTCCTAAATTCAATAACATATATATAAATGTTAGGTAACAAAAGCCAAATTATCGGTCAAACAAGTCTTACTATATATATAAAGGAATTTACTTCATGAGGCAGATTGTTATGCATCTAGTGAGGTAGGGGGCTTCAACTACTACAAAAAAAACTGCCAATTAGCTACCAATTTACAGACGGACATATATCCGTCTTTAAATACTAACGGATTACCAACGGAAAAAATACAGATTAGCTTCCAAAACTTTACCAACGGATTAATGACGGACACTTGGCGGGAGTATTCCCGCGGGATTTAGCAACGGATTTAAAGACGGAAATTCCGTCAGTAAAATTAATTACGGACGCGTCCGTCTTTATTTACCAACGGACTCGTATCCCTCGCTATATACCAACGGAAATCTATCCATTGCTATACAGTAATGGAAATTCCGTCTTTATATACCCACGGACACGTATCCCTCACTATATACCAACGGAAAACAATCTATCGGTATATAGCAACGGAAATTCCGTCTTTATATACCAACAGAATCGTATCCCTCGTTATATACCAATGGAAATTTTCTCTCGTATTTAGTGACGGAATTTCCGTTGCCATATACCGAGTGATATATTTCCGTTGGTATATAGTGATGGATATGTTTCCGTTGGTAAATAATGAGGGATATGTTTCCGTTGGTATATAAAGACGGAATTTCCGTCACTAAATGTATTTTGACTATTTTGCTCAAAATTGTACAAGATTACTACATAATAATTTAATTTTGAGTCAATACGTTTTTTATATAATGATATGATTATAACAATGTCATTTGTTAGGATGGATTGAGGCGAACGAAAAAAAATAATTAAGATCAAATCAATAAATACATTAATTAATTAGTACATGTTACATTACTTACTTAAGCCATATAGTATAGGGATACAAGAAGTGATCGAGTTTAAGTTTTGGTGAGAATGACTCGATATGTATACGATCGATCGATAATTAACAACTATCGAGTAATTTATAATTAATAGTAAGTAACTAATAATAATTTAATTATAACTTTATTTCTCGATCTGTCGAACTATATACATATAATTGTTTCTGGAATTATAACGAGATATGTTTTTTTTTTTTTTTTTTTTTTTTTTTTGTATAATGATTACTGATTAGTAGATGTTGATATAATAATAACTTTAAATTATTAGGATTTATCAAGAGGAACGATCTGAATTATATACTTAAACTACAGTATAAGGGGGACGATGAAGAGACGAGTTATAAGTTTTACTGACAATTAACTCGATATGTATATATCTGTCGATAATTAACGTGATCAATTACAACAAGATCAGTTGCAACAAGATCAATTACTTATCCCGGCGATAATTAGTATTTTTGATTGTGAAACTATAAAGATCACTATGCATGTCTGTCATATATATATCTGTCGATAATTAACATGATCAATTATAACAAGATCATTTACTTACTCCATCGATAATTAGTATTCTCGATTCTGAAATTATAACTAGATCAGTATCCATGTCCCTTGGTCCAAGAAATTTCTATTAAACTGTCTTATATACACAACAACTTATTTGAGTAATTATCTGTTCTAGTTAATGAAGAGAAGAATAATACAAAAGTAAATTAGATGCGGAGACGTACATATCACTTGTCATATACTTATATACAGCTTACTTTTATATGTAAGGTTTCTAAATTTAAATAAAGATGCTATAATTTCCTTCCAATAAGTTTTATATATTAAATTATAAAATATCATATTTTGCAACAAATTTTAGCATTTTTTCACAGTTTTTTATTATGATAAAATCGTTACATAATTTTTAATCTGAAAATAGTGTCAATAGGTTTAAATTTTGGTATTAATAAATTTCTGTGATACGTAACATGAAAATACATCTGTAACATATAAATTTACACAAAATTAATTTCTCATGCGTTAGAAGCAGCGTGTCATGTGAATTCTCCATACCAAAATCTTAGTATTATGAAATTATTGAAAATATATTATAAAGTTATTTATACTGATTAATTAAAAATTATAAAACATATTAGTGACGGATTACCCACGGATTTGTCCGTCTTTAAATCTCCAATATATATCTTTCCAGCCGTTCCTCCCACTTCACCTCTATGCCCTAATTTCATCCCCCCCTCCACCTCCGTCGTCGTTTGCTCCATCCGCCGCCTTGTTGGTTCTTTGTTGGTGGTGTGTAGTGGAGATTGAAAAAGTAGTGGAGATTGAAAAAGTATATATGTTTTGTAACGTATGTCAACTTTTACATTGAATTAGGCCAAAGTTGCTCAGATTGCAGCTGCACAAGCACGCGCTGATCTAAATGAGATCTATCTGGAAATCACACAACCTTTGAAGTCAAGGCAATACGGTAATGGAAGCTTCGGGGTCAGCCAGCTCACTGGGACCTCTACTCGTAGCACCGGCTCCACCGCTGCTCTGACACAGGAGATGTTTCAGACACGCATCGGCACGTTAGAGGAGCAGCTGCAAGCTGAGCGCGAGGCACGTGCACGCCTTGAGCAACAATTTGCCGAGATGCAGCAGATGTTGGTTTCGGGTCAGTTTCCTCGTCCACCTATAGGTGATGAGCCATCTTGACTTATCAGTTTACTTTTGGACTATTTAGTATTATTTTCAAACTCTAGTACTAGTATTTAGACTCTTTAGTTTATTGTTGAACTGGATTATTATTTTGTTGTTGAACATGGTTTGTTATTTTGTTGTTAAACTTGGATTGTTGATACTTAGTATTTTGTTGAATTGAATGATTGTTAGTTTGTTGGTGGATGGTTGTTATTTTGTTGAATTGAATGGTGTTAATTTGTTGGAGAAGGGTTGTAATTTTGTTGAATTGGTACTAGTGTGTTTTTGTTGAATTGTAATCTTATTGAATTGGTACTAGTATTTTGTATTATTTTAGGTCCAAACAAAATATTTTGGTATTCAATTCAGGTCCAAAAATAATACAGGAAAAAAAATTTAAAATTTAGAAAATTTACCAACGGATATGGATCCGTCTCTACATAAAGACGGATAAAACAAAAAAAAACATGAAAATTTACCAATGGATATCAATCCGTCTCTATATAAAGACGGAAAATCCGTGGCTAAATAAAAAAAAAACATGGTAATTTACCAACGGATACGAATCCGTCCCTATATAAAGACGGAAATTCCGTGGGTATATTTCTACGATTCAAAGAATTTACCAAGGGACAAATTTCCGTTGGTATATAGCAATGGAATTTCCGTCACAATTCCGTTGGTAAACAAAAAAAAGAAAATTTCTATCGAAATCCAGATACGGATTGTCCGTTACTAAATCTCTCGTTATGCCCCGACGGACGTCTACCAACGGATTTTCCGTCGGTATTCCGTTGGTAAATACCAACGGAATGTACTCCGTTGTTAAAGTTTTTACCGACGAGCATTTTAAAGACGTCTCGAATCCGTTGGTAAATCCGTGGGTAAAATATTTACCAACGGAATCGGCGATTTACCAACGGATTTTTCCGTCTTTAAAATCCAGTTTTTTTGTTCCAGTCCTTGTACAAAATTTCCTGGATTGTAGAAAATTATCTTAGCGAAATTTCGAAATCGGAAATTAGAAAAACCATATAGCTAGCTAGCTTCCACAATTAAAGAAACTTTTCTGCATTCATTTGGCCCTGGTTGAGAGTGAGTGTGCACTTGCATATGCATGCATGAATCATCAATGTGTGTGTGTGTGTGAGAGAGAGAGAGAGAGAGAGATGAAGCAGTGTTCTTAGCTAGGGTTTTGCTGCAATTAAATCCAGCGTGACAAAATATGGGTCTGAAAAATGATGGGGACTAGCTTTAACTCTGAATCAGATTCATTGCATTACTTAAATTAGTCGGATAAGGATTCCAAATCCAATGGAGTCGGATTTTGTCAGTCTCTACCCCGTGGCAAAAGGTTGATTTGACGACGGATTTGATGGATCTTTTTTAAGTTTTTATTTTTATTTTTTTATAATGTTTTATAAGTATATAACTATATAAGTATCTTACGTTAGGTACATCATATATATATATATTTAAAATATATATATATATATATATATATATATATGTTGATACGACTAACGAAACGTGAAATTAATAAATTATAATTACACTAATTAGATCAAAAATATATCGAACGTACTGAATTGGTAAATTACTCATAAAGTAAAATTCCTATTTATTCAGAAAAACTGTGTACTCTCACACGCACCTTGCAAAATCAAATTTACTTCCAAGGTTTTTAAAACAAATCTTGGAAAACGACCATGAGAAAAATGAAATGTTCTTTTTAATTGATAAAGACATGCATTTGAATTTTGTAATATATATACTTTTGTACCTTTTGGAGTTTATAATTAATCTAATGATAAAGTATCGATAAAAATATAGTAGTATTTAACTAGTGAAGCCATTTTTCAAGAAAGCAGTCCAAAACCATATCATTTTCTTGCTGGACCTAGTCGAATAATGGAAAATGAGAAAAACTAATTCTTAGAATATGCTACATTGTGTGTTTAATTTGTAACTATGTGGTCCGGTGCAAACTAAATCTTCATAGTTTGTCAACAATTTAATAGCTAACGCTAGATTTTTGTTTTTATATATAATTGTGGTATTTGTTTTTGGAATTAGATGCGGCTTGTGTACTATTATTTGTAATAATTTTGGATTAACGTAGAACTATACATTTTGTGACGCCCGGGGCAGAAATATGTAGTGATCGTCGGTGCACAAGGCACAGACAAGGGGTAGGAATGAACCAGACACACCCGAATGAGAGGGATTCCGAGAATATATATGTAGGACGACATATATAAGGAGAGCTTAAAGGAATTGACAGTGTGCTACTCATACCATCAAGATGCATATTCTTTTTTGGTATTTATCGTGGAAGAACTCCAAAGTTAAGCGTGCTTGACTTGGAGCAATTCTAAGCTAGGTAACATCCTGAGAATGGTTTGTGAGGTTAGCCGTCAATCCGGAGAATGGTTTGTGAGGTGAGCCGTCAATCCGAAAGCCCGGCTATTACACATTTGTGGGTTAAACTAAAAATATTTTCTTTGTTTCTTTTGTGTAGTTTACATAATCCAATAATTTGGAGGTCCGATTCCCATCTTGACTTCTCAATATTATCTCTATCGATTTGACTAATTAATAGAAGTTCAATTTCTCTTTCAAGAAAAACAATTTTTTTCAAAATCAAATAACGGTTTGTACTGTTTTTGGTCAATTTTTTTAAATATATTTATAATCAACCCACAATCTTTCATTATGTCAAAATATATTACTCCATCCGTTTCACTCATTGTGTCTACCTATTTATTAAATGAAAGTCCACTCATCTTGTCTATGTTCAAATAAGGAAAGAATTTATCATTCAAAACACTTTAAAAGTGGTAAAATCTACATACTTTTTATATTTTTATCCTTTATTCTTAATCTAGATCTGTGTCCACCACTACATAGATACAATGAGTGAGAGTACTAGTATTATTTACATTCAATATAAAAGTAGGATGTTGATGTGTAATAATTTATTTTGTGTATTCCAATTTTTGCCCTCAAAATCATTGTATAAATACCCTTAGCCCCCATGCAAGAAATCAACCAATCCCTTCACTCGAAAAACATTCTCTCCTCCAACCCCCGCATCCTTCTTTCTCCTCAATATATGGAGCCCAACAAGGCTAACTCCGCCGCTGCATCGCTGGAAAACCCGAATATTGCCACCGTCCGCCGTCTCTATGAGGCATTAGCGGCCGGGGACCGGAAAATCTCCGACCTCATAGCCAGCGACCTAGAGTGGTGGTTCCACGGACCACAGAACTGCCATTACATGATGAAAACGCTCACCGGAAAATCCTCGCCGTCCGATTTCAAGTTCGAGCCGCGGAGCATTGACGGTGTAGACGACGGCTGCGTGATTGTGGAGGGATGGGAGGGGGATCAGGTGTATTGGGTGCACGTGTGGACCCTGAATAATAGCGTGATCACGCAGTTTCGAGAGTATTTCAATACATGGCTGACCGTGAAGGATATGAGGCGGCGGCCGGTTGTTAAATGCATGAGCGGCGCCGTCACCCTGTGGCGGAGCCACCCTCAAGATTTGGTGAGACGGTCGTTGCCGGAGCTGATGCTTGCTATTTGATGGTGGTGGAGGTTGTGTGGAGTCGAGAGAGATATTATGTAATTAGTAGTGTTAATTTCAAGTACTTGCTTGATATGGAATTTAAGGTTCAAGGAAAATCTTAATTAGTTGCCAAAGTTATAGGTTGTAAAATTGCTTCTCAACAATTTTCACCATAACAAAATTTAATGCATACTACTCTCAAGCTAGATATTGGTGTGCCATTTCTTACTTTGGTAGTGAGAATGTTGCCTAGTGTAATTTAATATTTCAGAATTGTATACGCAAAATTATTAATTAGAATTGCGACGGAAAGTGGTGTTTCTAGTAGCTATGGGTGAGAAAGGCGGAAGAACCTGCCATTTGGATGGTTAAAATCAAGAAAATATTAAGTATACATTCATAAATCTCATGATTGGAATAAAAAATGAAACACCATTAATTTATTGTCATTTAACTTTTGGAAGATCTAAAGTTGGTGGAATGCGAGTTAGAACGGTGAAAAGTTTGGTATAATTTGGCTAGTCTATATATGTGGTCTAAATGTGAAGAAATACATGCCAAAACATCAATTCGTGCGAGAGTATATTCCCTTCTTATTTGGTGGTATGATGGTCCCATCTTTATGTGGTGTAGAGGTTCCACCTATGTGATGGTATAGGAATTTAATTGATAGTAATATATACCTTATTATAATTCCCTATAAATAATACTAGTAGAAGTATAATGAATATAATTTGCAAGTTGGAGTATTATTTGAAAGTAAAACATAATATACGTACTTCTGTCTCCACACTAGAAGATGACAAAGTTTTAGTAGCTGTAATTGGAAGACAAAAAACTTTAATTATAAATTCTAATTTGGAGTTTATATCTATGTCTGAGAAGTATAATTATGAGATTTATATAAAAAGATTAACAGCGTTTGCTTTTGGTCTCTACATGTAAAACAAGAGCTTACGTTTCAGTGTTTTTATTTCCAAATTTTTAGTAAACATTGTCATTAAAAAACGTAAAGTTTCACAATTATTACATTTCATCACGATAATGTCTATTTTTAATACGACAAGTTCTACTTTTAGTCGAACGTTAAAGTAATTATTGTCGTTGAAAATAGTAAATTTTTTTACTAGTAAATGTAATGTTTCACAATCATTACATTTCGTCACGATAATGTTTACTTTTGAACTTGACAAGTTCTACTTTTAGTCGAATGTTAAATTAATTATTATCGTTGAAAAAAGTAAATTTTTTCACTAAGAACGTAATGTTTCACGATCATTACTTTACGTTTTACTTTTGAATTAGGTATGATAATCTTGTTTTTGGATACACATATTTCGAGAACTTTCGAAAAAGGGCCCTACTCTTGTTTTTTTTTAAGAGTCCGCATCATAGAAAACTTTCTTCTTTCCAGGTCAAAGCAAATTATTTAATTCGATTTCTTTAATTTTTCTTCTTTATTTTGAGTTTTGACACAGCATACTAGTACTATTAGCTTACTAGCATTACTCACTCATAAGCCGTAACGATCGATCATTCCCTTCCATTGACTCAAAATAAAATAAAATGGTAGATACAGCCATTTTCTGATGTGGCGGAGCATTCAAAACTGGCAATGAAAATTTCTGGCTGAAGTTTGCAGTGGGCAGCCAACTCTGTCACTTCACTTGTACCCCATATATATGATGGTGATGACTGAACCACCAAATTTATGGGGTTCGGCATAATTCATCGGCGCCAAACGTACAACATTACACACTATATGAGATGAAATGAAATACTACGAGATATAGAATGTGTCGAGCCCCCCCTCCCCGATGGAATAACAGCCTTGGAACGCGTAGCATTCTCGGACAAGGGAAGTCGAAAAGGTTACATGACAACAATTTAGAGAGATCTCTGAGAGGCTAAGTCCAGCAGTGTCCGAAAGAAAGTGTGAGGATACATGGGAGGTTTCTCTGCCAGTGCCTACACATGATAATAGCACATCCCTTTTATTTTAATTTTCTAGTTGCATTATTAATTACGTAATATTGAAAATTCCGTGACCAACATATTGTGGAAGAAGTATTAAGATTACCTGATGAATTAGGACGGTAGAGGGTGTCATCCCAGGAACGGTGTTAACCTCAATCATTAACACCTGCACGGGTGGTATACTAGTTATTTTATATGCATACTATATAATGTTGCATTTTTCGCAATCCTAATGGATTTAGCTCGACATACCTCACCACTGTCGACATTGACAAACGCATCAATTCGCGAAAATCCTTCCAACTGCAGGGTGTTTGCTATGACTTCAATGTGTTTCTTACATTTCTCCAGCGCCTCGTTACTGCTCATATGGAAATAAATGTAACATAAACTGATATTCACCCTACAATTACAAAAAGTTATATTCGAACATGGGAAACAGTAAATTAAAACCTTATAATAGAGAGGGGTGGTGGAGTCAAGTTGATGCCGGTTCCACCTGGCCAAAAAAAGTTAACTGTGTTAGAAAGAACTACTTGAATAGAAAAGCTGATTTCTCAGCCAATCAGCCTATCGTAATAACCAAATTTAAAGATCATAATCCTATAAGTAGATTAATTTCGACTCATATGTGTTAACTAGAAAAAAAAATTAATTATGGAAAAAAGAAAAATTACTCCCAACTTAGTTGGAGTAATACCTTGAAATTTCTCCTCCAGTGATAATATATCTCCAGTTTCTTTCACAGTAATGCTGGGAGTCAATGACCTCATCGACCCGCGTTTGCCTATTACACCAACTGTTATTTCCACCCATCGGCTATTTCCTTCCCACAGAAAATTTTGTGTGTTTCCAGAACCTAATTGGGGCGAAATAATTATCTCATCGGTCTCAATAAAGGGCTCGAATATCAAGAGCTCCGGAGTAGGAACTGGCATCTCAATCGTCCCGTGTGGCTGCATGAGTTCGTGGAAAAATGTTAATGAAGTCAAAAAGATGAACTCTATACAATATTTGTATTTCCCAAAAGTAAGTGAGAATCATTTTCATTTTATTTTGCAATAATGCTCATTTTCATCTCATTGTGATAAGTCTGTCATCTTGCAAGTAACTTAATAAATTCATATTCGGGTTAAGTTATGCAGATCATCAATACCTTTGACAAACTATTAGGGGGAATCCGTGCTAGGCAGCTCTCTAGTGCTTTAATATACACAGCAAGGTCCCCATCACAACTGTTAGTTAAGTGCATATCAACGAGGCACTCAGGCACCAATTAATCTGAATATATACGAGCGTGTCTGCATCCTCAAATAATTAAAAAACATGTATATTACCATAATCTTGCTACTCCAGTTGAGCAACCATCTCTAGCTGGTTTAACACACAGTGTCTCAGACCGAAGTTTTGATGTCAAGTCATGCCAAATGTCGAGTGGGAGATTTTTCAGTAAATCCTCCTTCCTTCTTACATCCTTATTAATTGTAAGGACACCATCAGCTGCAAGCTGAAAACAAAGTTTTGATCATTGTTAAACAAAACATGCCATGTTAATGTAAAGGCCTAAACGGTAGCTTGATTATCAAGATTATTACCAAAGAACGAGTCAAAATAAAGATAAGGAAAAAAATGAAAAATTCAAGTGCTCATAAAATAATTTGATAATAACGTGAACAGAATGAACACTCAGTTTTCTGTAAAGTGTAAACTATTCACACAATCTAGTTACGTACATGTTGGAGGGCAAGCGACGTAGCTACTTTATCCATACATGTCTTGGAAGCAATAACACCAGGACCTTAGATTTAAGCAGCAGATGATCAAACTCGTGCTGCTCAAAAAACCTTTTATAACTTTAAGGAGACAACTTCTGTTAATTTCATTTGTACGAATATTACCACTATAAGGAACTCCCTCAGCCTCCAATAGTGATTGAAGAGTGCCATCTTCACCTATTCCACCATGAACTGCAGAGCAAATCAACTAATCGGCATTATATCTAAATAACCTTCACATTTCTATAGCTGATATTCCAGGACGACATAATTAAAACACAAGCTTACCATGTTAATTTCATGATTATTAAATACTAATGTTATTTTCTTTGGTTTGATTCCTAGAATTGCACCAAGTCATAAATAGGACTGGTTCGCCCCTGAGGCAATTGCACTTAGAGCTTACAATATATATTATTTTTGAAGCCAATGGTAATATTTATTTTAACCTTGAAGTTGGAGATTTAGAATTATAGTGAGAGTCGAAGGCGACTGCAAAAGTATAGATGAAAAAATGTAGTAAGCTTTATAGTACCAGCAATAAAAACTGTTGCCCCTTCTTCTTTAGCTTGCTTGATCCATTGGTCAAGGTAATGTCTTTTTGGTAAATCGTCTGATATATCAAACCCTGTGAACCAATTGTGTCTCTTCAAGCCTTCTGCGATCTCATTCATTACTTCACTCCGCAAGTGTGAGGTGAATGCTGCCCGAACAGGTTCAATCGCCTCAATGCATGCATCCAGAACTTCTTCAGTAGTATGTCTGAGCACAACAGAATATCTGTAAACCGACAACAGCAATACATGGGGAAATGAATTCAGCTTAATACACATGTACAACATTATACAGAAATAACTCATGGTCGTCTCAAAAAAAGAAAAATAAATAACTCACGGTAAGGACCAAACTGCCCTCGAGTTCACTCCCAAATCCGTCTTATCAGTGTTCGTACTGGATGAGTACTCATTTATGGGAGCGAGCAAGCATGGTGTCACTTCGAGCTGTAGTAGGCAAAATATAACGGCATTAGTACGTACACAGAAAACTTCTTTCACCTGATAGTAAACAAGTAAAAGAAGATTGTGATGGTTTTAAATAATTGGCTAAATACTTACATCATCAAATGCTTGCAGGTTTAGCCAAACATTAGTTCCACTCATAAGGGATACTTGACGTTCCGAAGTGTCTCCACCAAAAATAATATAAACTTTTTGCCGATCGCGATGTTTTGCAGGAGTTCTGTTAGTTTCTGAATATTTCTTTCGAAGAGAGGGACTTGATACCACACTACACTGGTGGAGGCTAGGAAACCGCAAGCAAGCATGTTGGATAACAGTGCGAAGGATATTGGAGTGCGAAAATCCAACCTGTGCATGATAAGATGAACAAGATTATTCACTTCAGATATTACAACTTGTATTCAAAATTTGAATCAGTTCAATATGAAGAAGCGCGTAATGAAAGTACCTTTGAAGCTTGCTGAAACAAGAAACTTGTTTGCTCCATCCCACTTATCTGGAGGAAGAAAGATGGTAACATCCTATTGCAAGAAGGAAAATTACAAAATAATGAAAGCCAAAAAAAAAAAATGGATTGAATAAACATACCAGGTTTATATCAGTGAATACTATTGTTCCTGACTCTGAGTGCCCGAACTTATTGCCTGTAAGGTAAGCAGTATGAGCAGAAGGTGGCAAAAACCAACCATCAATTCTAGCAAAATCACGCAGGCCAAGTCGTTGAAATAATAAAGAGGCTCCTTCACGAATATTTCTAGTTACATCCTCTGGAAATCGGGGTGGAGTATGGTAAGCAACCTACAAAGATTGTAAGGCCATCAAATGAGCTTTCATGTATTTGAAACTTTCAAGCAATTTGATATCTAATCCCCACTAGATTCAGTTTTAAAGTTTGAAGAACAATTGAGTTGGCCTACTTTGTCAATTAATACCCCTCCACCCATTCTTTCCAGCTCAAGAACATAATTCACTTCCACAAAAAAAGGAAAAGAATCGGAAGACTGACTATCATATGGTTTACCTCTACAAAGCAACATAACATAAAGAATACTACACCCCAATGCGACACTGTGGATCAACATTTTTGGGTGAACCAACAGACCATGAGAGGTAATAAGCTGTCAAATTTAATCTTTCTACCTGCTGTGTTGGTAGGTATTTCCGCCGATAATTAAAAATGATGTCCTTTTCACTTGCCTCATCATTGCTGTGAGATTGAAGTTCAACCTACATAGGCATCAGAATTATAACAAAGTGAATCCAAAGAAACATATTTAAACCATTTCATGAGTGAGAATATAGATGAACTTATCATCTAAACCATACAGTAATCATCCAGAGAATGCAATTAATGCTACTTTGAGATACATTTAAGAATTACTGCTCCTTGTGTATTACAGAGATATAATAGAGCATGGGATGAGCTTTTACCTCGGTCGGGAGCAGAGCAACAGGCTGGCAATCAAAGCCAGAACTTACATCAAGGACAATGGTTGTAAATTCTCTACCTCCTTCGAGAAAAATTTCTATAAGAACTTTATCATCAATTCCCTGCCACGAATGAAATTTGACAATATTAGAAATAGCACTGATTTGATTCCGAGCTTTTCAGCCTCACTACACCCTTGATGAATGATGAAACAATCATTGGAATAAACAAGTGTTAAATTTGATAATAATTTACCACATTAGTGCAACCTCTGCAAGTGCAATGATGGTGGAGGGAATATTAAAATGAAAACACATTTGAAAGTGAAGAGCTCAATTAAGGATTACCTCTGATATAAGTGCATTAGCTTTTCTCAGAGAATCAGTAACACCGTAAGCAACTGTAACTCCAATACTTGATCCTGCTCTTGTGGGTTTAACCTGCAATCATCATGAAATCAGGGACTGTATAGAAACTTACAAGATATTGTGTTTGTCAGTATCTCTGAATGCTTCAAAGCACGAAACACTTACCACAACTTTTCCTTGTTCGACATCCAAATTATTTTTTTTAAACCAAGTTAACAACTCAGTTTCTTCTGATTCATATCCCTGAGAAAATAATTTTCAAATGTCAGAAGTCCAATAAAATTACAAGTCACAACAGAGTTTTTCCAGAAATTCAAGATAAGTCTTAAATAGGCCAAAGGTTGACTCTCATAATCAGCTAGCACCATGGATAAGACTAACAGAAAATCTTAAATAGACAAAATGGGTAAAAATAAATGCAGAGAGTGCGTCCAAAATAAAATAATAAAATGAAAATCATTGGAAACAGAAGAAACGAGCACAACTTCTTTGAAAACCATTTAGCTTTGCACCAAAAAGTAACCTGTATTTGGAAGCTCGGTACAGTAACAAATCCTTGTCTGTCAAGCTCCTTAGAGGCATCGTACTGCAAAGAATCCAAAGCAAACAACAAGATCATCATTTGTTAATCGAGGGGGTTAGTTGACTGTAATCATGTTTTTTATCTGCAACACATCAACATGTGCCTCACTGTTCTATCATCTGAAATTCTTTTTTCGATATTGTAATCTACCATTAAATGTATATAAATCATTACCATTAAATTCTTTTACAACAAAAGCTTCATATGTTTGAAGTTGCTTTAGGTACATATAAGCAAGATTTGGGATCAATAGATTGTGCCCTTATTCACAATGTATATTGACAAATTTGAAATATATATCTACGTTCATTAAGGTGGTGTTCACTAAGCTCAGACATTTAGGTCAATGTAACTTGTAAAATGTGAAAATTACTTTGTCAAATGCAGTGCGACATTCATTAGACGGCGTCCCCACAAAAGGTATGTTTGATTTCTCCAATAGCTCCTGAAATGTAGCATCCAATAAGAAAAACAGCAAAAAATATACAATTCTACAATTGGAACTGTACTAACAGATACATAAATTTTTCAGTAGTCGTAGTCTCACTTGAATGCCACCATCTTCACCAAAACGACCATGTATAACAGGAAATACTATATCCACAGAGGTGGCAAGGTGTTCGACAAATTCGGGCAACGATTCAAAACCTTGGGCAAGGCTGCAATCAAGTGTTCAATTTATTGAGATAAAACTTTATCGAGAATCACTAGAAGCTCACAGAATGTAAGCGTACCTTTCAAGTTTGAAATCAAAATCTGCAGGTGTGTTTGAGTACACCTAAAAACATAAACAAGAAACTTAAAGACCTATATCATCAAAATAATCCAGAAAAGACTTCACATATTCTGAAAGAAGCAACGGGTTTCAACTTTCAATCAGATAATAAATTACCATACTATCTCACAGCTCGGATTAAAAAAAAAAATTCCTTGTCTTTCAGAAATCACTAAACTGAATTGAAAATCTGGTTCCTCAGCCATCAATCCAAACTTTCCAGTTTTCTTCCTTAGTATTTTTTCGTTACTCGAAATTCTTTAGAGAACCAGAACATTCTGAAATAGAAGTATAAGAAGCTAACTAACCTGAGCAGAAGATATGGCGAACGCTTTCATATTGTAGTTAATGTAATAGCAGCTCACATGCAAATCATCTCCCTATCACAACGATTAAAAACTGAAGTTAAAAAATGAAAAATAAAAATCGCCAACAATAGTTAATAATCCACAATTGGTGAAATTCTAAAACCAAATCAGAAATGAAATTGCAGACCTGGATATGATCAAGCACGGAGCGAGCAGAATTGAGCGAAATCCCGCGCTCGGCCGAAGGACCGCCGCAGATTATTCCAACTCTCAAAATCCTACCGTCCTCACCGGCGGCGCCCCCACGCGCAACCTCCGACTCCATCGTCGTGGCGGACGATTTCACCACTCCGACGCGGCGAGAGCGACGCTGGCAGACTAAACTCCGCTTCGTGAAAACATTCGACGGCAAGTTGAGCACACCGCGACGGCAAGGAAAGGAAGGAGGATAGTCGAGCAGCTCGCAAATTTCAGTGCGGAGGCCGTTTGAGTTCAGTGCGGCGGAAGAGGCAGCCATTGGAGTCACAGTACTTACTGCGTGGAGTGCTTTTCCCCGTAGACTAACCGGAAATGGCCATACACATAATAATATATAAGAGAGAATCCATATTATAATATTTCGCCGAGTTAATATATTTGGACGGCCGGCAGCGTCAGCGAGCGCGGGGAATGGGAATAATTCGTACGGTTATTTGATATCAAAACCTTTGTAGTAGTAATCCATAAATTAGTACTACTATGATTTATTTCCCTCAACAAAATATTAGTAAATGATTTATTTTTAAATAATATCACAAGCTTCGATATTAAATGCCAATATTATTCGATACTACTTCTTTTTTTTGAGGTAAATATTATTCGATACTTGGAAGTTGTATTATTTGGTGAGTTGTTTTGGTAGAAGAAAAGAAATTAAGAGCCCACCAGCCAGGCAGCCACCATATGATAAAAAGTCATTATTATACGCATTGGTGAAAAATTAATCATTTTGTTTGTTTGTTTGTTTGTTTTTTTTTAATTGAGGGGGCTAATTATAATTGTTGAAAAAGGTTGAAATAAACAAGTACAAGGAGAAGCGACAAATTAGGAACTACTAATAGTACTTTATTAGGTAGTTGGAATCTTGCTTAATTTTTATTAATACGACAACGCCCAAGACAACATTAAAGCAACTACAATTTTAATATGATGCAAGAACACAGAGCCAGATTCAAACAAGAGAGACATTTTTCAAAAAAAAAAAAAAAAGGAAAAAAAGCAAGAGATAGACAAGCAGAATAATCAGAACAAGTATCCTGCCACAATAAAATAAACGAGTTAGTATTTGTCAAACAAATCATCCCTTTTCACTCCTTTTTTAGTAACTTTTCAATATTAACTCTCCATTTTAATTTGTAGCAACTTCAACATCACAAAATTTATAACGCGCAAACGATGTCATTTCTTCAACAAATTTTGTTGACAAGAAAATGGGGGTCTCGAAATTAATAAAAATTAAGACTAGAGTCGCTATAAAAAGTTTCCAGAATTGTGTTGAAGTTTAATTATTCATATAGAAACTATCAGCATATACTCTTGCGTCCCTATTGCAAGGTATCACATGCTTTGAACACGGTTACTAAGAAATAGGAGTAAAAAGTTAAAAAATAAACTTTTAATGAATTAATTATTTTCATTTTTTGAATAAGACTATGCTAATGTAATGGGACAGACGAAAAGAAAAGTGACACCTTGCTATCGGGACACATGAAATATTATTCAACCAAAATCTATACAGTAATGATAATCCCAATCACATAAACTATAAATGTGCATAACTTTGATAAGTTCATGAACAATGTTGTGTCTATAGCTAAAAATCTATCTACGTAAAACTGTATATAGATTCACATATAGGAAATGGAATAGAATTGGCCGCTCTACAGCAATCTGATTAATGAAAAATAATAGTTCTCCAAAAGGAGAATTTCATAGCCAAATGCTACTCAGGTCAGGTCATCTTCCTCGAGTTCTTTCGCCTTTATATTTTCCTTCACCCTCAAGAGGAGTGTTGTCCTCCAAGCATCCTGCGGAATAATACGCGCACTTAGACTACTTTCACTCAGGAATGTTCGGATATGCAGTCGAAAGTGAAAATCAAGAGAGACATGCAGGGCTGCTCACTTAGATTATAGTTTAGATAGGTGAAATAATACTACAGGTTAAACCAAATTCTTTGATAGCTCTTAACAAATTCGAGCATGCTTGATCGTCTAATCTTTCAAATACTCAATCATATGCATAGTCAATTTATCTATCACCCAATCAGTTGATCCATTATTGTTTTTACTGATATGACTTGGTTCAACTTATATTATTATAAAGTGGACAGCAGCTTTATCTAGGATAGTAGGATCATTCTTTCTCTTACTCTGCATAGTTCATCAAAAGAAACACGAATTTACTAGCGAAATAATACACTAGTAATTTACCAATTTGGCTATGCTGTCAAACTCCTTGACTGCAACAGTAAACTTTGCTGCATCTTCCTCATCGAGTGCATCTGCCAAATCCTAATGAAAATACAACATGATAGGAGAAGTGGTTAGCAAAGCAATGTTAGATATAAAGTCCGGGATTTGAGAAAAGATTTGAATTGTATCACAAATGCTTCAACAGCCAAAAGCCAAAAAACGACTTACAGCTAAAAGCTTGCACTCTAGGGTCCTTTCAAATGTAGGATCCAAGTCCTGCTATAGAAGTCGATAATATGTCACACTTCCAATATGAAGCAAAATCTCAAATTATAGTAAAGAAAAAGACTTGCCTGATATTTTTCAAGTGCTTTGTCTATGGCTACAACATCTCCTTTACACAGTCGGCAGATTCCAGCATTAAGAAGATGTCCTCTAGTTCCATATTTCAGTAAATTATTGGTCAGAGAGTAGCGAGCTACCTCTTCATATATCTCAGCAGCTTTTTGGTACCTTAATAGGAAAAAAGGGAATATCGTTATATAAATGGGTGTGCTTTGATTTCATTTATTTTTATAACTTTATTTCCAAAAAAGTTCAGAAAACGCCGGCAAGTTTTAGCAACTGAATATCCCTAGAATTCATTAAGAATTAAAAAATAAAATAATAATAATAATAATAATATCTAAGTAGTGTGTTTTGTTACTTACTTCCCTAATTGTGCGAAAAATTCTGCAACCTTCTGCCTGCATTGACTTGCAGAAGAGTTACTACCTTCCGCAGTCTGATAAAGGTCAGCAGCGCGCTCAAAATAAGTTATTGCTTGTTCCGTATCTTGCTCTTTCTCATACAACCCACCAATTTCCTAAGAGATTTAAACCATGTCAGCCACTCCCACCAGTTAACGGTTTACAAACTCTCCACCGAAAGCCTTCACTTCACACTACTCAAACTTTACGCATCAGTCTAGAGAGATGACAGACAGATGACACTACTCATGGAATTATACGACGTACAACCTTAAGTCCTTCGTTGCATATACTTTACCTGGCAGTACCTTGCAGCCATGTTGAATCTGCTTATCTCCAAAAGTATATTTAGTGCTTGATCTAAACATGATATAGCCTCTGCAGAAAATAAGACCAAATCAACCCTATATTTCACCGGCTAAATTGCACAGACACACAAACAACATTTCTCAACCAAATTAAGCCAAAAACTCGAGAATATAATATGGCTTCAATCTAATATAGATGCATACGTTTAGGAGATATCTTCTTGTAGCAATTCGCGCTATCCACATAAGCACTAGCAGCTTCATGCTTGCTGTCCGACTGCAACGAGTTAAGTAACCAAAATCATTTCAAATTCCACAGAAACAGAACATCAAAATTGCAACTGAACTCACTAACCTTCAAATTACAGCTAGCCACTTTGATATAAGCTGTAGCAGCTCTGTCCCCTAAAGAGTAACACAATTGATTGTAAATACATGAAGAAATCAAAGGAAACAGCTCAAATTTTGAAATTATTATTTCATGCCCAAATCCGATCTATAAACGCCTCAAATTCCTATTCCAAATTCTTCAGGAGCAAAATAATGCTTAGATTAGGCAATATAATCACAGTAAATATTGAGTACGATAAACTATCAGTCAAACATTAGCATGTAAACACTTAATATACATATGATGAATTCAGACGTGAAAAATCATGAAATCGCAATAAAATAACTGACAGACATGATTTTGAGAGTTTGAAGGAATTGGCGGCTTTTTGATAGAGAGCAGCAGCGTCTTCGTACTTGGAGTTGGACCCAAACAAGCCCCATCCTTTGATTTTCTTCTCTGCTCTCCGCTCGAATTCATCGCCTTTCGTGACATCTTCATACCCCATTTTTGTATCCGATCGGAAAAGGAAAGGGTCAAAAACAGCAATTGGAGCTCCGGAAACTTGCCGTGTTGAATTTCAGTATCGAACGTCGAAGTCTTAGAAGGAAAGAAATCGACTGATCCGTGACTCTTCTTTTCTACGACACCTCTTACCGAGTCGGAGATGGTGAATTAGAGTTGTGGAAACTCGTTCGGCCCAGCCCAACAGGCTAACCCGATATGGCCCGATAATTGTTGTACTCAACGGCAAGGATGTCAATTGAGCCCAAACTCGACGTGGCGACCCGAACAAACTGAAAAAGTTAAGGGTTAGAATTGAATTTTTACAATCCCAATAAATCGGATTATTTAGATTGGGGATGATCTCCCATGCGACCTGTTGCTGAGCATGCGACGGGGTCCGAGCTGGGTCGACCCGATTAACCCGGATTTGACCGTTGACCCGGTCAAAGTTTTTTATTTTTTAATTTTTTTATTTTTTTCAATTTTAGTTTTTTTTTTTCGTCTCCGCCTTCGGCTCCGATTTTACAGCTCCGCCTTCGCTCCGATTACAAATATAAGGATAATCGGCGAGCAACATTTTGGACTTTTTCGGCTCGCCCCGAGGCCTTCGGCCCCCCTCGCTCAAATCTTGACCAAAGAAGAAGCGGCAAACAAAAAAACGAAGAGGCAAATAAAAAAAAAGTGAAAAAAGTAGAATTAAAAAAAAAATAAAAAAATAAAAACAGAAAACCCTAAAACAGAAAAACAGGAAACGGGAAATTAAGAAAAAAAAAAATTGGGCGCGTCGACCCCACGCACGGTCGCATGGGATGTGACTAATCGCAAGCGAGTTTTTGTGTTTAGATTGGCCCGCTCGAATTGAAGAGTTATTCGGACTAGTCCGATTTGAGTTAGGATCAGTTCGGATAACCCGACACTATCTAAAAATTATGAAACGAGAAACAAAAAAAAAAATAAAAAAAAAATCATATATTTAGTTCAAAAATATTATCATATTTATCTTATAGGGCCGTTAGAGTCGGGCTCATGATTCTCGGCCCATTAGGGCTAAGCTGACTTTCAGTATTTTATAAATTACAAATTTACAAAAGGAAAATCGGTAATTAAACTAAAAAATAAATTATAGATTTTGAAAGATGTGAGGGATGATGATGCTTATAAATAGACTAACAAATTAATAGTTTTATCATTTTTTTAATTATAATATAAATTTAAAGACCCTGCTGAGAGACTTGAATATGAGATAATGAGAATCTTATCAGTTTTGAGGATTAATATGTGAAGTTATATTTTAATCCCTCACTTAAGTAGTCTTATCTTGGCATTCAAAAGATTCGCGTGCATTTTAAAATAGATTCTTACCCAAATCAAAGTTTTAAGTAATTTCATGACATGGCTCGTGAAATTGACACTCAATCATACACACAATGATACAATTATGAATACTACGTTGTAACCTGGCGGGCAACATAATTACCCATCATCCTTCTCATAATAGTTGTCACGTTTAATCTAATCCATAGTATAATCTTATACCTCCTCTATTCACGATTTCTTTATTTATTTCATTTATCTTAATAAGTCTATTGCAACCTGACTTATTTTCAACCACACAACATATTAAAAGTGAGACAACTATTCCACTTACAAGTCACAATATATCTACCAACTAAGTTAATCAAATTGTTAAACCGGGTGCCAATAAGAAATAAGCAAATTGGTGGTGGACAAATGAAGTAATAGTACCATTTTTGCTTGTTTGAGAGTAAATTTTTAAATCTATAATCTAAAATATAAAGACGAGATTTAATTCAATCGATGATCACTTCACTTCTACGTGCAACCAATGAGAATGATATATTACAACTCTCATTAGACGCATTTGAGGGCCGTAGCTTCTTCCCTGTTATTATCTGCTGAATATTTATTCAAAAAAGGCATGTGTGCTGAAATTATGACTGTTTGCATCCCTTTGTATTTTGTAATGCATTAAGCATCTTTTTTATATGGTCTAAGATTACCTGTAGTGATAGTGTCTTTAAAAAGTGTTTCTAAATTTTTTTTCGAGATAGAGACAGTGAGCTGCAGTGGGGCTATCTTTAAGGGGTGCCTCTAAGGAATTTCTAAATTTGTATTTTGCATTAATTTTAATAAGAAAATTTGAAAATTTCATTAATTTAAATAAAAATACATTACTATAAATAAAAAATATATATTACTAGAAAAAAAATTACATTGCCAGAAAAAAAAAATAGATACTAGAATATTTAAAAAAACATAGCCGTTGTAGGGGAAAAAATAACTAAGTCCATCTGAGACGTCGTTTGACGTCCGTGACCATCATCATATGGAGCTCCAACTGCTCCGGTGTGTAGTTTGATGTATCCGTGTTGATGATCCTTGCATCGGTGGCGTCTTATTTCGCCCGAACACGCTCCCTCATTGCCTCGGCGAGATTGTTCTTCGCCGCGATGATGCTGCTTAGCCTTTCATTTGTAGAGTCGACCATCGACCCGAACTCCTCCTCCTCGCTGACCTTCCTTTTTTCCCTTTCCTCTGGCCGCCCTTGCCTCCGCCTTTGCCGCATCTCATCCCTGTGGGCGGGGGGGAGCCGTGCTTTCCTCTTCTGTTGCCTCGCTCGATCCGTGCGGCGTTCCAGATGAGTTGTAGGTGCCTTCGGCCGTATTCTTCGTCCGCTTCATGGATGGAACGTCGGGAAATTCCTGGTGGAGGAATTTAGGGTAGTCCTGCAAAATTTCTCATGCACCAAAATGCTTGAAGCGGCTCCCTTCATGGGCCTGGAATATCCGCTGGGCTTACTCGATGACTATGTTGTCGAAGACGTCGCTGGGCCTTTTCTTCGTCGCCTTGTTGTAGGCGATCATCCACTCCTTCACCCAATGAGAGATCCGCCCGAAGAAGCTTTTCACTGTCTTTGTGTTGAGGTCGTCGTCGAACATGGCGTTGAACCTCTCCGCCACACGCCCCCAGTACTTGTCGCCACTTTGATCTCTGGCGAGGGTGGAGTTGCACGTCTCCTCTTTCCAGATTTGGGCGACGGTGGTCCCTTGTTCCACCGTGTAACTGAGCCTCTTTGGTTTGGCGTCGCCCGCCGGACGAGGAGGTGGGGGGACATTTGCGACGGTGAGATCGACCCGTGCCTTCCCCTTGCCTTTGGCCCGTGCCTTTCCCTTGCCTTTGACTTGTGCCGCCTCGAACGAGGCACTGTATAGGTCGCCGAACACAGTGTGGAAGGACTCGCCGACGGACGAGTTGAGGTTGATAGAATCAAGCCACGTCGGCGTATATCCTCCGTATGCACCGTCGTCCGTCATTTCAGGGGGACACCACGACAACGACCATGGATTATTTGGATCCATTTGAGAGATGATTATGTGAAATAGATGTGAAAAAAAAAGATGGAATTGTAGGAGAAAAATGGAGATTTGAGGTGTGAATATGGTGTGATGAAATGTGGTATTTATAGGTAAAAATGTGGTGTAATAAAAAAAATTAAATCAGCCAAAAATAGCCGTTTTTGCCCGTTGAATTAGCTGTTGCCACTGTAATTTTTACTTTTTTTTTTATGTATGGCGCGTGCAATGCACGCGTCGATTTAAAAAAAAATGCCAGCGCGTGTGAGCCACGCGTCAGCTCTAGACTGTCTCGTCGCCACGGGACGGGCTCGAAACGCCGTGAGCTGCAGCGGCGTGTCTCGTCGCCGTGGGTGTCTCATACCCGACGAGACACCCGCTGCCAACCGCCTTTCTTTTCCCTTTATTTAAACTGGCATATTTATATCAAAATAGTATAAACAAGATCAGGAAAAGATATTCAGCATCCAAGATCAAAAAAATTCCATAATCTACTCTACTGAAAGGGCAAAGCTAAAAGGAAAAGATGACTTAACGTTAATACCTGTATGTGTATATTAATTTTCGTGCCGAAAAATAGTGAAATATATTGAGTATGATATAGAGTGAGTACTATTGCTTACACGACTGTACATGTATTTATACACAACACACACATTAATTAATCTTTAGTTAATTAGAGTGACCATACTAATCTTTAGTTAAAAAATTGAATTTGATTGGTTGACTGTAAAAATTAATTATATTTATACCCATAAATCTTCTAAGATGATGGTTTAGAACTGTTAAGATTTGATCTCTTCCATATTTTAGGCAGAACATTATTATTATTATTATTATTATTATTATTATTATTATTATTAGAATTCATGGGAACCGATAGCTGATACTTTTTGTGCACATTGGGTAAATTCACATACTTGTACGGTAGCCTATAGGTAGAACATTATCTGTATTGATGATGGTGATGCAAGAGGTATGAGATACTAAGATGTACCGCGCCTTTTTTTTAAGTAATTCAATCATTTTTAGGTGATACGTAGCTTTTTGAAAGAGAAAGGAAAAGGGTGAACATATTGAAGTGGGCTCTTTTTATTTCAAAGGTCTAAATCAATGTGAAATGATATTCGATAATTATTGCACTTTTGTTCCGAATAAAAAAAATAATATCAAGTAGTAATAATAATAATAATAATAATAATAATAATAATAATAATAATATTATTATTATTATAATTATAATAATTCGACCAATCGATTTAATTTGGACATGCTAATATAAGTTTCTCAAAGAAAAAAAGTTCTCAGTTTCCTTACGTGGTAGCAATTTTGAGGAAAGACATTGAGATGTGACTCCAGAATTTTTTTTTTTTTTCAGAAAATGACTTCCAAATTATCACTAATGGCTGTCGGAATCATGAATAATGAGGTTGTCCACTATTATGTTTAGATTGAAAAGTTAGTACTTAATTATGGCTAATTAAATCAAATTACTGCTAATATTTTTAATAAAAGAGTGGAAAAGAGCTTTGATGTGTTTATTATGTTAAAATTAATGGATTGCCACGTGTCTAATAGTTCGTTAAGTTTTGGATCTATATATCCTATAGTATAGTATTTGGTTTTCGGTATTTTTTTCTTTTTTTTTTGTTGCGGGAACCCGCACTGTTAGTTTTAATGCGTATTGGATAAATTTCATTTATGTTGCATGGTTGGTAAATCACACTTTCTAAATACAAATATAATAAATTCGACTTATATATCATAAATGAATTGACTCTGACAACTCATTTTACCACTAAATCATCCCAAAGGGACAAAAACTACAACGTCAATTAGATTATAGTCCACATATATAGTAGTATATCGGATTTATCACTACTATCATAAACAAATTGGCTCGAATCCTTTAATTGTGACACGACAACACCTATCTTAACACCACAATATAATTTGTATTTTAATTAAGTTATAGAAAGTTCAAATCGGACCTTATAGTCCATAGACCCATCTGATTCGAAATCGGACAAGGATCAAATTTAAATTGTCAGTTCGACTTATAAGTGAATATATTTATAATGTCTAACATTGCATTTTCATGAATGTAACATAATGATATATTTTCAGAGTATATGCAAATAAACTAATTAAAATATAACTTCGAAGGAGTTAGTCCGGGCTAATAGAAATAGCTCAAAGTCGGCAGCTGAGAGACCATATTTTTTATGCGTGTAGCTGGCATATGTCCGGATAAAATTATTGATCTTCAAAATATGAACAACATATTTCATTATATAGTACAGAATATTCTAAAAAAATTATAATAGTAAGTCCTAATATTTTACATACATCTCATCTCTTCACAATCATCCCACTCGTCGTTGACATCATTGATTGATTTATTTATTTGTGGGGTTTTTGTGAAAGATAATGGCACGAACATGACATGTCTACCGTCTACATGCTTTAATTTGATTGTAGTTTGTTACTATAATATTTTTTTTTGAAAGGTAGTTACTAAAATAGTTTAATTTTCCTTAATCCCGTAAGGTGCAACAACTCATTAACCACTAGTACAACTTCCAACAAGAATATCCATTCCCACTTAGATTTTCTGATGTCAAGTATATATCTAAAAATTGATCTAACTTTGACATACATCTAAACCAGTAGCATTTAATAAAGTATTAATAATATGCCAGCAGGTATCCTTGAATTCATATCCCTCACTCTCTCTCTAGAATTACTCTTTAAAGATTGACTGATATTTAAAAATAATTGTACTATAACTATAATTTAGAAGTTATTATATTGTTTGCGTTAATTGTAAATCAAAATTAGAAAATTAATTTTATTTCATGTATCTAAAAACTTATAATTATAAATGATAATAAATCACACTCATTTATTAGGTATTTTTCGAATTTAAATTTATTTAGAACTTTTCTACATGTTCTTCTCCTAATCTCGATCAAAACAGTGACTTTATTCTATAACCCGTCGCAAATTTGTTGGGTAATACTCGATAAAAATATGAACGCTACAAAGTGAATATTGGCTAAATTTGGTAAAAAAATCTTCTTTTTATGTCTATTGGAATCGTCTCGTTGGGGTTTGAATCGTCTCGTTGGTTTAATTATTCTTTTTATGTCTATTTGAATTGTTTCGTTAGTTTTTGAATCGTCTCGTTGGTTTTGAATTGTTTCGTTGGTTTAATTATTTTTTTATGTCTATTTGAATCGTATCGTTGGTATTTGAATAGTCTCGTTGGTTTATGCTAAATTGATATCTCTAATTTTAGCCAAAAGACTAAGATAGATGTATTTATATTTTCAAGATTTTTTCTTTCTAAGCTTTTTAGCTATCTATTCATACATTAGATCCAGTGTGATATAAGATATTTATTTTGTTTTCATAAGGATTTTTTTATTACAAATTTTCTATTGACCTCTTAAATGCTAATTTGTTTTTTTTTTTTCTTTTTGTAGCTTTAAATTTAATTATTAGCACTACTTATAGACTAACTTAAAGAATAATTTATTTTTCATAACTATTAAACATATAATTAATGATAAAAAAAGGTTATATAATTCATATTAAGAATTTGAGAATATATGCATATTAAGAATTGAGATATAGTATATAATATTAATATTATGAATTAATAACACACAAAAATTTAAAGAAGTGTGAAGAATAGAGATAAAGATGGTAATAATAGATATACATGTGAGGTATAAGAAATTATAATATGAATATAATAAGTAATATATGTGTATTATGAATTAATAATGGCGAATATACGAGAATAAAGGAAAATTGGAATGGAGCACCATGGAAGGAGAACTGTTTATTTTCCTATTATTAATAATAAATAAAAAGATAGCCAATTTTTTATTGAAAATTTTGAGAACATTAAATAATTCTCCTCACCCTTTAGGAAATTTTATTTAATTATATTTTTTTTAGGAATAATAGAAACCAATATATAGAAACTGATATGGTATATATACAAGATTAATAATATTCCAATGTATAATTTTTCATTGGTCAACTTAATATAACACTTAGAAATTACTATAAAAAATTATACTATCTAAAATTAGTATACTAAACCTCTAAATAAGGTTAAGTATGTTCTCCTCACCCTTTAGAAAATTTCATTTAATTATAATGTTTTTAGGAATAATAGAAACCAATATATAGAAACTGATATGATATATATACAAGATTAATAATATTCCAATGTATAATTTTTCATGTGTCAAACTAATATAACACTTAGAAATTACTACAAAAAATTATACTATCTAAAATTAGTATACTAAACCTCTAAATAAGGTTAAATATGTTAGTAGAAGATACAATAGAATATATATGCAAGAGAATTGATGTTGCATAATAAATAAATATGCATGTGATTATATTATAATTAGAAAAGATTAATATTAATTTGCATAAATAATTGAGAGGATATATATGATCGATATAGATGGTGTTTAGTTTTATGTAGGAGATTATAAGTATATTTTTATATTTTATATTTAGTATATTAAAGATAGTAATAATAGATATATATGTGAGACTTGAGAAATTATTATATGAATATAATAAGTAATATATGTGCATTATGAACTAATAATGTCAAAATTACCAGAATCAAGGAAAATTGGAACGGAGCACCGTGGAGGGGGCACCGTTAATTTCCTGTTATTAATAAGATCATATCAATTATTCCAGTGAATCATATCAACTTTGGGTGATGTTATTTGGATCAAATTGATCCGTCAAATGCATTAAATAGTCAAAATTTAATATAAAAAGATATTCATATCCTTATACATTTTTAATCTCATATTTTAATAATATTATTGGGAACAAAAATTTCATTAAATGTTGGAATTTTCAAAAAGAGCATTGACTGTATTCTCGTGTAAATTCAACGAACAACCATCCATATTCTCATGCGTGCATGAATTTTAATATTAGTTTCTTATGCTTAAAATCTAAAATAAACCAGCTCTCGAATTAGTTGAATTTCACTTTGAATCTCAAATTATCACTATAATATTAAGAATAGAAAAATGTAAAATTTAAAGTCACTATTCAATATTTTAAAAATACATTGCATCTACCTCTACTATTCAGAATGTTTACTTCTTTATACCTATATATAATTAATTAATTAATTAATTCAGTAATAATTCATATTTAAGTTTGCAAAAAAAAAAAATCATTAATTGCGAGTTTGCATTTATAACTTTTTTTTGATAATTTATTTTAATTAAAATACTCCCTCCATCCCCCAAATACTTGAGAGGGAGTGACACAGAAATTAAAAAAAAGGAGGTTGAATGTGTTGCGAGTGGGAAAACGATCATTCTCACTTTAAGGATAATGATAATATTTTTAGTAAATAAATTGATAAGGTCATGTTAGGGGGAATAATTTGTTGTGAAGTATTGTCCCAAAATTACTAAAAAAATTTTATGGGACGATCCAAAAAAAAAAAGATATGAAGATTTTTCAAAGCGAAGCAGTATAACTTTTCATTCCATTTTAGAAATAAATATGTTAGAATATTTTTTTGAAACTAACTGAAAATCCAAATTTAATTTAGTATTTCAGTTTGGTTTGGTTGGAATATCCAATTTTCAATTATTTTGCTCATTCCTCATGCAGTTGATGCAATTAAAGTCAATTGTTCACTGATTAAGTCACCTCTAATTCATTTGTGCTTTGCAAATGATCTTCTCTTATTCTCAAGTGGGAATGTAAGCTCTATGAAACAGCTAATGCGGGCTTTTACACAATTCTCTGAAGCTTCAGGCTTTCATGCAAATCAAGCAAAAAGTAGTTTATATTTTGGAGTTGTAAATGGCCATGTGCAGAATCAGATACTTGAGGAGTTTGGAATGATAAAAGGGTGAACTTCCCTTTAAATATCTAAAAGTGCTTTTAGCAACAAATAAGCTTTCTATTCTTCAGTGTCAACCTCTGGTCAAGAAGATAATGGAAAGAATCGACCGTTGGGCATCAAAACTCTTTTCCTACGTAGGACGGTTACAACTGATTAAGTCAGTTCTCATGAGTGTTCAGAATTACTGGTGTCAAGTCTTCTTAATACCCTAAGAAGGTGATTAAAGCCATACAAATAGCATGTAGATGCTTTTTATGGTCAGAGAAATTAGGATTCACCAAACGTGCTTTAGTTGTATGGGACTTTATGTGTCAAGCCAAGAACTCTGGTGGATGGAATATCACCAATATGCAACTATGGAATCAAGCAGCACTGTGCGAAATGCTATGGTGTATTGCTAACAAAAGAGACAAGCTGTGGGTGAAATAGATTCATGGATACTATATAAAGAATAATGATTTCCTCTCCATGCCAATCCCAAGTACAACTTCGTGGGTGATTCAAAAGATCCTTGGTGCTATAAACTATCTTATGCAGATGTCAATAGGGACAAGTATTATGGAACATGATAGATGCTCTATCAGTCAGTTTATAAAGATTTGAAATGAACTTCCCAGCCGGTTAGATGGGCTAAACTGATCACTCAGAATTATGCTCCACCAAAATGTGTTTTCATCTCATGGCTGGCTATGTTGGGGAGACTCTCAAGTATGGATCAACTGCCCAGATTTGGTGTTGTGTGCGATCCAGTATATGTGCTTTGTTTAACAGAGAATGAGTCTCACCATCACCTCTTTTTCTTGTGTGATTTGGAGAGCAGTAGTGGAGTGGTGTGGCATGAATTATACAGCTCGTGGATGGGGAGGATGAGAAGAGATATCTGCACTCCCAATGCAGGTCAAAGACTGGAAGCCAATTGATGTATCGAGTTGTTGTAGCTGTGGTGATTTATAATGTGCGGAAGGAAATGAATTACAGAAAGTTTAGGGATGAAGCTAAAACTGTGGAGATGGTGGTCCGAGGATGCCAACTTCAGATTGCTACTTCTTGTCATGAGAAGGCTTCTTAGTTAGTTTGTGTGTGTGTTGATTGTTGGGGTTTGGTGTTTGTAACGGTTGGTGGGTCTTGGTAGTGAAAATCTCTTTTTTGAATAAATAAATAAATAATAAGTCACCTCTAATCCAGTTGTTACAATTGAAGTGTAGTTTGATCACAAATATTTATGAATATTCTTAGGTGATTATTGGTACACATGAATTGAATGAAGTGTGAATGAAATGACCTTGGTAATGGAATGAAGATGGAACGGAATGGAATGAAGAATGATATTCCTATGGTTGGTATACACAAGGAATGAATTGAAATTTTTTAATTATTTTTTCATAATTACTATAATTAGTTTAATAATAATATTTTTAATAAGTGATATGTATAATAATATTAATAATAATAATAATAAGACTAAACTACAATAATAACAATAATAATATATAATAATAAAAATAATAAATATTAGTATTTATAATACCATAATTAATATTAAAATTATAATATATTGTTATTTAATATTATTTAATTATGATTTAGAATTATTTTGTATAATAATAATAATAATAATAATAATAATAATAATAATAATAATAAAGTAGTTCATTACTGGGGAATAACTAATATCGTGAGGGAGACAAGGAATGACTAAACTCATATTCATGGGATTAGTCATTCCTTACGAAAAAAATATATTAGCCGTGGCCCGTAAGATTAGGAATAGAGGCAGTAATGATCATTCTATTCTCATTACATTCCAGCGTACCAACTATCACCAAACTACACATAAATTCTTTAAAATTTTTATACCTTCAAATAAAATGTTAAGCTCAATATTTCTTAACTCTTATAAATTTCTTTACTATATAATATTATTTTTTAGTATTTATGTTAAAAATCATTTATTTATAATTTTAAAGTAATTTTCTTACAATTTTATTTGTTTATCACCTAATTTCACAGAAAACTTTAAATAAGGGCCGAAAAATTCTGAACAAGGTCCACGCTATCCTAGCCCGCCCCCACATATATATACAATTTTTTCTTTTAATTTCAAAACAAATGTACATGATTCGAACCACCGATCTTAAGATTGAATGGGGGAACATCTTACCAATTAATTTGTACTTTATTCTCATAAATATATGGTTTTCTGAAGAATGTATATATATGTATAGTTAATATGCATGATGTTTACTTGTAAACTATTTTTTCGTTTGTAAACATATTTATAGATCATATATGAATAGTAGGGGTGAATAAACGGGTACCCGTGGATACCTATACCCGCATTTGTGGGTACCCGTACCCAAATAAGCAAAAAATGAATATCCATACCCTTTCCATTTTAGTCGAACGGGTACCCAATATCCGGTCGGGTATACCCGACCCGGGTATAGGGTACCCGGGATACCCGTTTAGAAAATAAATAAAAAAGACAAGAATATGATAATTTTTCACCCGCTCGATTTTTCGATAATTTTCAACGACAAATTAATAACCAACTATGTAACAATAACTAGACGACAACAACAAATCAATACTCAACGTAGTTTAAACATTTAAGTTCAACAAATAAATTATTATATATTATTCATAGGTTGTGTTTAGAGTTATATTTAGGTTTAGATTTTAGCTTAAAAATGAATATATATTATGAATATATTTATAATTTATAGTATTAAAATAGTAATTATATATAATAAATAATTGTATATTGTTGACCGGGTATTTGACCGGGTATCCAATACCCTAACGGGTATACCCGTTAGGGTATTTTCTAAAAATCTCATACCCATACCCATCCAATACCCGCAAATTACGGGTATTGAGTATCCAATACCCGGCCGAATACGGGTAGGGTATGGGTAACTCGGAAACCCGTTTTCCATACTTTCACCCCCAATGAATAGTCATCTTCTAAATATGTTTACAATAATTTAATAAAAAAAAAAAAAAATCATACACATGGGTCTACATAAATCGTTTATAAAAAGTTTGATAGTTGATCATTACAAATATTACACAATTAAAGTAAAATTATTAAAAAACACACAGTATAATTACGTGAACAATTGTCATACAACTCGATCTTCACGTAAAGAACTGGAACATTGTTGAAGTGCAATATTGATCATTTAGGAAGATACATTGTTGAAATGTAATTGGATATGGAACATTTACGAAGATGACTATGCAGATTATTTACATGGTCATGGAAGTTACTTTGAACGATTTACAATTCTTTTTGGAAGTTTGAATGATTTCATTGAAAAACAAGAAATATAAATTCATTGTAAAATTTATAGAGTTTGAAATGCATAAACTTTAATAGGGGTATTTTAAATAATATATATTTTCATTTATTGAAATTGGACATTTTTAGCCTTCTTATCCGGATCAAATCGATTTAAATGGTTTATCCATCAATTATTCACGATAAGTATTAACACGAATACACTATAATAATGAAATAAAATGGAAAATGATTGCATTATTTTCGGAACTAGAAAATATGAGTCACGAAAGTAATGGGACACATATGTCATAATTAGTATAAATACACGATTTTTCATGTCCAACATCGCAAGACAGCCGCTCGTGGATTAAATAAATATCATACTCCCTCCTATTTTAAATATAAGATGTTTAGCATTTTGCACATGAATTAAGAAGTATTAATTAATACAAACTTTAACAATTCATTACTATTTTTTTCTATAAATTTTAATGCAACAAATTAATTCGGTCAATTTGTATTGGCCTTTTAGATTCCTTTTGCAATACTATTTTAAAAATTGGAGCCATTTTTTCATTAAAGTTAATGAAATGAAGTTAAAAGACTAATTGAAATATGAGCCATAATAATTAGTTGAAATGTAAAGTAAAATTGATGGAAGGGAGAGGGAGAGTATTCTTGATAACTGAAAAAATCTTACAAAAAAAAAAAACAAATGAAAAGGGCTAAAACATCTTATATTTGAAACCAGAGGGAGTAATAAAGAGGAAAACACCATATTTTATTACTGATCACTAGTTTGACTAAGCAATATTAACCGCACTTTAACGGGCTATTGTAGCACTAGTAACGAGTATCGTATCCTTAAAGACTATTAGCTCGAATTTATGTTGAAAATGAAATTTATGCACATTCCTACTATTCAAGCTTTGCAAACAACATGATTGTTGACTAATTAACGCACTTGAACATAAGATTAAAACAAATAAGCAAATTCAAGTAAACCAACGATTAATAAACGAATAAGGAACAAACTGGAAATAGAGTTGGTTCTAAGGATTCAATCTGATTCTAGATGGCTTGATCGAGACTTCCTAATTCATGCAACCAAATTTTAATCTCCTAATTGAGAAGCAATCACAAAACCATTCACTAATCTCTCTCGACAAATAGCAAAAGTAGATCAACTCGACTACTTTCTCGGCTAAGACTCAAGACCACGAATTAACTCCAAAAAGATCATAGGACTCAAGCTTCCATGCATGCAATCTCACCTCCTGAGTGATACGGCCAATCAATTACACGGAATTAGGGACTCGAACACACGTTAGCTAATAGGTTGATTCAATCCAATTACAAACTGAACAACTAGAGACTCGAACTCCCAATTACTGATCTGGATCGACAATTGAACAAGGAAACGAACAAGATACGAAACAAAACCCCAAATTATCGAATAAAACCCTAGAAAACTACCCGATTAGAAACTATAGCAAATCAACTCCGATTAGACTCAAATTTTAACACGAATTATAAATTGAAATCAGTAACAACATATCCAAAATTCAGCCAATTCGCACGAGGGGTTTATGATTTATGAAGGGGCGGACTTTTTGGACGATTTTAGGTTGAAACTGGAAACGGTGGCGGTAAGGGCGGAAGTCTGGAAAGGCGTGGGGATTGGGATGGATGATGTCGAACGAAAGTGGTGATGATGATGGTGACGAAAATGAATGAAAATAGGCTGAAGAACTTACCCCAAACGAACCCCGGATCTACTTGAATCCGAAATGCGTCGATGGATCGATCTTCGTAGCTTGTCTAGCCCGGGTACGACTGGATATCACGAACAAGACAAATGATTTCAAGTCTAAGGATGCCAACTCAAGACTCTACAAGAACAGCAACGTGAACCGAAGCACGCGTGAGATAAAAACAGAAAACTTGATTTTTGATTCAATATTGTCTGCCCTAAAAAGTGTCGAACAAGGGTTTAAATACCCTAAAATCCGAACTGGACCCTTAATACAGTTGGGCTCGAAAAGGAATGATAAAAATACTAACTATTGGGCTCCATTAAATAACACAAAGTTCAGCCCAATTAAAATAAATCCGACATAAAACAATTAAATAGAAGAAGTCCAATTTCGAATTAAAAAGGCTAATCTGAAACTTGGGTCAAGTTCACCAACTTGGGCTGCTTCACTCCAACATCTTCATCTTCCAGCTTCTTCCGGACAATGCACTGGAAATAGCCTTGCAGCTTCTTGGCTCTCAATCTTGTAACTGGACCTCTCAGCTGCAACTCCGGGTTTGATTCATCAGTGCTGGATCCCGGCTCATCATTCCCCCCCTGCTGAAAAAAATTCGTCCTCGAATTCGGCTCCTCCTCGGCATCAAAGTCATCTACAGGAAAAGGAGATAAGTCAGCAACATTAAAAGTATTGGAACACTTATACTCACCTGGAAGATCAATGCGGTAGGCATTGTCATTGACTCGGGCAACCACAGTAAACGGTCCATCTCCACGAGGCATCAACTTGGACTTCCTCAAGTTAGGGAAGTGCCCTGGACTGAAGTGGATCCAAACCTTATCACCTGGTTTGAATAGCACTTGCTTGCGATGTATATTAGCCTTCGTGGCATTCTTCTCTCCCTGCAGCTCGATCCTGTCCTTGATCTTCTTATGCATCTCTTGAACCTGTTCAGCCCTACGAGAGCCTTGAAAACTCGAAAGATGGTCAATAGGCAAAGGGATAAGATCCGTAGGGGTGAGAGGATTAAAACCATATACTACCTCAAATGGAGACATGTTAGTGGAAGAATGCACAACACGGTTATAAGCAAATTCAGCAAAAGGTAAACACTCTTCCCATGACTTCAAATTATTCTTCACTAAAGCGCGAAGTAAAGTCCCTAAAGTCCTATTAACTACTTCAGTCTGACCATCAGTTTGAGGATGACATGCAGTAGAAAATAAAAGTTTACTACCTAACTTTCCCCAAAGAACACGCCAAAAATATCCCAAGAACTTAGAATCTCTATCAGACACAATAGTCCTAGGTAAGCCATGCAGTCTAACTACTTCACGAAAGAACAGATTAGCAATATTAACAGCATCATCAGTTTGTCTGCATGCAATAAAATGAGACATTTTGGAAAACCTGTCGACAACCACAAACACAGAATCTTTGCCAGTCTTAGACCTAGGCAAACTAAGAACAAAATTCATGGAAATGTCAATCTAAGGTGCAGATGGTGCAGGTAGTGGAGTGTACAAACCATATGGATTAGAACTAGATTTAGCCTTTCTACAGGTAATACATCTAGCACAGATTCTCTCGACATCTCTCTTCATGTGAGGCCAATAAAAATGCTCATGCAATAAACTCAAAGTTTTAGTAACACCGAAATGACCCATCAAACCACCTGCATGAGACTCTAGAACAAGCAAATCTCGCATAGAACAAGTAGGAACACATAACTTTGCATCTTTAAATAGAAATCCATCAGTCACATAAAATGAATCAACAGATCTAGTCCTAGACTGACAATTTCTAAATATATTACCAAAATAAGGATCAGATTCATAAAAACTCTTCAAATTCTCTAATCCTAAGCACTGGGCATGCATCACAGAAAACAAGGTATACCTGCGAGAAAGTGCATCAGCAACCACGTTCTCCTCACCTTTCTTATACTTAATCACCTATGGGAAGGATTCAATGAATCAACCCATCTGGCATGTCTCGAATTCAGATTTTGCTGCCCTTTCAAGTGCTTCAGCGACTCGTGATCAGTGTGAATCACGAACTCCTTCGGTCTCAAGTAATGCTACCAAGTCTCCAAAGACCTCTTCAATGTATACAGCTCCTTATCGTACGTAGAGTACCTAAGAGCTGCTCCATTCAGCTTCTCACTGAAGTAGGCGACCGGCTTCCTATCCTGCATCAAAACAACACCAATGCCTATACCAGAGGCATTACACTCAATCTCGAACATCTTAGAAAAATAGGGTAAAACTAACAAAGGAGCGTTACATAATTTTGACTTCAACAAATTAAAAGCACGCTCTTGGGCTTTACCCCACTCAAACTTCCTGTCTTTCTTACTCAACTCAGTCAATGGTGCAACAATAGTAGAGAAATCACGCACAAATCGACGATAAAAACCAGCTAAACCATGGAAAAAAAGATCTCACATCAGAACACGACTTAGGTGTGGGCCACTCCTCAATGGCTTTCACCTTAGTCCTATCTACCTCAACACCACGACTACTAACCACAAAACCAAGAAAAACAACCTCATCCATGCAAAAAGAACACTTAGACAAATTGGCATACAACTTAGCGTCACGTAACAACTCAAAAACATGCCTAAGATGCCTAACATGATCAGAAACACACTTGCTATAGATAAGGATATCATCAAAGTAAACAACAACATATTTTCCAATAACATCACGCAACACATGATTCATCAAACGCATAAAAGTACTAGGAGCATTAGTAAGTCCAAAAGGCATCACAAGCCATTCATACAAACCATGCTTAGTCTTAAATGCTGTTTTCCACTCATCCCCTTCAGACATTCTAACTTGAAAATATCCAGAACGCAAATCAATTTAGAAAAGACAGACGCTCCAGCCAACTCATCTAGCATATCATCTAACCTGGGAATGGGAAAACGATACTTTACCGTGATTTTATTGATGGCTCTGCAGTCCATGCACATACGCCATTCATTATTCTTCTTTGGCACAAGAATCACAGGAACTGCACATGGCGACATGCTCTCTCGGATTCGCTTATCTTCCAACAATTCCCAAACTTGTCTGTCTATTTCTTTGGTCTCCTCAGGGCTGGTCCGGTAAGCTGGTCTGTTGGGAAGGACTGCTCCCGGCTGAAAATCGATCTGATGCTCAATTCCTCGAATTGGCAGCAGACCACTGGGAATCTTTTCTGGGAACACATCCTTGAACTCCTCCATCAAAGGCTGCTAAACAGTAGGAATAACAACATCAGGAGTATCATTAGCCTTAAAAGTAACTAGAACGATAGGCTTACCAGCTCTGATTGCTTTCTGTACTCCCTTTGCACTAATAAACAAGTTCTTGTGCACTGGATCTAAATTGTCTGCACTGGAACTCGATGTAGTGGCAATATGAAGGGACTTAGAGGATCCCTTAGACATAGAAGAGGCTGCCTTGGAAGACTTAGAGTCGGTCGGACTCATTGTAGGATTAGGCGACGACAACGCGGCCTTGTTCTTAGACTTTTTCTCCCGTTCTTCCTGGAATTTCTCTTGCATCCTCTTTTGATCTTCTGCAACATCCTTAGGCGCCAATGGCCATAGTCTGGCGGTCCGACCATCTCTAGTCATGGCATAAGTGTTGGCGAATCCATCATGTATCGCCTTTCTGTCAAACTGCCAAGGACGACCAAGCAAAATATGCGCCGCATCCATAGGGATGACGTCACACAAAACAGTATCTGTATATCTACCAATTGAAAAGGTGACATTTACCTGGTATCCTACTCTGATCTCGCCTCTGTCGGTCAACCATTGCAATCGGTAGGGTTTGGGATGCTTCTGTGGAGTCAAGCCTACCTTTCCCACTGCATACTGGCTAATTGCGTTCACGACGCTTCCACTGTCAATAATGAGTGAGCACGTCTTGTCTTGGATAGAACAACGCGAGTAAAAGATGTTTTCTCGCTGATCGTTCTGATCCTCTTCACAAATCATGCTCAGAGCCCGGATGGAAACAAGATTCACACTAGCTGGCTTCGGCTGCTCATCTTCAATCTCAACGCTAGGGGAACCATTAAGGGGCTGATCTTCGACCCCTGTATCAATAGGGTCGTCGGGCTCCTCTTCACTAGCTGATTCTAACTCATTCTGATCGGTAATGAAGAGGACTCGGCGATTTGGACACTGGGCTTGAAAGTGTCCCCATCCTTTGCACTTGTGACACTGAACGTCACGTGCTCTTCCTGGAGTACCATTCTGAGAATGATTAGGTTGCACAGTTCGATTCTGATTTCTGTTGGGTGCAGATGAACCGAACTCGGGTCTGCGACCGGGCGTAGGTGCAGACTGCTCAGAACGGCGGACGGGTGGTGCGAACTGACCTTGAGGACGTGTAGGGGCTGTCCTAGGCGTAGAGGAATCGCCTCGAACCCCAGGAGTCCTAGCAGGCGTCGACTGGAAGGATCGACGATGTCCATCTCTGAGCTGCCGTTCAACAATAGATGTATAATGAACCATTGCCTCTATACTGTCAAAGTCCTTCAGCTCGACTTCACAGGCAATATCAGGGTTCATTCCTTCAATGTACCGGTTGAGTGTAGCAAACAGTGTCTCTTCTTTACCTACCCGGTTCAGTGCTGTCTCTAATTCCTTGTAATACTCCTCAATTGATCTGGACCCTTGAAGAATCTGACTGAGCTTATTTTCCAATTCTCTTTCATAGTGAACTGGAATGAATCTGCCTCTCATAACATCCTTCATCTCCTGTCAACTGTCAATAGGAGGATATCTCTCTTTTCTGCGCCTATTCTGCTGAAACTCCCACCAAGTTGCTGCATATCCAGTGAACTCAAGGGATGCTAGTTGCACTTTCTTGAGCTCGGGAAAGTCATAGCACTCAAAGATTTTATCAACTTTGCGTTCCCAGTCTAAATAGGCGTCTGGATCATGTTTGCCTTCAAATGCTGGGATGGTGGTCTTGATGTTGCCGAGTAAATCATCGGCATGACCATATCTAGGCTGCCCTGGATAAACGTTCCTGCGAGCTGCCTGGAAACGTGGCTGGAACGGTGGCTGGAACGGGTCACCTCGACCTTGGCCCCGGCCTCGAGGTTGGAAACCGATTCTGTCTCTGTTTCTGTCTCCCTGATGTGGGATGAACGAAACTGTATTATCCTCACGTGGGACGAACTGAGTTGTATTATCCTCAGTTGGTTCATCCTCAAAGTTTCCAAACTCTGAGTCTGAGGCTTCATTATGCACCTCATCTTCATGTACCTGCGGTTGAACATTTGCCTGGGGTATAACGGTACTGAACTGCTCGAATTTAGCCAACAATTCTGCCATGGTATTCTGAACTTCTCTGAACTGTCTCTGCACATTACCATCCAAAGCATCAAAGTGGTACTTGGCATCCCAATCAGCTTTGGTGCCTGAAAACTGAGGTGATTTGTCTTGACTCATAGTACCTGCACAGTGAACAAACGACAAGAAATAAAAGGGACCTCACAATTCCTCACAATCACTCATTTGTTCTCTCAGATTTTTTTCCCACTCGTGTATGTCACTCAAATGTATAGGAAAGAATAAAAACTAAACTAAAAAAAAAAAAAAACTAAAACTTCCCAATAGAATCTGTCGTCAACTCTTTAGCTTTAGTCAAGAGCTCGGACTTGACATCCAGAGAACCACGGGATAGCAAGGGAGCCACAAAATAGAAAACCACACAAAGACAACGGTTATGCAGAAAAACCGTCGTCTAAACTGCCCAGAAAAAGTGCACGTACAAACTGCACCAAAAGACTCTGTACGATCCAAGGATTCAAAAGAACAAGAATGCTCAAAGTGAGTTTCAGTAATGCTCGGGAAATGAATAGTAACTTTTTTGTGAATAGTGATTTTTCTACGGAGGATATATGGACTTCCACGACCCCAAATATCATACCAAAACGTAGCGGAATGACAATTTTTTTCCCGCCATTTTACTCTTTTTTTTTTCGTTCACTGAACGAGGATTCCGAGAAGTGGTACGAACAGAACTAAAATATGAAGTATGTGTGAATGGTGACCAGTTTTAATTGGGACGGATTTTTGGGAAACAAATAAGGAAGAAAAGGTAGTCAAGGCCAAAGAAAGGAAAAGATAAGGAAATGATGAATTTCGGATGGTTTGTTAAGGATTTCAATCCAAATTAGTGATTCAATTCGAGCCTAACTAGGAAAGCAATGGAATCAAATCCTAATGACACTCGGATAACACCAATTGATCCTTATTAAACCAATACAATCAAATCCAATAATCGAAACTACCCAAAAAAATCGATAACCAAAACAATACGACGTCCCCAATCGCTATTCGACAAAGGACAACAACTCAAAGAAGATACACAAACTGCAATTCACAACTTCCCAACTCAAATCAAGAAAAACTCACGAAAACAACAAAGACTTCTCGGCGATTCAGTCCTAGGGCTTCGACTTTTAACTCTATTTTTTTTATTTCTTTTCTTTTCTTTTAGTCGATCACTTTTGCCCCTAGAATGTCACACCAAATTGGATTGAACCACGACCAGCAAGCGCTGACGTGGCTCTGATACCAAAATTTATGATACGGCCAATCATTTACACGGAATTAGGGACTCGAACACACGTCAGCTAATAGGTTGGTTCAATCCAATTACAAACTGAACAACTAGAGACTCGAACTCCCAATTACTGATCTGGATCGACAATTGAACAAGGAAACGAACAAGATACGAAACAAAACCCCAAATTATCGAATAAAACCCTAGAAAACTACCCGATCAGAAACTATAGCAAATCAACTCCGATTAGACTCAAATTTTAACACGAATTATAAATTGAAATCAGTAACAACATATCCAAAATTCAGCCAATTCGCACGAGGGGTTTATGATTTATGAAGGGGCGGACTTTTTGGACGATTTTAGGTTGAAACTGGAAACGGTGGCGGTAAGGGCGGAAGTCTAGAAAGGCGTTGGGATTGGGATGGATGATGATGAACGAAAGTGGTGATGATGATGGTGACGAAAAGGAATGAAAATAGGCTGAAGAACTTACCCCAAACGAACCCCGGATCTACTTGAATCCGAAACGCGTCGATGGATCGATCTTCGTAGCTTGTCTAGCCCGGGTACGACTGGATATCACGAACGAGACAAATGATTTCAAGTCTAAGGATGCCAACTCAAGACTCTACCAAGAACAGCAACGTGAACCGAAGCACGCGTGAGACAAAAACTGAAAACTTGATTTTTGATTCAATATTGTCTGCCCTGAAAAGTGTCGAACAAGGGTTTAAATACCCTAAAATCCGAACTGGACCCTTAATACAGTTGGGCTCGAAAAGGAATGATAAAAATACTAACTATTGGGCTCCATTAAATAACACAAAGTTCAGCCTAATTAAAATAAATCCGACATAAAACAATTAAATAGAAGAAGTCCAATTTCGAATTAAAAAGGCTAATCTGAAACTTGGGTCAAGTTCACCAACTTGGGCTGCTTCACTCCAACATCTTCATCTTCTAGCTTCTTCCGGACAATGCACTGGAAATAGCCTTACAGCTTCTTGGCTCTCAATCTTGTAACTGGACCTCTCAGCTGCAACTTCGGGTTTGATTCATTAGTGCTGGATCCCGGCTCATCACTGAGTCTCAAAAATAATACATGATGTGCAATTTGATTTCTATGCATGTAAAAACCTACTAAGAATTTCTACAAACATTTGACATGCAAGAAAGATGATAAACAATTCTCACATGAAAATAAGCTCCAAATCCACATTCAATTAGAAGAAGACAATAAGAATTAACAAGTTATGATCATTCCATCATCAAATCATCTCAAATCCCCAAAACCAACAAGGAAATTTAGCTAGACATGAATGAAGTTAAAGCAAAACAAAGAAGAATTAATTGCATAATTGAAAAACTAAGAACCCAATGGAGAAATCTTCAATTAGTCTTCAAATCCAACCTTGTTTGACTAATACAATGATTAAAATGTGAATTTAGCCCTAAGAGGAAACTTTGGGAAGGGGAAAACTAAGCTAGGGGAAGATCATACACATTTTGGACTGAGCTCCCATATATATAGGGAATAAAAAATGCTAGAGGAGATTAAAAATGCGAAAAGGGCAAAATCGTCCAGTTTTGGACGAAATTTGCAGAATCATCGGTCTAGGCATGACGAATCTGTGCTCCGGCACCAAAATTGGCGGTCCAGGCCTTGAGCGCCGATCCAACCGCTGAAACGAGCTTTTGCCTTGAACTTCATTACCGAGAGTTCCGGCGGTCTACCCGGCGGTTCACCCCTAAACCGCCGGTTTTCGACTCCAAACCACCGATTCTTCACTCCGGGGCGCCGATTCTCGATTTTAACTCCTTTTCGTCCAGTGTTTCACTTTTCCGTCTCGTTTCTTCGACTCCGCTCTTCCACGACCCTTCTATTTCATCTTAACATCCCTTGTTTAACCTACACACATGCACAAACTCCACCAAACGTGAAACCAAACTAAAGTAATGAAATCAATCCAAAACAAATCACAATTAACGGCAAAGCTTGGCAAAAAGTAGTATAAAATACGTTTAGTTGCTACAAAATGAGAGTTTATCAATTACACGTTTTTTGTTTTTTTTTTTATAACATCGTTACTTTATATCAAATGACAAAAATGAGCATGTTTATGTTATAACCCCATTATTATTATGTGTACACGCTTTTATGTGAGTGGAAATCCAATTCAATGTGATGGGGGCCTATTACTATATTTTATCGAATTTGAAAATTAATGAATTAATTACATCATCTTGAAAAGGTACAACCCGGATTAAAATCAGTTTAGTGATGTCGATTAGGTACAAAATGTTGAACCTTTTTATTATTAGAAGACCTAACAAATCAAACAAAAAGGTGTTTTGCAAACTGTATATATATATACCACCATATATTTTTAACCTACACCTTTTCTCTCTCCAGCCTGGACCATTTTCTGCCTCAGATTAGATTATATGTTTTCAATGATTTCTGATAGGCTGATCAAGATTTTCGTAATCCTATTATGTATGTATGTGGATGACTCATATAGTACTATATAGTTTTTCTTTTTCCCCTCTTTTAATTCATCTCACTTGATTAATTGCAACAGAAGACGTGTTGTTGACAAGAGGTTTCAATTAATCGTACGCAAGTTAAAAATAATCTACATGGAATAACAGATAAGATCGAGGTTAATTCTTGGATCGACCGACTAGTTATCAACTAAAAAAAATACTACTTCCGCCCACGAAAAATATGATCTTTCTGTAAATAAAATTGAATTCTCTAACTTTTCAATATTTTAAACCTCACAACAAATAAGAATATATTGATCATTTTCTCCACTTAACAATCATATATTCTACTTAATTTTCTTAAAACTTGTGCCACATTCTCCACCGGATCACAATTTTTGTGAACCGATGGAGTAATTGCTAGGCTTAGAAAAAACAGTCGTTTGATTTCAATATTCATATCAGTAGGCAAAAGAGCGTATAAATAAATAAAGAATGTATTTCTTTCAATTTGCCTACTCACTAGTACTATTTAGCACGGTGATTAAGGACAAGAGAAAAAAAAGATAGAAAGTGGATAGGTTTCACCACTGTTGAAGGATTTTAAAGAGTTAATTGTTTCCTTATTTGGAACTAGATAAATTGAGTGAAACGCTCATTTAAGAAAATGTAGACAAAATAGTGAAATGAAGTTTGTCGCCTTTGAGGTCAAGTGTTGATAAATATTGATGTATTTTATGTTGTTTATTTGATTGAGTTTTATTGCAAGCGTGGTGTTTTATGGAATTAAATAAAAAGGGAGACACGAATCGAAAATCGAAATCCGGAAGAAAAAGAAGGGACCTAAGGGAAAACCGCCTTGAAAAAATCATGTCCATTGCTTTGGTACAAGCGAGGTCATACACTAACTACATTTATAAACGTGGTAACGAGTTAATGGAAAAAGAGAAAAGAATATAGTCCTACTCTATTAAAAACTTAAAAGCAAGATAATGTAAGAGAAAATATGTCCTCCCCACATTTTTCTTCGGATATGAATAGCATCTAGGGGACTAGAAAAAAATGGTTGTTAATTATTCTAAAACAAAAACAGTGATTAGCAAATTGCCTGTCAAATTGTGATTGATTTTGACTATGAAAAGTTTAAAAAGTTCCAAAACAAGTAAATAAATATAGCGACGACGTGGTTTTAGGAATGGCCCACAATATTTTCCACTGCATGGCATGCTACATATAATTCCAGAAAATTGTACTACCAAATATTTGGCAATTCTTTGATAATAATGATGTAAGATCATCATCAACACTGTTTCAATTCCTGTATTAAGGTAAATGGCCCTCTGAGCAATATTATTATTATATGCACATTTTTCTTCTAGTATCGTCCTTATTAATTTAAAACATGTTTTATAAATATTTCAACTATATATGTTTATTTTGAAAACAAAAAAGAGCATATTACGACATGTCTATACTTTTTTGTGACTTATTTTTTTTTTATTTACGTTTTTTAAGAAACAGAAATTAGGGTCCAAGTCCAACTACAGTAATGTATATAGCATAATGCGTGGGTTCCGGGTGAAAGAAAGCATATGCATGTAGTCTCCAATCAATTGATAAAGATGAATGGATGATCGGTCTTTTTTCATAAAATAAAAGGAAGATATTAATTCTAAAAAATGCTAGAAATTCATTAACTTTGATGTGGAGCTTTATACGACGAACTTCCAAAGAGGTGTAAGAGCAAAAATGAATGTCTATAAAGAGACACATTTTGAATATATATATATGTGATTGATGTAAATAAAAGTGTGGCATGCATGAAATAAAAAGATATTTTAGGCGAAAATAGCAAAATTTTGTTTGGTACATATAAGCTGCAGATGGCCTAATAAAGAGGCGGTAGATAGATCGAGCAATTGAATTAAAGAGCCATAATATTAGGCCAGATTGATTATTTTCTTGCATTTATGTACATCAGGTGCTGCCAGCATTCATTCATTGCTTCAATTCCTAACACAATCTGGGTTCAGCAATTGAAAATCTTGATCAAGACTCACCACCAGAAAATCAATCTATACCGTTGGTTTGCAAATGTCACAATTTGGATTTAAGGTTAATGTCTTCACGTCATGGGTGGTCCTGTTGGTTTTATTCATAGAAAACTTTTCTAGGATGTAAAAATAAGGTCCCACCTCAACTACATATATTTTTTCATTCTCTATTATCCACCTTATGGGGATCTTGCCTTTCACAATATACTTTACTTTTCTATAATGCCTTTGAAAAATTTCAACCATTAGATTAGAGTAGTAGGGGTTTTAGTGCTAAGTCGGTCGCTTCTCCAGATGTGTGATTAGATTAAATTCACTTCTAGCTTCTTGTTGCACATCTATATATATATATATATATATATATATATATATATATATCAACACTCGTGTATGTATATACCCTCAACTAATAATAGGGGCGGATTGAGTGGTGGCTACGGTCGGCTGAAGCCCCCTTCAATCGAAAAAATTATGTGATGACTTCATAGATATATATATATATATATATATATATATAGAGAGAGAGAGAGAGAGAGAGAGAGAGAGGTTGTCCGAATTAAATTTTAATTATTTTCAAGAAATTTATTAAAAATTGTAATGTTCTCCCTAATTCTTTTTAGGCTCCACGCCACTAACCTCAAATGTTATCCGGTATAGAGGATAGTTGATGAGACTCCATCGCACCTACCTAAACACTTGAACTTGCATATCTTCATTCTTGTTATAAATATTTGAGAATCATCAATTAAGATTATATGTCCAAACAATATACTGTAATATATATTCTCTCACCAGGCCACATCAACCCACCCCACCCCCACCCACCCCAACTTAATTATCAAACTCCATTAACCTCGAGACTATATATTTTGAGAAGGTGTAATGCATTTGCAACTTGAGAATTAAGGTGAGTGCTGAGCAAGATGGAGAAGCAGGGCACGTGCACTACTAACTCTCACACACCATTTTCAGACACGCTAAAAAACACAAAGCAACTTCACCTTCACTGCGTGAACGAGAGTTAGTTCTTCATGTGCCCATCTTCGCCATCATGCGCCACTCCATCTTGTCTGCGAATCAGTGCAACAAAATTAAAGCTTACATTTTTTAGCTACAATGTCTTTGCAGGTTTCATTTCATCTCTCTCTCTCTCTCTCTCTCTCTCTCTCTCTCTCTCTCTCTCTCACACACACACACACACACACACACACACACACAATATAGGATGCAGATGTTTTTGTGGTGGGAGAGTGTTGAATTTGAAATGGGGTTTTCAAGAATGAGTGCAATTATATCATCGAGAAGTTAAGATTGATCTCGGTCGATCATAAACATATCATAGGTCCACAGTTTTTAATGTAATAATGTTTATGATTATATATGAAAGTGAAATGCGCACAAAACAAAGGTTTACATATGATGTTTTCCAATAGTAATTAGTTTTAAGACTTTATATTTGAGCTTGGAATTGTGACGTTGTTTTTTCTCGTATATCATTTCATCAGTGCTAATCGTTGTCTTCATTATGCAAATGTGACGTACCTGCCGGTAAAAGAAAACACAATTTTGGAAAGGAAGATCTAATGTCTGATCATTGTTCTTTAATTATATACTACTAATTATTTCAATTTTTTTTTTATATACTACTACTACTAATCTTCCTATCAAGTTACGTTGCATTTTATTTTAACTGGATTTCTTGAACATTTATGGCATTAATTTGATATTTATTATGTCTTGATCAACCTTGGACTCAAATAATTCAAAATATATGTTGCTACATATCAGAATCAGATCTCATTTATAAACTGTTTTTTATTTTTATATTTGAATTGTATATGATCGATATAATGTGCTAGTAGGATATGATAACCCAAATTAATTATAAAGATAAGTTTTTTTTTAATGTTTAAATTGTACGATATCAAACTAATTTAATAAAAAAAAAAGCAGCCCAAATTAATTGTAATGATATCATGCACGCTTAATTTTTTTTATCTTCGCCATCTTAAAAGGCTAAGAATAGAGCTCTGCTTATATTTTATTGAAAATATATTAAGTACTTCTTCTCAAGTTATGATTGCTGATAATTATTAAATTAAAGAAGTTTCTCCTAATCAATGACTCATTAGTTGAATTCAAATATTAGATCGTTCAATTCAGAATTGGTAGTATCTGTTGAAGTCAAAGCATATGGACCATTCCTCTATCCATTTTTTTGTCCTACTAATTTTTTTATTCATCTAAAACAAACTATTATTGGAGGGTAATGATCTAATTAAATGAGAATAGACAAAACGTCATTACTGGATTGCGGGAGGAGCTTCTAAACTACACTTTGAAAGATCTTAATTTTGGGGTCTTTAATTTATTTATATTAATATTATACTATTTCGTTTTATCAATTCATATCGTGTATGCAATAACATTATTTTACGTGAAGTAGAAAATATATAAGCACCATCTTAGTACCTAAAAAAAAAGCACCATTATAGTACTTCTGCTAACTCTGCTAGTTTGCACGTACAATAAACAACTTCAGGCTCAGCTATGTAATAAACACGCTGGCATCGGCGATTGTTCACACGTCTGCTTACCTCAATCTAGAAAATATTATATACGATTCCATGGAGGTTCCGCCGTTTCCAAATAAGTGTCTTATACTGTTAAAATCTTATTTTATACATTTATATATAAATATTATTAATGATGGCCTCCTTTGTAATTAATTGATCAAGGAAATGAGTTACGTCATTTTAAATGTCAAATTAATCAGCTGCACAAGGAGACAATTATAGCTATATATGGGCCAACAAGTAAAGTATCAAAAAATACGTAGTAACAAGCAAAAGTTGTTATTGCAAATTAAAAAATAATGAATTTACAAAGCTGGTGAGCGAATGACCTCCAACGGCATTCTCATTACCGGATTTAGAAACGTTTGCTTGCAACACCAATCTTTGGGTTGCAACTAAAACATGCAACATATTAACATCTATCATTTTCACTTCACATGATGATATTCATATTATATTGCACTAACCCTTTAGTTATATATCGTCTATTCGATCAAATACACCACCACAAGTGACGCTTCAGTGTCCCAAAACCAAACAAGCTAGCAAACTTAATTCATTTGTTAATCAATGCAATTCATCAGTTGTTTTGTCTTGAGAAAGATTTAATTAAACCTTTCAAATTAACTCAAACACTTGTAACTTGTTGCTGTCTGAGAGCAAGTGATTTAGCTACATATATATATATATAATTAATTTGACTAAAATCTTGATTTTGTTTGTATTATCCAATGGGAACACTATTTTGTGTTCTTCTGAGGCTGTCGACTCACTAAAGTCCACAATTTGCAGCTTCTTGTGAGAAATATTGATGTGCATGATTAGCTAGTTCAACTCCAAGTGACTGATTTACCCTTGTTTTTCCTGTTTAAAATCCCATCCCTATTTGTCTTAGCTAACTGCTGATGAACATGTTAAAGATATAGCATTTCAAATAGTCAAATTTATTATTCTTTTGCCCCAACGTAACTCTTTTAAGTAGAAAAAAACTAGCTATTGATTTATAATATTGATTACAAATTTCAGTCAAATCTTGTCTCTTGATAATAAATCTGTCCAATCCAGTTGGTTAGAGTGTCCTATAATTGATTATATTCCGCAACCCTGCATATGACCGCAAAATCGGAACAGTAGAACTTGGAATAATTGGAATATTCATCACAAGACTACCATGTCAGAATTTGGAACATCTGAAACTAATTCGATAATCTCAATTGTACCAAATCTGGAACAATTGGCACTAATAACGCTAAATTTGTATCAAATGTATTAGAACAGTTGGTACTAATAAGAATAAATTTGTACTGAATGTACCAGATGCCTGATACCCGGCTCGAACCGATCCGCGCCCGCCCGCATCAAACTCGACCTGCTCCACGTTTCATTAAGGGTATTTTTATCTCAAATTGAAAAAAATGGCCAAAATTTATATTTTTGAAGAAGGTGGGCCAAAATTTATATTTTAATGATCATTATGGCTATTTCAAAATTAATTTGTCTCATCGCCAAATTCAGAGCAGTGCTAAACGAGCGAGTGAGTGAGTGGAAATGGAATGAAATTAAAATGACTAAAACTTGGGTGCAGATTCTGCACGGTGCAAATATGCACCCGAACTCGAGTGACGCGCCGACCCGACCCGCGCGTGAGTTCCACGTGCCGCGCGTGGATCTCACGCGCCCTTTTTTTTCAGATTTTTTTTTCCAGTTTTCTTCCCTCTTTTTTTGTTGTTTGCCTCTTCGTTTTTTTTGTTTGCCGCTTCTTCTTTGATCAAAATTCGAGCGATGGGAGCCGAAGGCCTCAGAGAGAGCCGAAAAATTCAAATTGTTACGCGCCTATTATCCTTATATTAGTAATCAGAGCGAAAGAGGAGCCGAAAAAAAAAAAACTGGTCAAATGATGTTGACTCGGGTTAATCGGGTCGGATCAACCCATCTTCATGATGGAGATGTCTCCACCCAAGTCCATCTCTATTAAAATTAGCTAGCTTATAACCCTAAAAAAATATTGCTAGCTTATAATGAGCCATGCAGTTATATATATATATATATATATATATATATATATATATATATATATATATATTGACAATGACGAAGACAAATTAAACTTTGACACGTAAACGCGCCGGTCCGAATTCATTGATCACGGTCTTGACCTCCTCTATTACGAACTCAGAGTGAGGTGAGTGAATTTTTCACTTTTTAAAATTAACCTTAAAATAATATATTAATTTCTAGTCTATTGCAGGAATATTATTTTATATACATTACAACAAAAGTTCATGCATAACTTCACTTTTATTTTCAACTGTGTTAATTAAGTAGGTGTTTCATACTTATGTAGGCTCCACGAGAATCAACTGTAGTTCGCAATATTCTCCAGCCTTTCAGTTGATGATTCTATATTTATAGAAAGGCTAGACTTAAATTAAGCAACTATTCCCCTTTTGTTCATTTGAAAAAACATCTATTCCCCTTTTGTAGTTTTATTTTGCAGCTAATAGCCATTTATTAAAGCATACGTCAAGTTTATATTTGTAATAATTGTTTCATTTGGGAACTACTTATATACTATATCAACCATCTCGCCCTCAACATTTTAAAGCGTTTGGGCTTGAGCCTTCAACAAGTTTGAATTCCTAATAACTTTTAAACTTGAAGTAATTGATATTAATTTATATAATTTCTTACAAAATTAATTCATACTATTAATTTGTGTTTTGAAATAAAAGAAGATCCGACTTTTATTTAATATATATAGTTCGGTACGGCCAGATATGAATTATGAAAAATTATAGTGTTCCAATTTTTAAACATGAACTCACCAAATTGAATTCACACGTGTAATTTTCTGTTGACAATTGTAGTTGAAAATAAAGAGATTTAAAGTACACATGACCACATTTTTCAACCTTGTTAAGGTTGAAAAAAAACTATAATTAGTTTATTAGTATATGAGATTATTGCATGGAACATCTTGTTTATATATACTCTGAGTGTTTCCATTTCTAAACAACTTTGTTAGTAACTATTTTAGATGCTTTCAGAAAATGACTCCATCAATCTAGTGGGCTTTTTGTAAAGGAGCTAAAGAGATCTCGGTCCATTAAAATGTATAGGACATTAATTTAAAGGGGTCGTAAATACTATATTTATAGAAGAGAATAATAAGTGCACGTATATGTGATATGTCTGTAATACCCCAGAATTTCCGTACGATCTTAAAAATTTAAAGTTATTAATAAATATGGCTTTGCATGCCTAAGTTTACGATTTTTAATTCTAAGACCAACGGTGAAATCCGTTTCCAAAAATTAATTACGGAAGTCAGTCAGATGACTACTGTATTTAGGGTTAGCGCATACAAAAACTTTTTAGTTCTGGAACTCAGAACGGAAAACCGTCTGATTTTTACATTCACGAAATCGCGATATGAACTCGCCCGAGAAAGTTCATTTTTATGATTTTCCGGACGAAACTCGGACTGTGTCGTCCCGAGTTTTTGTCGGAATTAAAAATTTAAATATTATTTTCCGATTAGGTTAAATACGTTAGAATTTTTGGACGAACCGGAATTTGACAATTTTGTGCCGAGCTACGTTTTTCGTCGTTCGATTTCCATAACGTCGTATCGCGCCGGAAAAGAGCGTAATTTTCTTCCTTTTCTCTCCCTAGCCGACATCACACACACACACAAGCATGATATTTCATGTTTTATATAGTTTTTACCAATGACTCACTCTATAGATATTTATCCTACTTTACACCTATTGTAGTTAATTAATTAATATCAAATTAAGAAGTCATCCTCCTTATTCCCTCTCCCCCAAAACCGAGCACACACACATACTATACTCTCTCTTCCATTTTCTTCCATCACCATTGTTGAAGCTCAAGTTCTTGGACAAGAAATTCTTCACAAGTCATCATCCAACCATCGAATTTTAATTCTTCCTTTAGTAAAGCTCAAGGTAATCTTCTCCTCTTCACTTCTATCCATTCCAAATCCATTTCTTTTTATTTTTAAGATGGATCGATTTTCTTGGGTGGATGAATTAGATATTTAATCTTCGATTAGTGTAATTAGATGTGTTAGATTTGATATTTATGGATTAAAATTGGAAGAAATCAAGAACCCTATTTGTCTAATCATTACCGAAAATTAGGGCTTGGGTGTGGGATGATTGAATTCTTCAATTGATGGTATAATCATGCTTAGGAAGTGTTCAATTAGTGATTAAAACAAAGAGAAATCGAAACCCCTATGTATTGGATGAAAACCGATTTTAAGGTTTAGGGTTTGAATTGGGGATTTTTGTTTAATGTTGCAATTAGACTTGTAATTGTTTAATTGATGATATAATAGTATGATTAAGGGATTAATGATGATGTTTGATGAAGAAAATTACCCTCTTTAATTATTAGATAATACCGAAAAAAAAGAGGAAAATCGGGGTTTGCATGTAGTTGATGTTTTGTTGATGAAATAATGTTGTTAATGTTGTTAGATGTTGTTATGATTTTAATTGGAATTTTCTAAAAATATTTTTGTGAGTCGTAATAGACAAAGAGCTCGATCTAAGTTGAGATTAAGTAATGTTATAAGGTGATGTTGTATATAAAAATGATCTATGTTAGATGATGTTTGATGACGTAGAATTTGAACGAATTCCGATAACTTTTGGAATTCCGTAAGAGACGAACGAGTGGACATAAGTAATAAACGAGAAGTCGAGTAAAGATTCTAACTTGATGATAGTGATTACTATGGAATAAGGTATGACTTTGTAGTTGACGACATGAGCATTCGGATTATTATAATATAAGTTATAGTGATAGTCGAGAACTAGAAACGAGAAATGTTAACTTGATTTTGGTTTAGTAATTGTTAGTTGAAAGCCGATGTTTAGAACATCGTGCTAATGGACGAGTTTTGAGAAGGAGTCCTTCACCTACGGGAGTATGTGTTGACTGCCTTGAGAGTGAAATTTCGTGAGAAATCGAGTACGAGAACTTAGAACGAGCCTAAGAAATCATACGTCGTTTTTATCGAGCAATTAGGGTTAGCCGCGACAGTTTTGCGACCCTTCCCGGAAACTGTAATATCTCTTAGCTCGTTTATCAGATTTGAGATCCGTAAATTGGAGCGTAAACTAGACTTCCCAAGCTTTCAAATGGTACAGGGCTCATCCCCTGTTTCCAATTCCCCTGTTCTGGGCAGCCCCCAGAACTACTGCCTTGCGCAGTGAATTTTTCAGGATTTATTTTACTAAGTTGTTTTTCTTCGCAACTTAGTTTCTTTCGATCGTTTAAGCCGTAATAAGTTAACGATTACCTTCTCTACTGACCTAAGAGTCGAGTATGAGACCTTTTGAGTTTTAAACGAGATTTGTTCAAGTCTCGTTCCCGTTTAACTAAAAAGAAACTAGTAGCGTGCAAATGCCTAAAGAAATGAAACGACTAAAACCTAAATCGAATTTCTATGTTCGGTTATCTTTTGCGACCGATTTTAAGTGTTATTATTTTATGATGAAGGAGGAAGCCAGCAGTAAGGAAAGGACGGAAGATCAGGAGATCGGAAGCTAGTACGTAGTTCTTTAAATACTAAGGTGAGCTTTTACATATAAAATAAAACGAGCAATGCTCGAAAACCTTTCTTTATTGCTTTGATATCTGTGTTTTCAAAGTGATAATTATGGCATGAACTGTTTTATGTTTTATGTGAGTTCTCTTGTACCTATTTGAGTTAACATTCGTGTTTTCCAGATTTTAGAGTTAATCTAAATAGGTTAACTAACGATCGGCTCTGAGTTAGCTATTAAGCGCTTTCCAGAGTTAGTGCACTTTGTAACCTGTGGTGTATGTGATACCCTGTTGAGGGGTACCAGCCACGGTGAATGAGAATTGGTCAAGATTCGAACGTAGCATACCAGAAAATGCTCGGCCGAGTAAATTGTGAAAATAAGTCAGAAAATATTTAGTAGACACGGGCTAATTTCAAATAAAACCCCGATGTGCTACAAATTATGAAATGCCAGATTATCTCTACCTATGTTATGTTTTCGCATCGTGCCCACTAAGTACTTTTGTACTTAGCCCTGCATATATTTTCTAAATGTGCAGGTTGAAGCGACGAGAGCGGCGGTGGTTGAAGTTGAGTTGAGAAGTTAGAAATGCTTTAGCTTAAGACCTACTTTCCGCTGCAAAACTCTAGACTTTTGAGAATATGTACATTTGATGAATCACTGTAGTATAAGTCTGTAATCTTGAACTTAGATACTTTCGAGTACTTTTGTCGAGGAATCCTTCGCGATTAACTCTTCCTTTATATTACTAAAGTCTTGTTCATTTGAATGTATGTTGTTCTTTATATATGTTTAGTTAGTCAGCCCCCTTCTTCCCCGCTTCTTTAATCCAATCCCAGTCGCACCCCGGCTTCTGCCATCCCTCGGGATTTGGGGCTGTGACAGAGTGGTATCAGAGCAGTGCTTGTTCCTGCTCTGATTATGAGTCAATTTTCTAGTATGAGTCCTTCCTTTTAGTGATACCACAAAGTGGTATCTGAGCAGAGGTTCGTTTTCTGCTCTGGTTGCGAGTCAGACCTCTAGTCTGAGTCATTCTTTCAGTAATACCACAAAGTGGTATCGGGGCAGTAGTTCGTTTCCTGCTCTGGTTATGAGTCATTCTTTCTTAGTATGAGTCATTCCTTCTAGTAATATCACAGAATGGTATTTATATACAAGTCTTCCTTCGAGTGATAATATAGAGTATTCATTCGTACTCTATATCGAGTCTTCTTTCGAGTCATAGGATAGAGTATTTGTATATACTTTAGATCACGATCTTTTTTTCAAGTAGAAGATAAGAGTTAGACTATAACACTAAGAATGAGAATGTAGATGTCAACTCAACCTCCCGCTACGTCGACTCAACGAGGAAAAGAAAAGAATTTTAATGATGTGATTTCTTTTGAATAAGAAATTTTATGAACGAGTATTCAATGAGAATGAGAATGAGAATGAGTTGTGTGCCAAAAATAAGAATTTTACGGAAGTATAATTTGTTTATACTTTATGTGATTATGTGATAGTACGAGTACTATCTTATGTGAAATTATTTGCGTAATAATTTCTTTCTTATGAAAAACAAATATATATTTTTGGACACAAGAATATAGTCGGATTCTAGGAATTTTTCCCGGTTCAATGAGAACGTAGACTCAAAACCTAAGATCTTTCCGGTTCTTCGAGAATTTAGACGTTTTTAAGAAACATTATTTCGAAATGATTTCGAAAGGAGATCTTCTACTGATGAATGTCACGTGCGTAAGGTGACATGAATAAAGATTCGGCAAAGTCGAACTTTGTTTTAAAAATCCAAACAAGAATTTCCTGTGGGGAAAATGAAATAAAAATGGTACGGTAAATCGTGTTAGTAAACGAAGGAAACGATTAGACGTTTTGAGAAGCTTTCGGCTTGGAATTAAGAAAGATATGAACGAGACGACGAAGACAGAATAAAGGGAATCAAAGCCAAATGAAATAAGTGAACGTTACTTACGTGTAAGTAACTTAAATGACGTCATTCCGTTTCTTTTCGTTTCGTGTTTCAGTAGAGATCGCCTTGATCGAACTCTACGAAGAAAAATAGTATAAATTATTAGAAGTAAAGCGAAGCTTGATTAAAATTTTCTATTGATCGCCCGATTCTAGCGACGACAACTGGAACGTAATTTCCAGAAAAGTTATTCTTTAAGTTATATTCCATTTTCTTTTGGAATTTATCCCATATTTCGTCTTTGAGCAAAGACTACCAATAGTACGAGTATCAAGAGTCGTTAACGACAAATTCTTTTATAAATGGATGTTACTTTTGAATAAGTAACATGAACAAAGTAGACGTACTTTGTTTTGATGAATAAGAATCATTAAGAAATGTTGTAGAGAAAGTACTAAAGAATTAAAGTAAGAAAGAACATAGTAAGATAAGGAATGGAAATAAAAGTCTTGAAATTTTAATTATATATATATATGTTGTTGAGTGCAATTTCTTGAATTACTAGAAGTCTTGATAAGTGGTTGTCTTAAGTGGTGATGTTACAATTGAATAAGGAATGTTCATTTTGTAATTTAAGTATTTCGTTGAGATAAGTTATTTCCCTACCTGTTACTGATTCGTGTTTCCTTACAACTTTTGTAGGATGGCTAGGACTCGTGTTACTGCTCGGAAGAGCCAGCCTTTGGTCGAGTACGAGCGCACCATACTAGATATGATTCAAGACGAGTATTACGAGTTTGAGGCTGATTACGTTGAGGAGGATGTGGGACAGATAGTTAGCAACTTTTCGTCAGCTTACTTTCCAGTACGATACTTGATTCCGGAGAGTCAGGCGATATCAGACCTGAATGTACACCTACCGGACGAGTGGCGTGGTTGGGCACACCGCGTGTCGTGGTACTTTCTAGGGATCTTCGGCGACGACACCGAGCCGACCGGCAACTACATAGGATTCGCCCTGTTTGTACACAGGCACTTCTTTGACAGCAGACACATGTTTCCAGTTCCCTTTGAGCCGCACCTCCCCTACAGTCAGTTTCCCGTAGAGACCGAGCTAGAGCACCTCGACTTAGACCCGGAGTTTTCCGCTTTGTTGGAGTTGCCACCAGACTTTGTGCCGAGTGAGGAGTCTGATGCGGAGTCAGAGCAGTTAGAGGAGGACGCAGAGCCTGCTGTTACACCGGAGCTACCGCCAGCGAGTACACAGATCGAGGAGTTGATCCCAGGGCCGGGATTCGTAGAGATCGACGCCGAGACAGCCGCGTTGTTAGGACTAGCTTCACCGTTCTTACCTGACGTCTGTGTTAGAGTCAGAGGACCTTTAGAGACAAGACTGTTTAGGGAGGAGTCAGAGTACCGAGGGATCGACGCGGAGCTTGCCGCCATGTTAGAGTTACCATCTCCAATTACGCCGCTTGAGGAAATCTGTGTGAAGTGGGGAGTAGTTAGAGAGCAGATGGAGGCAGGACCGTCCAGAGTCCGTTCTAGGGAGGAGTTCGAGACAGGTTCAGGTTCCGGTTCAGTTCCAGAGCACCTTCTTCCCCTGAAGAAGCGTGCAGTAGAGCTCAGTGAGAACTACCTTGTTTCCGACCTGGAGGAGACAGTTTCAGAGGCACCGTCGCCCACTCTACTTACACTTTCTGACGGCTCTACTCTGAGGGAGGACGAGGCACTCTAGCTCGTCTTTGGTTCAGAGTCTGAGGAGGAGGACCCAGACGAGGATCCTGAGGAGGACTCGGACGAGGATCCGGAGGAGGACCCAGAGGAGGACTCTTAGGTTTTTAGGCCGTAGAGGGCAGTTCCGACTCGACTGTAGTCCGTTGTGTAGAGCGTCGTAGACGCATGTTAGTAGTAGTAGTAGCTCTTTTGTCCTGTATAGAGTCGGATCAGTAACTAGTTTTTGTAGTAATCTAACGGATATGAAATTTTATGAATCGTTTCCGTTCTAGTACTTTTAGTAGGTATGGAGTTGCAGCTTGTTAGTGCACCCGGTAAATAGTAGGCAGTCAGCCTAGTTTAGACTAGTAGTAGTCTAACCTTTTGTGTATAAGTCCTCGTTGGAGGCAGAACTAATATTCTTTTTGATGTATATATATATACATGACCCATGAGAGGGTTTTTAATCACGAGAAAAAAAAAAATCCTATGAATCGTGCAATTAAATCAGAATGTCAATGAATTCGTGTGACGAGAAATTTAAGTTTAACTTGAAAGTTAAAAGATTACGAAGTTAATATCGGAATTATGTTCGATATGTCATTCCGTGAACTTGATTAAGTTGAGAACGAGCTAGTAAGTACTAAGAGTGATTAACAGAAAAGACTAATGAGAATTTCAAATTTCCTTAGATCAATCAAAATGCCGCCGAGAAACATTAACAATAGGAGAGGTCGAGGACCTGGGAGGCCTCGAGGACGTGGGAGACGTCAACCAGAGAACGACAGAGAGCAAGAGCAAGAACAGAATGCTACCCCATCACCATCCCCATCACCACCCCCATCACCACCACCTCCACCACCACCCCGTAGAGATATTGAGGACCTCTTCCTCAAGAGAAACCCCCCGATGTTTAATGGAACGAGCAGCCCTAGCGATGTTGAGCTATGGGTAAGATCTACTGAGAAGATATTCAAATTCCTCAGATGTACTGATGTGGAGAGAATGCTATGTGTCGCGTTCCAACTGACTGGATCGGCAGATTATTGGTGGGAAGCCAGGCAGAAGGTGATACCCGCAGAGCAGCTGGCTCGTTTCACATGGGAAGAGTTTAAGGAAATACTGTTTGATAAGTACGTACCCAAGACGTATAAAGCACAGAAGGAAGCCGAGTTCTACAACTTGAAGCAAGGAAAGCTGACCGTGACTGAGTATGATGCCAAGTTTTGTGAGCTGTCTAGGTATGCACCTGCTTTGGTTGATACCGAGGAGAAGTTATCCAAGAAGTTTCAAGGGGGACTACGACATGAACTGGGAATCGCGTTAGCTAGTCATGGAGGACTAGGCTACACTGATATTTTGGGAAGAGCTTTAGAAATGGAGGCCGTTGTGCCTGATGAGAAGAAGATTGTACCAACTGCATCAGCTCCAGCACAGAACCAGAACCGAGGCTACTATAACAACAATAGTAGCAACTATCAGGGAAAGAGGAAATGGAATGGAGGAGGTAGCGGAGGCTACAATCAGAACTTCAACAACCAGGGAGGTCAGAGAAGGTGAAATCAGCAGGCTATCAGCAGCCTGGCCAGAGCAACAACAACAACAACAACAGCAATAAAAGGCCGTGGCAGGGAAACAACCAATCGGGGTTGTTTATTCAGGGGAATAAGCAGAACACACCATGGAAGGGCAACAGACAACAGAACCAGCCGCAAGGGTAGCAGCGAAATTTCAACCAGGGAGGAATTAACCCAGGGAGGGTTACCATTCCTGTCTGTCCTAAGTGCAATAGAGCCCATCCCGGAGTTTGTCAGCTAGGCACCCCCAACTGTTTCAACTGTGGACAGAAGGGGCACATGAAAAAGGATTGCCCGAAGCCGCTCCAAGCCATACCTCTCCGAGCCATACAAGCACAGCCGCAGCAGCCGCCAATGAACCAACAGCAGTTTCAGCAGCATGCACAGCAGCAACAGAATGCGAGGGCATGCGCTATCAAACAGGGTGGCCAGCACAAAGGAAAAGGCAACCTAGCAGGTATGGAAAAACTTCACAACATCCCCATTAAGATACTGTTTGATACTGGCGCATCGCATTCTTTCATTGCTGGCTCGTGTGCCGATAACTTAGACATCAGACCTGTAAGAGCTGCACATTCTATGAGAGTAGCTACACCTTCAGGAGAGATCACTACTTCCACGCATGTTTGCTCTAACCTAGAATTAGAAATCGGAACTCTTAAGGTTAAAGCGAACAACTTAAACGTTATGATAATGTGGGACGTAGATATAATCCTAGGAATGGATTGGTTGTGAGAGAATTATGCCACAATTCTCTGCAACGAGAGAAAAATCTCTTTTCAACCCCCGGGTAAAGAACCAACCGAATTCCACGGAATTTCCATGGGTAGAGGCGTACCAATTATATCAGCCCTTCAAGCCGCGAAACTCATGAAGAAGAAAGGTACCACAGCTTATCTTGTGTACCTAGTCGGAGAGCCAGGAGCCGAGAAGACCATCCAAGACGTAAAAGCTGTAAATGAATACGAAGACGTTTTTCCAGAAGTGTTACCAGGATTGCCACCAGATCGTCATGTGGACTTCACGATCGACTTAGAACCAGGAGCCGCACCTAAGTCTAAAGCCCCATATAGGATGGCACCGAAAGAACTAGAAGAGCTCAAAATCCAGTTACAAGAATTGCTAGACCTTGGTTTTATCAGGCCAAGCGTCTCACCTTGGGGAGCACCAGTGTTATTCGTTAGGAAAAATGACGGATCGATGAGAATGTGTATAGATTATAGAGAACTGAACAAGATCACACTCAAGAACAAATATCCTTTGCCAAGGATAGAGGATCTGTTCGATCAGCTTAAGGGTGCATGAGTCTTCTCCAAGATAGATTTAAGGTCAGGGTACCATCAGCTGAAGATCAAACCTGAAGACGTACCGAAGACCGCCTTTAGAACCCGATATGGCCATTACAAATTCCTAGTAATGCCATTTGGTTTGACCAACGCTCCAGCTGTATTCATGGATCTTATGAATAGAGTTTTCCACCCTTACTTGGACAAATTCGTTTTAGTATTCATCGACGACATCCTCGTTTACTCTAAGAATGAAAAGGAGCACGAGGAACATCTACGGATAGTGTTGGAAACACTAAGAACTGAGAAACTCTACGCCAAATTCAGTAAATGCGAATTTTGGCTAAAGGAAGTAATGTTGCTTGGACACATAGTATCGGCAGAAGGAATCAAAGTGGATCCAGTCAAGGTAGAGGCAGTGCACAACTGGAAGTCACCGACGAGTCAGAATGAGATTAGAAGTTTCTTGGGTTTAGCCGGTTACTACAGAAGGTTTATTGAGGGATGCTCCACGATCGCCCGCCCGATGACGCAGCTACTCAAGAAGGAGACCAAATTTAAATGGACGGACGAGTGCGAGACGAGTTTCCAAAGGCTTAAGGAGAAATTAACCACAGCGCTAGTATCAGCTCTTCCAGACACAAACAAGGAGTATGTGGTTTACACCGACGCATCGAAAAATGGATTTGGTTGTGTCTTAATGCAAGACGGACGAGTGATAGCTTATGCTTCACGACAACTTCGACCTCACGAAGTTGAGTACCCAACCCACGACTTAGAACTCGCAGCCGTGGTGCATGCGTTAAAGATTTGGAGACACCATCTCTATGGTGTAAGGGTTGAGATATTCACTGATCACAAGAGTCTGAAGTACTTTTTCGAGCAGAAGGAACTGAATATGAGACAAAGGAGATGGCTCGAACTAGTTAAGGATTATGACTGCGGAATCAACTATCATCCAGGACAGGCTAATGTAGTAGCAGACGCATTGAGTCGCAAGGCTCCAACGAGGTTATGATGCCTTTTTGTAGAGGAAGAAACTTTAGTACGAGAATTCGAGAAGATGGATATCAGAGTGCTCGACACGCCAGCTACGATAACAAGTCAGATAGCAGTATTAGAAGCTACACCAGATTTAAGAGAAAGAATCATCAGTGCTCAGAGAAATGATGAATCAATGGAAAAGTTGCGATTAAAGATAAGAACAGAGAAACCAGACGGATATTCTGAAGCACCAGACAATGCGATACTTTATGAAGGTAGGATTTGTATTCCTGATGACGACATCGAACTGAAGAACGAGATCTTGAGTGAGGCTCACGATACACCTTATACAACACACCCAGGAAGTACGAAAATGTATCAAGATTTGAGAAGAAACTTTTGGTGGAATGGAATGAAACGAGACGTTGCCTCGTTTGTAGAAAGATGTTTGGCATGTCAGCAAGTTAAGGCTTTACACAGATGACCGTATGGATTGCTTCAACCATTGGATGTCCCAGAATGGAAATGGGAGGGCATTAGGGCTGGGTAGGTATACCGAAAAAACGGTATACCGTCCATACCGTACCAGAAAAATACCGAAAATACCGAACTTACGGTATACCGTCACGTACGGTAAGGTATGATACCGTACCGGAAGATTACGGTAAGGTAACGGTATGGGATTTCCCAATACTGCGGTATACCGTGTGATACCGTACCGAGGTATATACCGTTATTTACGGTATATACCGTCGTAGCGACATATACCGTAGTATGGTATGTATGGTATACCGTACCGTACCGTTAATAACTAATAAAAATATATATAATTAAGTAATTAAAAATATTAAAATTAGTTATAAAAGTACAAAATATAAATGAAATATTTTCACATTATTTCCCATTGTCTGCTTTGCTGCCCTAGCTCACCACTCTCACCCTCTCGCAGCCACACTCTCTCTCTCTCTCCATCCCCCTCTTCCTCTCCTCCCACACACAGAGACCACCACTCTCATCACTCACCCCCGCCGCCCCAGCCACTTCGCCTCCCCCTCCCGCAGCCACTTTCTCTCTCTCTCTCTCTCTCGGTCCCTCTCTTTCTCTCTTCCCACACACACAGACCACCACTCTCACCACTCACCCCCACCGCCCCAGTCACTCCCCCTCCCCCTTCCGCAGTCACTCTCTCACTCTCTCTCTCCGTCCCTCTCTTCCTCTCTTCCCACACACAGACCACCACTCTCACCAATCACCCCCGCCGCCCCAGCCACTCCCCCTCCCCCTCCCGCAGCCACACACTCTCTCTCTCTCTCTCTCTCTCTCTCTCTCTCTCTCTCTCCCCGTCCCTCTCTTCCTCTCTTCCCACACACACAAACGCGGCAGCAGCCACCAGCGAACACTCCGACAGGTAGCAGCCACCAGCGCCGCCAATCGGCCCACCTGCATTCCTCACGCGAGCAGCAGCCGCTGCCCCCATTTCTCCGCTCTCCCGTCGTCGTCGGCCATCACGTTCCCCGCTTCGGCGGCTCCAGTTTCCAACTCAAGAATTAAGGTTAGACCTAAATCGATTATTAAGATATTTTTGTACTAGATTTGGGTAAGACGGGTCTGACTTACAACAAGAATACTAATTTTTGGGGTTTTTTTTGTTCTTTTTAGAATGGAGTCCAACTCTTCTTCGCTTCCACCATCTGAAACACCACAACTGATTGAGACTTCAACAACTGAAGAGGCTTCTAGTCGCAAACGAGCAAGAGAAATTTCATCAGTGAAGCCTCTTGTAGCTCCTAAAAAAAGAAGCAGCCCATTTTGGGAACATTGTGAAAAGGCAACAAGGAATGCTACTGATGGAACCACACAATATTACGTTTATTTTGTTTGGACACATTTTGTTTGTTTAGACTTTGGACATGATTTGTGTGATTTTTATTTATTTTGCTGGATTTAATTTAATTATGTTGGAGTTTAATTGTTGAAAATTTAGGATTTTATTTCTTTTAAACAGGTATAAAATGTGCACGATATACCGTGAAAGTTCGGTATACCGTGAAAGTTTGGTATATCGTAAATGTTCGGTATACCGTGAAAGATCGGTATACCGTATATCGGTAAGGTATACCGAAACTGCGGTACGACAACGGTATGTAAAATTTTCATACCGAATTTACGGTATACCGAACTCCGGTATACCGTAAGGTATGGTAAGGTAACGGTATGAAATTTGTCATACCGAAATTTACGGTAAGGTATAAGGTATGACACAAAAATGACGGTATACCGTACCGACCCACCCCTAAAGGGCATAGCCATGGACTTTGTCACAGGCTTGCCTAAGTCAAGAAGAGGAAACACAACAATTTGGGTGATTATCGATAGGCTTACAAAGACAGCACACTTCTTACCGATTAAGACTACCTACGGATCAGAGAAACTAGCTCAGTTGTACGTCAGAGAGATTGTACGTCTGCATGGAGTACCGAAAGTCATAGTATCAGATAGAGACGCCAAATTTACCTCGAGATTTTGGATTACGATGCAGAAAGAATTGGGAACAGAGCTTAATTTCAGTACAGCGTTTCACCCACAGACAGATGGACAGTCAGAGAGGACGATTCAGATTTTAGTTGATATGTTAAGAACAATGGTTTTGGACCGAGGCGCGAATTAGGAAGAAATTCTACACTTAGTCGAATTCGCTTACAACAACAGCTATCAGGCCACGATAGGAATGGCGCGTATTGTTGAAGCTCAAGGTTCTTGGACAAGAAATTCTTCACAAGTCATCATCCAACCATCGAATTTTAATTCTTCCTTTAGTAAAGCTCAAGGTAATCTTCTCCTCTTCACTTCTATCCATTCCAAATCCATTTCTTTTTATTTTTAAGATGGATCGATTTTCTTGGGTGGATGAATTAGATATTTAATCTTCGATTAGTGTAATTAGATGTGTTAGATTTGATATTTATGGATTAAAATTGGAAGAAATCAAGAACCCTATTTGTCTAATCATTACCGAAAATTAGGGCTTGGGTGTGGGATGATTGAATTCTTCAATTGATGGTATAATCATGCTTAGGAAGTGTTCAATTAGTGATTAAAACAAAGAGAAATCGAAACCCCTATGTATTGGATGAAAACCGATTTTAAGGTTTAGGGTTTGAATTGGGGATTTTTGTTTAATGTTGCAATTAGACTTGTAATTGTTTAATTGATGATATAATAGTATGATTAAGGGATTAATGATGATGTTTGATGAAGAAAATCACCCTCTTTAATTATTAGATAATACCGAAAAAAAAGAGGAAAATCGGGGTTTGCATGTTGTTGATGTTTTGTTGATGAAATAATGTTGTTAATGTTGTTAGATGTTGTTATGATTTTAATTGGAATTTTCTAAAAATATTTTTGTGAGTCGTAAGAGACAAAGAGCTCGATCTAAGTTGAGATTAAGTAATGTTATGAGGTGATGTTGTATATAAAAATGATCTATGTTAGATGATGTTTGATGACGTAGAATTTGAACGAATTCCGATAATTTTTGGAATTCCGTAAGAGACGAACGAGTGAACATAAGTAATAAACGAGAAGTCGAGTAAAGATTCTAACTTGATGATAGTGATTACTATGGACTAAGGTATGACTTTGTAGTTGACGATATGAGCATTCGGATTATTATAATATGAGTTATAGTGATAGTCGAGAACTAGAAACGAGAAATGTTAACTTGATTTTGGTTTAGTAATTGTTAGTTGAAAGCCGATGTTTAGAATGTCGTGCTAATGGACGAGTTTTGAGAAGGAGTCCTTCACGTACGGGAGTATGCGTTGACTGCCTTGAGAGTGAAATTTCGTGAGAAATCGAGTACGAGAACTTAGAACGAGCCTAAGAAGTCATACGTCGTTTTTATCGAGCAATTAGGGTTAGCCGCGGCAGTTTTGCGACCCTTCCCGGAAACTGTAATATCTCTTAGTTTGTTTATCGGATTTGAGATCCATAAATTAGAGCATAAACTAGACTTCCCAAGCTTTCAAATGGTACAGAGTTCATTCCCTGTTTCTAATTCCCCTGTTCTGGGCAGCCCCCAGAACTACTGCCTTGCGCAGTGAATTTTTCAGGATTTATATTACTAAGTTATTTTTCTTCGCAACTTAGTTTCTTTCGATCGTTTAAGCTGTAATAAGTTAATGATTACCTTCTCTACTGACCTAAGAGTCGAGTATGAGACCTTTTGAGTTTTAAACGAGATTTGTTCAAGTCTCGTTCCCGTTTAACTAAAAAGAAACTAGTAGCGTGCAAATGCCTAAAGAAATGAAACGACTAAAACCTAAATCGAATTTCTATGTTCGGTTATGTTTTGCAACCGATTTTAAGTGTTATTATTTTACGATGAAGGAGGAAGCCAGCAGTAAGGAAAGGACGGAAGATCAGGAGATCGGAAGCTAGTACGTAGTTCTGTAAACACTAAGGTGGGCTTTTACATATAAAATAAAACGAGCAATGCTCGAAAACCTTTCTTTATCGCTTTGATATTTGTGTTTTCAAAGTGATAATTATGGCATGAACTGTTTTATGTTTTATGTGAGTTCTCTTGTACCTATCTGAGTTAACATTCGTGTTTTCCAGATTTTAGAGTTAATCTAAATAGGTTAACTAACGATCGGCTCTGAGTTAGCTATTAAGTGCTTTCCAGAGTTAGTGCACTTTGTAACCTGTGGTGTATGTGATACCCTGTTGAGGGGTACCAGCCACGGTGAATGAGAATTGGTCAAGATTTGAACGTAGCATACCAGAAAATGCTCGGGCGAGTAAATTGTGAAAATAAGTCAGAAAATGTTTAGTAGACACGGGCTAATTTCAAATAAAACCCCGATGTGCTACAAATTATGAAATGCCAGATTATCTCTACCTATGTTATGTTTTCAGCATCGTGCCCACTAAGTACTTTTGTACTTAGCCCTGCATATATTTTCTAAATGTGCAGGTTGAAGATACGAGAGCGGCGGTGGTTGAAGTTGAGTTGAGAAGTTAGAAATGCTTTAGCTTAAGACCTACTTTCCGCTGCAAAACTCTAGACTTTTGAGAATATGTACATTTGATGAATCACTGTAGTATAAGTCTGTAATCTTGAACTTAGATACTTTCGAGTACTTTTGTCGAGTAATCCTTCGCGATTAACTCTTCCTTTACATTAGTAAATTCTTGTTCATTTGAATGTATGTTGTTCTTTATGTATGTTTAGTTAGTTAGCCCCCTTCTTCCCTGCTTCTTTAATCCAATCTCAGTCGCACCCCGGCTTCTGCCGTCCCTCGGGATTTGGGGCTGTGACAATGTCTCTTCTCAGTTTTGGTTGTTTTATTTGTGCCATGACTACCTAGTTCATTTTTACAATTATTCATAATGGTAATTTATAGTCCTATTAGGACTCGTATTTATTAATTAATAATTAATTTATTAAGGGCGATTGCTCCACAATATATTAGTATTACACATACTCACATCGTTGTTCCCCAATAAATGGCATATCTCATAAATCTATGCATAATTATATTACATATATCAAACTATCAAATTTAAACTTTTACTTGAGGAAAAATTTACTTACTTGTTCGATTTCATATATATGCAATAAATAATTAAGAGCAAAAGAGTCAAATTTTTTTTAATGAATTACCAACTAAATTACAAGATTGGTACGGTGGACTCGAACTTGAAACCTTTGAAATCGGTCAATACACTCTATCACTAGGCCAACACACACAAATAAAAGAGTCATTCATTTTTTCCACCATCTCATGTATGTATGTATGTATGTATGTATGTTTTTGACTTATGAGAGAACTTATTCTTGGACATATTTTAGACAAAAATAGTATCCAAAGCATAAATATTCTTTGTGTATATGATGAACTTCATTAAGCAAAAAAAAAAAAAAAACATATTTCGTGATAATAAGAACTCCAATATAAGTTTTTAATAATAAAAAATTAGTTAATAGCATGTGTCAACATACTTTGGATACTGCAAAATTTTATTAGTATTCATGACTTTGACTATTTTGGTCATACAATTGTTGTCCAACATATACACTAATTCATATTATGCAACCGATTAGTATTTGTACCATTGCTAACATTCTTATGAAATTAACCTTAAAATAAAATATTAATTTCTAGCCTATTGCACGAATATTATTTTATATGCATTACAACAAAAGTTCGCGCATAACTTCACTTTTATTTTCGACTGTGTTAATTAAGTAGGTGTTTCATACTTATGTAGGGTCCATGAGAATCAACTGTAGTTCGCAATATTCGCCAGCCTTTCAGGTGATGATTCTATATTTATAGAAAGGCTAGACTTAAATTAAGCAACTATTTCCCTTTTGTTCATTTGAAAAAACAACTATTCCCCTTTTGTAGTTTGATTTTGCAGCCAATAGCCATTTATCAAAGCATACGTCAAGTTTATATTAGTAATAATTATTTCATTTGGGAACTACTTATATACTAGATCAATCATCTTGCCCTCAACATTTTAAAGCGTTTGGGCTTGAGCCTTCAACAAGTTTGAATTCCTAATAACTGTTCAACTTGAAGTAATTGATATTAATTTATAGAATTTCTTACAAAATTAATTCATACTATTAATTTATGTTTTGAATTAAAAGATGATCCGATTTTCATTTAATATATATAGTTCGATACGGCTCGATGTGAATCATGAAAAATTATAGTGCTCCAATTTTTAAACATGCAATCACCAAATTGAACTCACATGTGTAATTTTGTATGGCAATTGTAGTTGGAAATAAAGAGATTAAAGTACACATGACCACATTTTTCAACCTTGTTAAGGTTAAAAAAAAACTATAATTAGTTTATTAGTGTATGAGATTATTGCATGGAACATATTGTATATACTCCAAGTGTTTCCATTTCTAAACAACTTTGTTAGTAACTATTTTAGATGCTTTCAAAAAATGACTCCATCAATCTGGTGGACTTTTTGTAAAGGAGCTAGAGAGATCTGGGTCCATTAAAATGTATTGGACATTAATTTAAGGTGGTCATAAATACCATATTTACAGAAGAGAATAATAAGTGCACGTATATGTGATATGTCTCTTCTCAGCTTTTGTTGTTTCATTTGTGCCATGACTACCTAGTTCATTTTTACAATTATTCATAATGGTACTTTATAGTCCTATTAGGGCTCGTATTTATTAATTAATAATTAATTATTAAGGGTGATTGCTCCACAATATATTAGTATTACACATACTCACATCGTTGTTCCCCAATAAATGGCCTATCTCACAAATCTATGCATAATTAAATTACATATATCAAACTATCAAATTTAAACTTTTACTTTAGGAAAAATTTACTTACTTTATATATATGTAATAAATAATTAAGAGCAAAAGAGTCAATTTTTTTTAATGAATTACCAACTAAATTACAAGATTGCATTACGGTGGACTCGAACTTGAAACCTTTAAAATCGGTCAATACACTCTATCACTAAGCCAACATACACAAATAAAAGAGTCGGTCATTTTTTCCACCATCTCATATATATATGTGATGAACTTCATTAAGAAAAAAAAAACATATTTCGTGATAATAGAAACTCAAATATAAGTTTTCAATAATAAAAAATTAGTTAATAGCATGTGTCAACATACTTTGAATACTGCAAAAATTTATTAGTCTCCATGAGTTTGACTATTTTGGCCACACAAATGTTGTCCAACATATACACTAATTCATATTATGCAACTGATTAGTAATTGTAGCATTGCTAACATTCTTATGAAATTAACCTTAAAATAAAATATTAATTTCTAGCCTATTGCAGGAATATTATTTTATATGCATTACAACAAAAGTTCTCGCATAACTTCACTTTTATTTTCGAGTGTGTTAATTAAGTAGGTGTTTCATACTTATGTAGGGTCCACGAGAATCAACCGTAATTCGCGATATTCTCCAATCTTTAAGTTGATGATTCTATATTTATAGAAAGGCTAGACTTAATGTCACAGCCCCAAATCCCGAGAGACGGCAAAGCCGGGGTGCGACTGGGATTGGATTAAAGAAGTGGGGAAGAAAGGGGATGAATGAATAAACATAACATTAAAGACAGAATAATTTCTATGAACAAGACTTCATTAACAAAAGAAAGAGTTGATCTCAAAGGATCACTCGAACAAGATCTCAAAAGATTCTAAGTTATAAGTACCGAACTTAAACCAAAAGTGATATTCATATTTACATAAGTGAGTCTAGAGTTTGGCAGCGAAATTGTAAATTACATACTAAAGTCTTCCCTATTGACAACATTTACTCAACCGTCGCCGCTCCGTCTCTCAACCTGCACATTTAGAAAACATATACAGGGCTAAGTACAAAAGCACTTAGTGGGCACATTGCCGAAAACATAATCATAAGTATAGATAATCAGGCATTTCATTTCTGTAGCACATCGGGGTTTTTCAACAAATTCCCGTGTCTACTAAATATTTTCTTTCTCATTTTCATAACTTAGCTTGTACAAGTATTTTTCATAAATGTTACGTTCAATCTTGACCATTTATTATCACCGTGGCTGGCTACCCCTCAACAGGATACCACATACACCACAGGCTACAGTGTACACTAAACTTTGGAAAGCCCCTTTTGACTAACTCAAAGCCGATCGTTTAGTTAACCCCTTTTGGCTAACTCATTAGGTACAAGAGAACTCACATAAAACAAATAGTTCATGCCATGATTATCACTTTGAAAACACGATTATCAACGCGATAACGAAAGGTTTTCCAGCATTGCTCATTTTGTTTCATATATAAAACCCCCACCTCGATAGAATACAGAACTAAGACACGTGCTTCCGTCTTCTGATCTTCCGTCCTATTCTTGGTGCTGACTTCCTCCTTCATCGTAAATAATCATACTTTAAAACTCGGTCGTAAACGATAAACGAATACGGAAAATCGAGTTAAGTTTTAGTCCTTTAGACTTTTTAGGCATTTGCACGCTAAACTAAACTCTTTTAATTAAACAGAAACGAGATACGAACACATCTCGTTTGAAACTCATTCGGTTCTGTACTTGACACTTAGGTCAGTAGTAAGAAGTAGTCGATAACTTGAAACGACTTAAAAGATCGAAGGAATGAAGTTGAAAAGGATTCAACTTAGGAAACTAGCTTTGGAAACTTACTGCTCAAGTCAGTAAGTCTGTACAGAACAGAGTATACGAAAACAGGGGATGGATCTTATACCAAAAGAAAGGTACGGTGTCTAGTTTACTCTCCAATTTACGAATCTCGATTTCGTTAAGCGAGCTAAAAGATATGGCAGTTTCCGTGAAGGGTCGCAGAACTGCCGAGTGAAACCCTAATGCTCGATAAAATCGACGCACGGTTTTCTAGGTTCGTTTTATGTTATCGTACTTAAATTCTCACGAAATTTACACATCAAGGCAGTCAACATGCACTATCATACGTGAAGAACTCCTTTCCATTCCTCGTCTATAAGCACGACGTTTAAAACCTCGTCTCTTCAACTATACAATTACTATACCAAACAAAATCCAATTTCTATTTCATTTTCATTCATTCACTTCTCGATTCTTAACTAACTCTCATTACGTCTCGTTTCTCGGATGGAAAAGTCGTTAACTACAATATTGTTCGTCAATCAATAACAATCATTATTATTAAAAGGGATTTCCTTATTCGACTTTTCTACCGGCTTTTAAACTCGATTCTTCGTCTCTTATTCAAAATTGAAACTTCTTAGAATTCGTTGAAACTTTACGGTTACGATCATTAACTATCAAGATTAACAAAGGTTCGAATCACAAACCCTAATCATTATCTATTCTCGACTTATCGTCAATCGTTCGTCTCTTAACGAAAATCTTACGTTCTCCATTTTCGTACAAATTTTACAACAACGATTATTACCTAACGAGCATCACTAATATGCAAACCATATTATCAAAACATTATCGAGCTTCAACTTATCGACACGTCTTCGTCTCTTACGTTTTTCGTTTTATTTTTAGAAAAATTCCAATTAAATATATAATCATCCTCATACATCCTATATCTCATTTCCATAAACATAACATGCATATCATAACATTTACTACATCGAATTGACCCTTCTTCATCTCTTATGTTCCAACTTTTAGTTTTAGAAAATCTAAATCAATTCATATAGTCAATTAACAACATGTAGAACACTAATCTATCGATCAAACATCAAAGAAATCGAGCTACGATCAAACCCCTAAAATTCTATAAAATTTCGGTCATGACCTAAAATAAAAGAGGGTGATTTTCTTCATGATTCGATCCGTAGAACTCGATTCTAAACATCCTAGAACATGAATCGAACAAGGATCAACATCCTATTTCATCTCTTAAGTTTTCGAAAAAAATAAAATGATGGAAACAAGCTTTTGTTCGGTTCATATGGTAGGAGATGTTCTTACCTAGCGTAATATGGACTCGGAAATGGAATTGATCGGTAGGTGGAAGACTTGAGTGCTTGAGAAAGCTGGAAGGTTGGAGCTTTAATGGAGGATTGGAGAAGAAAATGAGAGAGAGAGAGGAGTGTGTGTGTGGCGGTAGAGAGGGAGAAAGGAGAGAGAGAGATGACTCATTGTTATTAGACATAAAGTGAAGGAAAATATCTAACTAAAGTGTAGTGACTCGCTAAGAGTCGTTTGGTGCGAAATTATTAGACGGAAATATCTCGTTTTCGGCTCTTAAACGACCATTAAAAAGTCGAGAAATACTTTCTTAGATAGTTTCGAATTCGACGAAATCTAATTCGTCCGTTAGATTGGAAATAAATCACATACTCGGAAAACCTAATTCGATTTTCAAAATTCGAGAAAAAGATCGGGATTAGACAGTCTAAAATTCGCCTTGAAAATCATAAAAACTAACTTTCTCCGGTGAACTCGTATCGAAGAAAAAGTGAATGTAAATTCTGACGGATTTTAATTCTGAGTTTTCGGACGAAAAATTTACCGGATGCGAAAATCCTAATACAATAGTCGTTCGTCCGACTTCTGGAAATTATTTTCTGAAACGGATTTCACCGTAAATCGTAGAATTTAATTTCATGAACTTAGGCGTGCAAAGCCATAATTATTATTAACTTTCATTTTTAAAGCCAGTAGAAATTATCGGGGTATTACACTTAAATTAAACAACTATTCCCCTTTTGTTCATTTGAAAAAACACCTATTCCTCTTTTGTAGTTTTATTTTTCAACCAATAGCCATTTATTAAAACATACGTAAAGTTTATATTAGTAATAATTGTTTCATTTGGGAACTACTTATATACTATATCAATCATCTTGTCCTCAACATTTTAAAGCGTTTGGGCTTGAACCTTGAACAAGTTTGAATTCCTAATAACTGTTCAACTTGAAGTAATTGATATTAATTTATATAATTTCTTACAAAATTAATTCATACTACTAATTTGTGTTTTGAATTAAAAGAAGATCCGACATTCATTTAATATATATTGTTCGGTACAACCATATATGAATCATGAAAAATTATAGTGTTCCAATTTTAAAACATGCAATCACCAAATTGAACTCACACGTGTAATTTTGTTGACAATTGTAGTTGGAAATAAAGAGATTTAAAGTACGCATGACCACATTTTTCAACCTTGTTAAGGTTAAAAAAAAATTATAATTAGTTTTTGAGGTGTGTTCTGGTGAGTCGGTTGTATAGTATATAACCACCTTTTGTCCTATTATAGCACACCATCTTTGACTTTTCCACAAAAAATACTCGCCGGTTACTGTTCATCACCCACACGCGCGACTGTTCACGCGCGGGGTGCTGTTTATATATATATATTTTCCGATTTTTTTTCCCTTTCCAGGTTACTGTTTCAACAGTTTTTTTTTAATTACATATTTTATTTTTCAATTTCTTTTAATATTTTTCAGTTTTTTTTGTTTTTATATTTTTCTGTTTTTTTTTTCAGATTTGTCACAGCCCCAAATCCCGAGGGAAGGCAGAAGCCGGGGTGCGACTGAGGTTGGATTAAAGAAGCGGGGAAGAAGGGGGCTAACTGACTAATCATACATGAAAGACATCAAATAAACCATGAACAAGACTTGAATATAATAATGAAAGAGTTAATCGCTAAGGATTACTCGACAAAAGTACACAGTAGAAACTAAGTTCAAATTTATAGACTTAACTACAGTGTATTGTTCAAAAGGTACATTTCAAAAGATTTAGAGTTCTGCAGCGGAAGAGTTCTAATTAAAGCATCCTATCTTTCAACTCAACATCAACCGTTGCCGCTCCCGTCGCTTCAACCTGCACATTTAGAAAACAATGCAGGGCTAAGTACAAAAGTACTTTGTGGGCACGATGCCGAAAATATAATCATAAGTATAAATAATCTGACATTTTATAACCGTAGCGCATCGGGGTTTTGTTGAAAAGGGCCCGTGCCTACTAAATATTTTCTGACTGATTTGTATAAAGCAGCTTGCACAAGCATTTTTAGAGTATGTTATGTTCAATCTTGACCAAAGCTAATTCACCGTGGCTGGTTACCCCTCAACAGGATATCACATACACCACAGGTTACAAAGTGCACTAACTCTGGAAAGCACTTAGCAGCTAACTCAGAGCCGATCGTTAGTTAATCTAGTTAGATTAACTCTAAAAGTCTGGAAAACCCGAAGGTTAACTCAGAAATCTGGCAAACCCGAAGGTTAACTCAAATAGGTACAAGAGAACTCACATAAAATAGTTGGAACAGTTTATGCCAAGATTATCACTTTGAAAACACTATTATCAAAGTGATAAATAATACTTTCGAGTTTGTGGAAAAACCCACATTTTATTTGATATAGATAAAAGCCCACCTCGAAATACAGAACTAAAAGCACTAGCTTCCAATCTTCGGATCTTCCGTCCTTTCTTTACAGTTGGCTTCCTCCTTCATCGTAAAATAATAATGCTTAAAAATGGGTCGTAAAAGATAATCGATCAAAGAGAATCGAAATAAGTTTTAGTCGTTTCATTCTTTAGGCATTTGCACGCTTACTAGATTCATTTTACCTAAACAGGAACGAGACTCGTACTAATCCCGTTAGAACTTGGAAGGTCTCATACTCGACTCTTAGGTCAGTAGAGAGGGTAGTCGGTAGCTTAATTACGACTTAAAAGATCATAAGGAACTAAGTTGGAAAGAATTAACTTAGGAGAATTACGTTTTAGTTCTTTAAACAACTTGTGAAATTTCTCGCTTACTACTTCTTTACTTGAATGAATAAGAGATAAGATCTCGACTGGTTTCATTACTCAAGGCCCCTTACTTGACTCTAGGGTCAGTAGAAAGATAGTCGTTAGTTATTACGGCTTAAACGATCGAAAGAAACTAAGTTGTGAACGAAACAACTTAGAAGAAATGAAACTGAAATTTCACTGCGCAATACAGAAACTCTGGGGACTGCCCAGAACAGGGGACCTGGAAACAGGGGATGAGCCCTGTACCGTTGGAAAGTTTGGGATGTCTAGTTTACGCTCCAATTTACGGATTGCAAATCCGATAAACGAGCTAGAAGTTATTACAGTTTCCGGCGAGGGTCGCAAAACTGCCACGATAACCCTAGTTGCTCGATAGATTCGACGTATAACGTCTTAGGTTCGTTCTAAGATCTCGAATTCAATTTCTTTAGAAACTGGACCGTCAAGGCAGTCATCACGTATTCCCGTACGTGATGAACTCCTTCTCAAAACTCATCCAATAGCACGACGTTCTAAACGTCGGCTTCCAACTAACAAGTACTAAACCAATATGTTATCAACTTCTCATTCTAGTTCTCGACTATCACTTTAGCTCATATTATATTAGCTCGAAAGCTCATGACGTCAACTACAAAGTTGTTCTCAAGTCCATCATAGATAATAATATCAAATTAGAATTCTCATTCGACTTCTCGGTTATTACTTACGTCTAATTGTTCGTCTCTTACACAATTTTCAAAGTTGTCGGATCTCGTTCAAATTTTACATCATTAAACTACATCTAACGAGAATCACTTTCATGCATGTATTCATTTCATATCAACTCTATATTTCAACTTATGACGAGTTCTCGTCTCTTACATTCCATAAAGTATTTTTAGAAAATTCTCAAATAAATCCTATTATCAACTAACATCATTTGCAACTATATTCCATCAACTAAACATCAATTAAACCAAACACATGGAAACCCCTAAAACTCTTATAAATTTCGGTATTTATACATAGGTTAAGAGAGTGATTTTCTTCTCCAATTAACACCATTTATTCATTAATCAACCTACTATAACGTCAATTGAACAATTGAAAACCAATTAAACACTAACATGCAAAAATCCCTAATTCTTTACCTAAACTCTAAATCGGTTTTCACAAAACATAGGGCTTTCGATTTCTTTTTGTTCTAATCATCAATTAAGCACCTCTTAAGCATGAATCTATCATCAATTGAAGAAATCCAAAAATCCTACAAATTTCCTAAATTTTCGATACATACATAGGATTAGGGTTCTTAAATTTTAATCAATTTCAAACCTAGAATTCATATCCTAACACTTCTAATTTCATTAATTCAAGATCGAATCATCTAATTCATCACTCTAATTTTCGATCATAAAGAAAAATAAAAAGATGGGAAATCCAATTGAATAAGAGTATGGAGGAGATGAATACCTTGATAATTAATGAAGAAAGTATTAGGTTTGGATGGTTGGATGATGACTTGTGTTATTTCTTCTTCTAGATCTTGAAGCTTCAACAATGGAGATGGAAGAAAATGGAGATGAGAGTGAGGGAGGGGAGGCTGCCGAAATTTATGGTTGGGAGGGAGAGTGAGGATAGTTTAATGTGTTAACTTATGTTATAAGGTAATAGGTGTAAAGTAGGAATAGTATACCATTAGGTGTCACCTTTAAAACTATATAAAATGAAAAATATCTAACTAAAAGAGAGAGAGGTCGGCTGCCCCTAAATATTTTTAGGAGTGATACGTGTTTTTCCGGCGCGATCCGACGTTACGGAAATCGACGTACGAAAAACGTAGTTCGGCACAAAATCGTCGCGATCCGATTTGACCGATAATTCTAACGTATGAAACTTAGTCGGAAAATAGATTTATAAAATTTATTTTGACAAAAACTCGGGACGACACAGTCCGAGTTTCGTCCGGAAAATCATAAAAACGAACTTTCTCGGGCGAGTTCGTATCGCGATTTCATGAATGTAAAAATCAGACGGTTTTCCGTTCTGAGTTCACGAACTAAAATTTTTTCGTACGCACTAACCCTAGATACGGTAGTCGTCTAGCTGACTTCCGTAATTTATTTTTGGAAACGGATTCGACCGTTAGTCTTAGAATTCAAAATCGTAAACTTAGGCGTGCAAAGCCAATTATTTAATTAACTTTAAATTTTTGAGATCGTAAGGAATTTACGGGGCATTACAAGATTTTTTTAGTAACCATTGTCATTACGAAACATAAAGTTTGAAAATCATTACATTTCGTCAAGACAATATGTACTTTTTAATACGACAAGTTCTACTTTTAGTCAAATGTTAAAGTAATTATTGTCGTTGGAAAAATTAATTTTTTTCACTAAGAAACGTAAAGTTTCACAATTATTATATTTCGTCACGACAATGTCTACTTTTTAATACAACAAATTATACTTTTTAGTCGAACGTTAAAGTAATTATTGTCGTTGGAAAAAGTAAACTTTTTCACTAAGAAACATAATGTTTAACAATCATTACATTTCGTCACGACAATGTCTACTTTTTAATACGACAAGTTCTACGTTTAATCGAACGTTAAAGTAATTATTGTCGTTGGAAAAAGTAAACTTTTTCACTAAGAAACGTAATGTTTAACAATCATTACATTTCGTCACGGCAATGTCTACTTTTTAATACAACAAGTTCTACTTTTAGTCGAACGTTAAAGTAATTATTGTCGTTGGAAAAAGTAAATTTTTTCACAAAGAAACGTAATGTTTAACAATCATTACATTTCGTCACGACAATGTCTACTTTTTAATACAACAAATTCTACTTTTAGTCGAACGTTAAAGTAATTATTATCGTTGGAAAAAGTAATTTGTTTCACTAAGAAACGTCATGTTTCACAATCATTACATTTCGTCACGACAATGTTGAAAAAAAACGAAGATGAAATAAAATAAAGAAAATGTGGAAAATAAGAAAAAAAAAAAAAAAAAATCTGGAAAATAAAAAAAAGAAACAAAATCTGAAAAATTAAAAAAAGTGGGAAAAAAAGGAAAATAAAAAGATAAAATAAAAAAGAAAATAGAAAAAAAAAAAGAATAAGAAATATGGAAAAAAAAAGAGAAAAAAAATAGGAAATTAAAAAAAGGGTAGTGATATTTGGCCACACTGTGGCCGACCACACAAGCTAAAAATGGTAATATAAGTTCTGGAAATGGAAATATACCCTAATTAGGAAGCATCAACTCTAAGGGGAAATATGATTATTTCCATTTTTACAATCAACTTTCCTATTTTTACCCGTGTGGCTGGCCACCGTGTGGCCGACCATCATTACTCTTAAAAAAATAACAGGAAAAAGGAAATCTGGAAAAAAAAATCTGAAAAAAAAATATATGAACAGTGACGTGAACAGTACCCGCGCGCGGCTACTGTTTACGCGCGGCGGTGAACAATGAATCGGGGGTGTAAGTATGTTGGTTGAAAAGTCAAAAATAGTGTGCTATAATAGGACAAAAGTGAGTGTATAGTATAAAACCGATGCACCGAAGCAATTGTGTTAGTTTATTAGTGTATGAGATTATTGCATGGAACATGTTGTATATACTCCAAGTGTTTCCATTTCTAAACAACTTTGTTAGTAACTATTTTAGATGCTTTCAAAAAATGACTCCATCAATCTGGTGGACTTTTTGTAAAGGAGCTAGAGAGATCTCGGTCCATTAAAATGTATTGGACATTAATTTAAGGGGGTCGTAATTACTATATTTATAGAAGAGAATAATAAGTACACGTATATGTGATATGTCTCTTCTCAGCTTTGGTTGTTTCATTTGTGCCATGACTACCTAGTTCATTTTGTAATTATTCATAATGGTACTTTATAGTCCTATTAGGGCTCGTATTTATTAATTAATAATTAATTATTAAGGACGATTGCTCCACAATATATTAGTATTACACATATTCACATCGTTGTTCCCCAATAAATGGCCTATCTCATAAATCTATGCATAATTAAATTACATATATCAAACTATCATATTTAAACTTTTACTTAAGAAAAAATTTACTTGTTCGATTTCATATATATGCAATAAATAATTAAGAGCAAAAGAGTCAATTTTTTTTAATGAATTACCAACTATATTACAAGATTGCATTACGGAGGACTCGAACTTGAAACCTTTGAAATCGGTCAATACACTCTATCACTAGGCCAACACACACAAATAAAAGAGTCCGTCATTTTTCCCACACACACACACATATATAGGGATTGAATTATATAAAAATTAGTCTTAGTATAGTAATTAGGAACTCATCCTAACCATCCATTTTTGTAGATCTATGGTTACAATTAATTGCTGATTTCTTGTGTAATTGGCCTAATTACGGTTTTTTTTTTATAATTTGTGTGGGGTAATGATGTACACTATTCTTATTCATTTATTTAAATCCCTACAATTTTGGGATTCATTTAGGAATCAGTTATTTAATTTGGACGGATTATTACTGTGTTTACTTTTTATTATCTCTATAATTATTAAGTGATTTTTTGAAGTATATGTTTAATATTAGATGCTTCTTATATTCATTATGTAAGCTTTATAATATTAGATTATTCTTGATTCAGTTATCCTATTATACAACTATTAATATTATACTTTTAAATAATTTTAATGCTTAATAATTTAATTTTCATGCTTATGTTAATGAAATTTTATGCTTAATAAGTAATATATAACTCAACTTTCATGCTTATATTTATGAAATTTCATGTTTAATAATCTCCCGCTGGGGGCCCGCTATGTCAAAAGCGAGAGAAACCCCATCACGATCCCCTGTGGAAAAAAATGATTTGCTTTAGTTTTCATACTTACACAACACTAGTAAAATTTCACGCTTAATAGTTGAATTTTCATGCCTATATATTTATGCTTAATAGAAGCTTTCATGCTTATATCAATAACATCTCATGCTTTCACTTAAAAAACATAAGCATGACAGCTAATTTAAATTTTAAAACAAATTATAACATTTTAATATTCTTGATAGTATTGCATGTGCAACAATATTTATCTAAGAAATTGAAATTAAAGAAAGAAAAAAAAAAAAAAAAGTGGACGAACAGTAATGTAATAACGTGAAGATCTGGTGGATTCTTTTTTTTTTTCCAAAGATGCCCCGGATTACTTAATAGGACTAAAAATATAATAAGTAAATGCATCTAATCTCAATCGTCAATCTAATAAAATGAAGGGATATCAAGAGTTCCTAGTTCTCACATAAAGACTAGTTTTTATAATAACTCATCCATATATATATATATATATATATATATATATACGCGCGTATATATGTATGTTTTTTGACTTCTCAGAGAACTTATTCTTGAACGTATTTTAGACAAAAATAGTATCCAAAGTATAAATATTCTTTGTGTATATGATGAACTTCATTAAGAAAAAAAAACATATTTCGTGATAATAGAAATTCCAATATTAGTTTTCAATAATAAAAAATTAGTTAATAGCATGTGTCAACATATTTTAGATACTGCACAAATTTATTAGTCTCCATGACTTTGACTATTTTGGCCATATAAATGTTGTCCAACATATACACTAATTCATATTATGCAACTTATTAGTAATTGTCTCATTGCTAACGTTCTTATGAAATTAACCTTAAAATAAAATATTAATTTCTAGCCTATTGCAGGAATATTATTTTATATGCATTACAACAAAAGTTCACGCATAATTTCACTTTTATTTTCGACTATGTTAATTAAGTATGTGTTTCATACTTATGTAGGGTCCACGAGAATCAATTGTAATTCGCGATATTCTCCAGCCTTTCAGTTGATGATTCTATATTTATAGAAAGGCTAGACTTAAATTAAGCAACTATTCCCCTTTTGTTTATTTGAAAAAACACCTATTCCCCTTTCGTAGTTTTATTTTGCAGCCAATAGCCATTTATCAAAGCTTACGTCAAATTTATATTAGTAATAATTGTTTCATTTGGGAACTACTTATATACTATATCAATCATCTTGCCCTCAACATTTTAAAGCGTTTGGGCTTGAGCCTTCAACAGGTTTGAATTCCTAATAACTGTTCAACTTGAAGTAAGTGATATTATTTTTTATAATTTCTTACAAAATTAGTTCATACTATTAATTTGTGTTTCGAATTAAAAGAAGATCCGACTTTTATTTAATATATATAGTTCGGTACGTGATAAACACCTATTTTCGTAGCAACTAAACGTGTTTTCTACTACTTTTTTCCAAGCTTTATCCATTTAATATGATATGTTTTGGATTGATTTCATTATTTTGGATTGGTTTCACGTTTGGTGGAGTTTGTGCATGTGTGTAGGTGAAACAAGGGACGATAAGCTGGAATAAAAGGGTCGAAGAAGAGCGGAATCGAAGAATCGGGATGAAAGAAATGAAAAATCGGACGAGAAGAAGCACAAACGAAGAACCGGCGCCCCGCATAGCAGAATCGGCGGTTGCCATGGAAAAACCGGCGGTTCAGGGGTCAACCGCCGAAACTCTCAGTATTCCATTCCACGTTCTAAGAGAAACTGGCGGTTGGATCGGCGCCTAAGGGCCAGACCGCCGATCTTGGTTGCTGGGGCGCCGATCCGTCGTTTTCGAGTGCCGATTTGGCAATTTTCACCCAAAATGTGACTTTTTTCCCTTTTCTCCATTTTAATCTCCTCTAGCACTTTTTCCACCCTATATTTAGGGGAGTTCAGCCCCAAAACATGTATCATCTCCCATAGCTTAGATTTCCCCTTTCCAAAGTTTCCATTTAAGGTTTTGAAACATTTCTTTATCATTGTATTTCTTGACAAGGTTGGATTTGAAGATTGTATTGAGGATTTCTCCATTGGGTTCTTAGTGTTTCTAATCATGCAATTATTTATCATTTCTTTTGCTATTTCTCTTATTATGTCTAGCTAAATTTCCTTGTTGGTTTTGGGAATTTGAGATGATTTGATGATGGATTTGATCATAACTTGTTAGTTCTAATTGCCTTCATCTATTTGATTGTGGTGTTGAATATTGATTTCATGTGGAAATTATTGATCATCTTTCTTGCATGTTAAGTGTTTGTAGAATTTCTTAGTAGGATTTAGCATTCATGGAAAACAATGATCGCAACATGCATAGCTCTTGAGACTTAGAAAGTGAGATTGCATGCATGGGAGCTTGATTTCTATGTGCCTTTGGGAGTTAATTTGTCGTCTTGAGTTTTAGCCGAGAGAGTCGTCGAGTTGATCTACTTTTGCTATCCGTCGAGAGATGGTAGTGATTAACTTTGAGAATGCTTCTCATTTAGATGATTAAAAGTGGTTGCATGAATTAGGAAGTCTTCATCAAGTATGCATAATTAAATTACATATATCAAACTATCAAATTTAAACTTTTACTTAAGGAAAAATTTACTTACTTGTTCGATTTTATATATATGCAATAAATAATTAAGAGCAAAAGAGTCAATTTTTTTTAATGAATTACCAACTAAATTACAAGATTGCATTATGATGGACTCGAACTTGAAACCTTTGAAATCGTTCAATACACTCTATCACTATGCCAACACACACAAATAAAAGAGTTAGTCATTTTTCCCACCATCTCATATATACACGCGTATGTATGTATGTTTTTTTGATTTCTCAGAGAACTTATTCTTGGATATATTTTAGACAAAAATAGTATCCAAAGCATAAATATTCTTTGTGTATATGATGAACTTTATTAAGAAAAAAAAAACATATTTCGTGATAATAGGAACTCCAATATAAGTTTTCAATAATAAAAAATTAGTTAATAGCATGTGTCAACATACTTTGGATACTGCAAAAATTTATTAGTCTCCATGACTTTGACTATTTTGGCTATACAAATGTTGTCCAACATATACACTTGTGGCAATCCGCGACCCAGGCCTATGCGGATCCATCCGAGCCGTCACAGGGGGGGTGGGGGTGGGGTGGGGTGAAACCATAGAAATCATAATCATAATTAACAATAAAATGTTATTTGCTGAAAACGTCAAAAGATAAGTGTTTGGAATAAAAGAGGCAAGGTGGGTAATTGTTCAACATCGATGCCCTAGCATAACATAACGGGGGTCGATGTATGAGGACATCGGCCCCGCACTGTGGAAGCGGTTCAAAAGATAACCAACTTAAAGAAGATGGTTAGAACATAGAGGTAACTTGAGTTGATTGACATAAGCCTTATTGAAAACAAAGATGATGGTCATAAAGACCGACACAACAAGTACTTGAATGGAATGAACAGACAACATCGACACCCCCTCCTTCGCCTCCACATCGATCAACCTGCATTAGGGAAAACAATGCAGGGGGCTGAGTACAAAAGCACTCAATGAATTCCGTGCCCCATTTTGAATTATTTTTTTTGAAAAGATATAGCATGCTTCTTTCTTATAGAAGGGGTTACTTTAGTGAAAACGGTTGTCCTTCTCATAAGTTAAAATAGTTAAAAGGATAATCGGTTCGAACCATAAAACAACTCACATTCTTGGGTTACCGCCCGGTCCAATTAAAGGGGAGCCACTCCCTCCAATCGAACCGTCATAACTTCCTGTGTACACTACCTTAGCTTGTACAAAGCACAGGGCCGATCGTATTATAAAGACATTGAACATTGGTAATCCACAAGCAATTGAGTATAAAAGATTTAGCATGCATATCACATTGGAAAGCGTTGGGTTTAATAACCCTAAAGTTACCTCAGTGGGAGTGTGTAATCCCACAGTTTGAAAATAGAAACCCACCTTCATTCGGATTCACTTGACTAGTCCTCGAACTTTGTAATACCCCGATATTTTCTTCTGTCTTTAAAAATGAAAGTTAATAATAATTATGGCTTTGCACGCCTAAGATCATGAAATTAAATTCTAAGATTTGCGGTGAAATCCGTTTCCGAAAATAATTTCCAGAAATCGGACGAACGACTACTGTATTAGGGTTTTCGCGTCCGGTAAGTTTTTCGTCCGAAAATTCAGAATTAAAATCCGTCAGAATTAACATTCACTTTTTTTTCGATACGAGTTCACCGGAGGAAGTTAGTTTTTATGATTTTCCGGGCGAATTTTGGACTGTGATGTCCCGACTTTTTCTCGGATTTTGAAAAACGAATTAGGTCTTCCGAGTATGTAAATTATTTCCAATCTAACGGACGAATTGAATTTCATCGAATTCGAAACTATCTAGAAAAGTATTTCTCGACTTTTAAATCGTCGTTTAAGCGCCGGAAACGAGATATTATCGTCTAATAATCCTCGCCAAACAACCCCTTAGCGACTCACTATACTTTTGTAGGATATTTTTCACTTTATTATGTCTTATACATGAATCATCTCCCTCTCCTTTCACCCTCCCATTTCCGCCACCATACATCACTCCTCTCTCTCTCATTTTTCTCTCATCATCTCCATTAATGCTCCAACTCTAAGCTTTTCACAAGTTCGTAACTCTTCCATCTACCGATCCTTTCCAATTCCGAATCCATATTACGAAAGGTAAGAACTTCGTACCATTTGAACCGAACAAAACTTGTTTCCCCCATTTTATTTTTTTTCGAAAATTAAGAGAGTAAGAAGCATGTTGTCTTGTAATCGAATCATGTTCTAGTATGATTAGAATCGAGTTCTACGGATTGAATCATGAAGAAAATCACACCTCTTTGTCTTAGGGTTTGTACCGATTTTTTTTTTTTATAATTTGGGGCTTTGATCGTAGCTCGATTCTTTGGTGATTGAATGATAGAATAGTGTTCCTCTTGATGTAAATTGACTATATGAATTGTTTTAGATTTTTCTAAAAATAAAATTTGAAACCTAAGAGACGAAGAAGGTACGATTTAGGATAGTAAATGTTATGATATGCTCGATTATTTAATGGAAATGAGATATACGATGTACGAGGATGATTATATATTTAATTGGGATTTTTCTAAAAATAAAACGAAAAACGTAAGAGACGAAGACGCGTCGTTTAGTTGAAGCTCGATAATATTTTGATAATATGATTTGCATATTAGTAATGCTCGTTAGATGATAATCGTTGTTGTAAAATTTGAACGAAAACGGAGAACGTAAAATTTATCGTAAGAGACGATCGATCGACGATAAGTCGAGATTAGATAATGATATGAGGATGTGAATTACATATTAATGAATCGTGATAGATGATGATCATAATCGGAAAGTTAGAACGAATTCTAATAACGTTGAAATTTTGGTAAGAAACGAAACAACTATCCTAAGTAAAGATAGAAAAGACGAGTAAGAAAAATAATTAAGATAATAATGATTGTTATGAATAAGAGAACAAGTTTGTAGTTGACGGCATTTGCATTTGAGTTTTGAAATGACGAATGATAGTTATGAACGAGAAGTAGAAACGAGAAGTTAGAAATTGCTCGGTTTAGTAATTGTTTAGTTTGAAAAGACGAGTTTTTAATCGTCGTGCTTATGATCGAGAAATGAAAAGGAGATCATCACGTATGACGATACGTGGTGACTGCCTTGAGTCAGTTTTTGCATAAAAATAAAAGTGATTAAGCATAAAACGAACCTAGAAAACCGTGCGTCGATTTTATCGAGCATTAGGGTTTCACTCGGCAGTTTTGCGACCTTCCACGGAAACTGTCATAACTCCTAGCTCGTTTATCGGAATTGAGATCCGCGAATTGGAGAGTAAACTAGACATCCGAGGCTATCTTTTCGTATAGGGCACGTCCCCTGTTTCGAAATCCCCTGTTCTGTACAGACTTACTGATCCGATCTTGTGCAGTGAATGTTCAAACCTTAGATTCTTAAGTTGAATTCTTCTCAACTTGAACTCTTTCGATCTTTTTAGTCGTTTCAAGTCATCGACTACTTTCTTTCTACTGACCTAAGTGTCAAGTACAGAACCGAGTGAGTATCAAACGAGATGCGTTCGTATCTCGTTTCTTTTTAATTAAAAGAGTTTAGTTTAGCATGCAAATGCCTAAAAAGTCTAAAGGACTAAAACTTAACTCGACTTTCCATATTCGTTTATCGTTTGCGACCGAGCTTTAAAGTATAATTTTTACGATGAAGGAGGAAGTCGACACCAAGGATAGGACAGAAAATCAGAAGACGGAAGCACGTTTATTAGTTCTGTATTCTATCGAGGTGGGCTTTCCTATATACAAATAAAACGAGCGATGCTCGAAAACCTTTTCTTTATCGCTTTGATAATCGTGTTTTCAAAGTGATAATTATGGCATGAACTATTTGTTTTATGTGAGTTCTCTTGTACCTTATGGGTTAGCCAAAAGGGGTTAACTAAACGATCGGCTTTGAGTTAGTCAAAAGGGACTTTCCAAAGTTTAGTGTACACTGTAGCCTGTGGTGTATGTGGTATCCTGTTGAGGGGTAACCAGCCACGGTGAATTATGAATGGTCAAGATTGAACGTAACATCTATGAAAAATGCTTGCAAGCTAATTTATGAAAATGAGAAAGAAAATGTTTAGTAGACACGGGAAATTGTTGAAAAACCCCGATGTGCTACAGAAATGAAATGCCTGATTATCTATACTTATGATTATGTTTTCGGCAACGTGTCCACTAAGTACTATTGTACTTAGCCCTACATATGTTTTCTAAATGTGCAGGTTGAAGCGACGGAAGCGGCGACGGTTGAGTTAGAGTGAATAGAGTTGAGGAAGACTTTTGTTTATAGTTCACAAATCCGCTGCTAAACTCTAAACTCTTTTTGATGTTATGTATAATAATCACTGTAGTCTAAGTTCTGTAATATAACTTAGAAGCTTTTGAAGTACTTTGTCGAGTGATCTTTCAAGATCAACTCTTTCAGTATTTAATAAAGTCTTGTTCATAGAAATTATTCTGTCTTTTATGTTTGTTATTTCATTCATTCCTTTTCTTCCCCGCTTCTTGAATCCAATCCCAGTCGCACCCCGGCTTCTGCCGTCCCTCGGGATTTGGGGCTATGACAAACTTAAGGGTTGCTTGGTCCTACAAGAATTGTCTTAAACACTTAGGTTCATAAGCATGTATGTATCTAGAGTTTTAGTATCCTAGGTCAAGCTTATTCCCGAGTTATAACATGTATGTCATGTATGTTATGTCATATGAGTCACATAGATGTTTTATGCATATTATATGCTTTACATCGTATCCTACCATATGCATTCGTTCTTAAGTAATCACATATCTCATGTCATAAGATCATACTTTAAAACATGTAATACAACATCCATACTTGACTATTGAATAATTATTATTAAAGGCATTTAATTAATTAATTTTCAATTAATAGTTATTAATAAATAATTATTTATTCAATTAATAAATAAATAATAGACAATTAATCATACATAAATAATAATAAACATTAATCATATATTATACAACTTCACTTTTAATTACATATAGATATGGACTAAGGGTCCATATCACACATAAATAAGTTATGTTGGACCATCATAATTTTATTAACCATATAAGACTATGCCCATTTCATATTTCTTTTTATTAACTTATAATAGTCCAACCCAACAACATAGTAGTCTATTATAATAACATAGGTCCAATTTTATTAATTACTAGGCCCATTCGAATTATTTTAGGTTATAGTCCATTTTCAATAAATCTGGACCAATATATTGTAAGACATAAAGCCCACACATAGGGTCCAATTCAAAAGATAACACATTGGACTCATACACTATAATAAGTTGGGCTTAACATATTGTCTAGGCCCAATCGAATTTTTTTTTACTCATTCATAAAGTGATACTTGGTCCAATGTCTCTATAATTCACATAAAAACACTTAGTCCAACAGCATCAGCCCGATTTTAATAATTAATCACTTAGCACACAAAATAAATTCTTATATTCATCAATTAATTCGTAAATCATCACTTTAACTTATAAAAATGTTATAACATGTCTTGATATGAAATTTAGTCATATTTTTACCCAAAAACCAAAATTAACATAAAATAACACACAATTCATTTTCTTCAGATTTTTCTTCAAGATGATCATCACCGTAAATTCCGATTAAAATAGTAAACGAGCTCAAAATGGCTTGAAATTTTTATAGGATGCTTCTAACACATAAGAGAGTTTCTAGAAGTCACTACACTTAAAAAATATAAAGTTTTACTTGTCCAAACGGGGCCTTGTTTGTAGATCAGTGAATCTGCCAAACGTTGAAGTTCTATTGCACAACAGTTTACTTGAAAATTCAATATAAAATCGTTCATTTGGCCCCAAGGGATGAGAAATATCAACATAAAATTATTAGGATGTGTAGTTTCAATTTCCAAAAGGCTAAGCCTTCAAAAGTTAAGAATCAAAGGAGAAAAATACTTGTACATCTTTCTGCGCAGATTAGATTTTCAAACAAGAGCAGTAGAATATTAAATCCACCAAAATTACATGCTTCAATGAAAAATTCTGAAACATTCACAAAACCTTCCTAACATGCTTATCTACAACATATAAAAATTTGGGAGTCAATTTCGAAGTTTAACATGTACAAACGGCCAAATCAGATCAGTACAGTTTCATACGTTGCCCACGATTCATTCCAAGCTTCATTTATTCAAACCCAAACACCAACACAACAACATATACTCGGTTTTAAGCCTTTAAACACACTCACATATCATCTATAGTAACCATATGATTATGAAGAACACACATTCCTAAGTCATGCTTTTCCTAGAATGCATATAATCGAGTATAACTTCACAACAAATATCAAGACCACACAAAATCATCGTTGCCTTCACTACACTATGAAAATCGTATAAACATCATCTTCTTCACACCAAGACCAGAGGTTCAACCATTTTCTTTCCCTAAACATGCTTCTAAGATTTTGAAAAGAAGGAAGAAATAAGATAAACGAGGGTTTAGTCTTTATACCTTGCCTTCTTCTCCTCCTTTCTTTCTTACTCGGTTCTTTCTCTCCTTCTCCTTCCTCCCTCACGGTTACCCGTGTAATGCCCCGGAAATTCCTTGCGATCTCAAAAATTTAAAGTTAATAAAATAAATGGCTTTGCACGCCTAAGTTTACGATTTTAAATTCTAAGACTAACGGTCGATTCCGTTTCTGAAAATAAATTACGGAAGTCAGCTAGACGACTACTGTATTTAGGGTTAGCGCGTACGAAAAGTTTTTAGTTCGTGAACTCAGAACGGAAAACCGTCTAATTTTTACATTCACAAAATCGTGATACGAACTCGCCCGAGAAAGTTCATTTTTATGATTTTTCGGACGAAACTCGGACTGTGTCGTCCCGAGTTTTTGTTGGAATTAATTTTATAAATTTTATTTTCCAATTAAGTTTTATACGTTAGAATTTTTGGACGAATCAAATAGCGACGATTTTGCGTCGAGCTACGTTTTTCGTCGTCCGATTTCCGTAACGTCGTATCGCGTCGGAAAAGCGCGTATTTTCCCTCCCTTCCCTCTCATAACCGATTTCTCTCTCATTTTAGCATGATAGTTTATTTCTTTCATATAGTATTACTTTATACCTACTACTATTCAAACACTATTCACTATTCCCTTTAACCTAAGTATATATAGCCATGTTGTATCATTCTAACTCACATCTCCTCCCTCCCTCAACTTAATTTCGGCTGCCCCCCCTTCTCTCTCCCTTCTTCATTTTTTTTTTCTTCCTCCATTGTTGAAGAAAGCTCCAAGATCTTGAGCAAGAAAATCACAAGTCTTCTTCCATCCATCAAACTTCATTCCTTCCTTTAGTAAAAATCAAGGTATCCATCCCCTCTATGTTTCTATCCATCCAACATCCTCTTCTTTTATTTTTTTTTGATCGAAAATATAGGGGTGATGATCTAGATGTTTTGATCTTCGATTAGTTTAATTAGTTGTGTTTGGATATGAATCCTAGGGTTAAAATTGTTTGAAAATCATGAACCCTAACTCTATGCATAGTACCGAAATTTAGGGCTTATGGTAGGATTTTTGGAATTCTTCAATTGATGTTAAATTCATGCTTAGAAAGTGTTTAATTAGTGATTAGAATCAAGAGAAATCGAAAGCCCTTTGTTTGTTTGAAATTGATTTAGGGTTTAGGGTTTGAAATTGGGGGTTTTTGCATGTTGATGTGTAATTGGACTTGAATTGATTAATTGATGTCCTAATAGTATGATTAAGAGTTAAATGGTGTTAATTAATGAAGAAAATCACTCTCTTAAACCATGTATTAAAACCGAAATTAAGGATGAAATTAGGGGTTTTCTTGTAGTTATTTTAATTGTCGATTTGTTGATGGAATAAGGTTGTAATTGATGTTAATTGTTGTTAGGAATTTGTTTGGGAATTTTCTAAAATTATTTGGTGGGATGTAAGAGACGAAGAACTCGTCGTAAGTTGAAATATAGTGTTGATATGAAATGATTATATGCATGAAAGTGATTCTAGTTAGATGTTGTTTAATGACGTAAAATTTGGACGAAATCCGACAACTTTGAAAATTGGGTAAGAGACAAACCACTAGTCGTAACTAATAACCGAGAAGTCGAATGAGAATTCTAACTTGATAATATCGTTTATGATAGACTTGGGAATAACTTTGTAGTTGATGTCATGAGCTTTTGAGCTAATATAATATGAGTTATAGTGATAGTCGAGAACTAGAACGGGAAATTGATAACTTGTTGGTTTAGTACATGTTAGTTGAAAGCCGACGTTTAGAACGTCGTGCTATTGGACGAGTTTTGAGAAGGAGTTCATCACGTACGGGAGTACGTGATGACTGCCTTGAGGGTCAAGTTTCTTAAGAAATTGAATACGAGAACTTAGAACGAACCTAAGACGTTACACGTCGAATCTATCGAGCAACTAGGGTTAGCGCGGCAGTTTTGCGACCCTTGCCGGAAACTGTAATAACTTTTAGCTCGTTTATTGGATTTGCGATCCGTAAATTGGAGCGCAAACTAGACATCCCAAAATTTCCAACGGTATAGGGCTCATCCCCTGTTTCCTGATCCCCTGTCCTGGGCAGTCCCCAGAGTTTCTGTAATGCGCAGTGAAATTTCAGTCTTCATTCTTCTAAGTTGTTTCGTTCGCAACTTAGTTTTCTTTCGATCGTTTAAGCCGTAATAACTAACGACTATCTTCCTTCTGACCCTAGAGTCAAGGAAGGAGCCTTGAGTGCTAAATGAGACGAGACCTTACCTCTTATCCGTTCAAGTAAAGAAGTTTAGTTAAGCGAGAAATTGTCTAAGTCGTAATGAACTAAAACTTATTTTCCTAAGTTGATTCTTTCTAACTTAGTTTCTTATGATCTTTTAAGTCGTATTAAGCTATCGACTACCCTCTCTACTGACCTAAGAGTCGAGTATGAGACCTTTCGAGTTCTAAACGGGATTTGTTCGAGTCTCGTTTCCGTTTAAGTAAAATGAATCTAGTAAGCGTGCAAATGCCTAAAGAATGAATCAACTAAAACCTATTTCGATTTTCTTTGATCGATTATCTTTTACGACCCGAGTTTAAGTATTATTATTTTACGATGAAGGAGGAAGCCAGCAGTAAAGAAAGGACGGAAGATCCAAAGATTGTAAGCTAGTGTTTTTTGTTCTGTATTACGAGGTGGGCTTTTATATACAAAATAAAACGAGCAATGCTCGGAAAATCTTTCTTTATCGTTTTGATATCTGTGTTTTTAAAGTGATATTATGGCATGAACTGTTTTATGTTTTATGTGAGTTCTCTTGTACCTATCTGAGTTAACATTCGTGTTTTCCAGATTTAGAGTTAATCTAACTAGGTTAACTAACGATCGGCTCTGAGTTAGCTGCTAAGTGCTTTCCAGAGTTAGTGCACTTTGTAACCTGTGGTGTATATGATATCCTGTTGAGGGATACCAGCCACGGTGAATGAGTTTGGGTCAAGATTGAACGTAACATACCAGAATAATGCTTGCAAGCTAATTTGAGAAAAAAGTCAGAAAATGTTTAGTAGACACGGGCCTCTTTCAATAAAACCCCGATGTACTACCTTTATGAAATGCCATATGTATGTATACCTATGATTATGATTTCGACATCGTGCCCACTAAGTACATTTGTACTTAGCCCTGCATTATTTTCTAATGTGCAGGTTGAAGCGACGTGAGCGGCAACAGTTGAAGTTGAGTTGAAAAGATAGGATGCTTTAGTTAGGACTCTTCCGCTGCCAAACTCTAAGTCTTTTGAGAACTTGTCTATTGAACAAAACTCTGTAGTTTAAATCTGTAAGCTTGAACCTAGTTTCTATCCTGTACTTTTGTCGAGTAATCGCTCGTGATTAACTCTTTCTTGTTATATTCAAGTCTTGTTCATTGATTGGTTGATGTCTTTTATGTATGTTAGTCAGTTAGCCCCCTTCTTCCCCGCTTCTTTAATCCAACCCCAGTCGCACCCCGGCTTCGACCGTCCCTCGGGATTTGGGGCTGTGACAGCCCGTTTCTCCGGCTTTACGATGGTGGTGGTGGTGGTTCCGGGTGGTGATGGATGGTGGTAGATGGTGGTAGAGGAAGAAGGGCTTAGGGCTTGAGGAGAAGGTGATTTGCAGAGATGGTGAAGAGTTTTATCTGCAACTTTTTTTTTAACGGGGGAGGGAAATCTGTAGGCAACTAGAAATATTATTACTCCTAATGCAATCTGATTGGAATTTACAGGAGGTGGTCTGGGAGAAGGAAAAAGGGATAATGATTGTGTTAGGGATAAAAATCTAAGTAAAATCTCTTCTCTCTCTCTTCCCACATTTTCTTTCTTTTTCTCACGCACACACTCATTCTTACTTATACTCCCTCCGTCCACATGTAAATCTCCCATTTACATGTTTTCGTATGTCCGAATGTAAGTGTCCTACTTCACTATTTTGTACAAAAAACACCTTTTCTCTCTCCTATATTTACATCACTTTGCCATTTTGGGCCCACCATTTATTTTTAACACCATCTTATTAATTCCCTAATTTATCTACTAATTAAACTCTCACACTAATTACCCAACCCAAATCTCGATCTCTCTTATCTCTTCGCCTCTCCCTCTCTGGAACCCTAAATCTCGATCTCTCCATCTCTTCGCCTCTCCTTTTTGGAACCCTAAATCTCGATCTCTCCATCTCTTCGGCTCTCCCTTCTCTGACACCCAAAATCAGAGATGACTGAGTTCAATTCCCCTTCCCCTCCTCCGATCTCGCCGCTTCATGCTCCGATCTCCATTCTGTTTCCTGAGAGTTGCATTTGGGATGATGTTCCTTCGTCTTCTTACGAAGTCGATTTCGTACCTGAGACTCAAATCGATTGTGTCGAATCTGAGCCGCCACCGTCTGAATCGCCGGAGACTCAAATCGATGTTGTCGATTCTGAGCCGCCATCGTCTGAATCGCCGGAGACTCCATTGCTGGCGGTCAAACCTTCGATGCCTTCCTCTGGATCTGCGGTGGTGGCGACTCCATTGTCGGCGGCCGAAGCTTCGATGCCGCCCTCTGGTTCTGCAGCGGTGGCGACTCCATTGCCGACGGCCGAAGCTTCGATGCCGCTCTCTGGATCTGCAGCGACTGATGATGACCACTTTTCTGCTTTTTTGTCCTCTGAGATAGCCAAATATAGGGCTAAACGAAAGGTGGATGAGGCTTGGGCTGCTGAGCGTGAATTGGGCTATCAGCAGTGGCTTGCTCAACGCAAGCTCAACCCCCCACCCGAACACGAGCTGCCAAAAGTCAGGATGTTGACGCGACAAGAGTATCTTCCATTGTTTGGGATATTCTGCCCTAGCGTATTGAAGCTTCTCCTAACAGGTTTTTGCTGTACAATGAAATCGAAAAAAAAAAGCAAAGGCAACAGCGAAAAAAAAAACAAAAAAGGCATAAGCAGTTCAATTTGAAATCGAAGTAAAAAAAAAAACAAAGGCAACAGAAAAAAAAACAAAGACAACATTAAATTATGCTTCAATACAACGAAAAAGAAAAAGCATAACCATGAGCAGTAAAATGAAGTCGAAAAAAAAAAACCAAGCGAACACGTCGATAAAATTATAAGTTGATCGAACAAAAAAGATTTCAAGTGAAACAATAAAGAAAATAAAGAAATCCAACAAAAAGTAATCAAACATTAGCTCCACTAATTACAAAATTACTACTACCCCTACTCTTTAACTTTTACACCACTCAAAACACCTTTTTCAGCTTTTTTAATCTCCGTGCCCAAGCCCAAATGTGATAATTACATGTGGACGGAGGAAGTATATAATATACAATATTATATTATATAATTTTCTTTTATATAGTATTTCAATCTTTGTTCCGTAACACAATATTTATTAATCGGATCAAAGTTTTGATCGAGCATACGAATAGAATTAATTATTTTGATCATAACGAGACCAATATTGATATTACTTCATAAAATAATTCGTCTTCAAATCAACTAGGAAAATAATTCATAAATATATATATATATATATATATAATTCTTTTTTATTAATTATTTCTAATTAATCACCATATTGCATAAACAACAATCATATAAAAGTATTTCACTAAATCACATAATATGAATGCTCGTTTGTATGCAATGCATGTAATGTCTAAATTTATTATAATTTAGAGATTAGAAATTGATCAGGAATAAGTGACCATTCTATTATTAATTTTTTTTTTCCTACTTATTTTATATACTTAAAACAAAATTTTTAGGCTCGAAATTTTCGGGTTTCTACAACACTAATTCATATTATGCAACTGATTAGTAATTGTACCATTGCTAACATTCTTATGAAATTAACCTTAAAATAAAATATTAATTTCTAGCCTATTGCAGGAATATTATTTTATATGCAATACAACAAAAGTTCACGCATAATTTCACTTTTATTTTCGACTATGTTAATTAAGTAGGTGTTTTATACTTATGTAGGGTCCACGAGAATCAACTGTAGTTCGCAATATTCTTCAGTCTTTCAGTTGATGATTCTATATTTGTAGAAAGGCTAGACTTAAATTAAACAATTATTCCCCTTTTATTTATTTGAAAAAACACCTATTCCCCTTTTGTAATTTTATTTTGCAGCCAATAGCCATTTATCAAAGTATACGCCAAGTTTATATTAGTAATAATTATTTCATTTGGGAACTACTTATATACTATATCAATCATCTTGCCCTCAACATTTTAAAGCATTTGGGCTTGAGCCTTCAACAAGTTTAAATTCCTAATAACAGTTCAACTTGAAGTAATTGATATTAATTTATAGAATTTCTTACAAAATTAATTCATACTATTAATTTGTGTTTTGAATTAAAAGAAAGATCTGACTTTCATTTAATATATATAGTTCGGTACGGCTAGATAGGAATAATGAAAAATTATAGTGTTCAAATTTTCAAACATGCAATCACCAATTTGAACTCACACGTGTAATTTTGTGTTGACAATTGTAGTTGGAAATAAAGAGATTTAAAGTACACATGACCACATTTTTCAACCTTGTTAAGATTGAAAAAAACTATAATTAGTTTATTAGTGTATGAGATTATTGCATGGAACATCTTGTATATACTCCAAGTGTTTCCATTTCTAAACAACTTTGTTAGTAACTATTTTAGATACTTTCTGAAAATGACTCCATCAATCTGGTGGACTTTTTGTAAACGAGCTAGAGAGATCTCGGTCCATTAAAATGTATTGGACATTAATTTAAGGGGGTCGTAAATATTATATTTACAGAAGAGAATAATAAGTGCACATATATGTGATATGTCTCTTCTCAGCTTTGGTTGTTTCATTTGTGCCATGACTACCTAGTTCATTTTTACAATTATTTATAATGGTACTTTATCGTCCTATTAGGGCTCGTAATTAATAATTAATTATTAAGGGTGATTGCTCCACAATATATTAGTATTACACATACTCACATTGTTGTTCCCCAATAAATGACCTATCTCATAAATCTATGCATAATTAAATTACATATATCAAACAACTTTAGAAAAAATTTACATACTTGTTCAATTTCATATATATGCAATAAATAATTAAGAGCAAAAGAGTCATTTTTTTTAATGAATTACCAACTATTTTACAAGATTGCATTACGGTGGACTCGAACTTGAAACCTTTAAAATCGGTAAATACACTCTATCACTAGTCCAACACACACAAATAAAAGAGTCAGACATTTTTTCCACCATCTCATATATATATATATATATATATATATATACATATATATATATACGCATGTATGGATGTATGTTTTTCTACTTCTCAGAGAACTTATTCTTGGACATATTTTAGACAAAAATAGTATCCAAAGCTTTAATATTCTTTGTGTATATGATGAACTTCATTAAGAAAAAAAAACATATTTCGTGATAATAGGAACTCCAATATTAATTTTCAATAATAAAAATTAGTTAATAGTATGTGTCAACATACTTTGGATACTGCAAAAATTTACTAGTCTCCATGACTTTGACTATTTTAGCCATACAAATATTGTCCAACATATACACTAATTCATATTATGCAACTGATTAGTAATTGTACCATTGCTAACATTCTTATGAAATTAACCTTAAAATAATATATTAATTTCTAGTCTATTGCAGGAATATTATTTTATATACATTACAACAAAAGTTCATGCATAACTTCACTTTTATTTTCAACTGTGTTAATTAAGTAGGTGTTTCATACTTATGTAGGGTCCATGAGAATCAACTGTAGTTTCCAATATTCTCCAGCCTTTCAGTTGATGATTCTATATTTATAGAAAGGTTAGACTTAAATTAAGCAAATATTCCCTCTTTTGTTCATTTGAAAAAACACCTATTCCCCTTTTGTAGTTTTATTTTGCCGCCAATAGCCATTTATTAAAGCATACGTCAAGTTTATATTAGTAACAAATGTTTCATTTGGGAACTACTTATATACTATATCAATCATCTTGCCCTCAACATTTTAAAGCGTTTGGGCTGGAGCCTTCAACAAGTTTGAATTCCTAATAACTGTTCAACTTGAAGTAATTGATATTAATTTATAGAATTTCTTACAAAATTAATTCATACTATTAATTTGTGTTTTGAATTAAAAGAAGATCCGATTTTCATTTAATATATATAGTTCGGCACGGCCAGATACGAATCATGAAAAATTATAGTGCTCTAATTTTTAAACATGCATGCAATCACCAAATTGAACTCACATGTGTAATTTTGTGTTGACAATTGTAGTTGGAAATAAAGAGATTTAAAGCACACATGACCACATTTTCAACAAATAGAATAATTGATTAAATAAACAATTCCGAAAGAATATCGTATGAGATTAGTTTCAGCTGAAAATTAAATTTACACATTATATTCATAACTGATGTATAATAAAAATTGCTATTAAACTATGAAAGTGATTGATTGAGAATGTAACATTTGTAACTTAAAATATTATAGAAATAAGATTAAGGCTAATTAGCATACACTTTGTGTGTGTAACAATGAAAAAAATATATTACTCCTATAATTATGAATAAGTAATACCTCGGTACTGATTAACAAGAATTGCTCCCACCTGAGCTTTTGACAATTTGGCTTTGGCTGCACAAGGCACGAGGAGGGTAATGTGGAAATAGGAACCTGCACTAAGGGGGTGTTTGGCTAAGCTTAAAAGCTCCATAAAACAGCTTGTAATCTCCTAAATCCTTAATAATGAACAACTTATAAGTTGTTTTGATGAGCTTAAAAGCTCAGCCAAACACCCTCTAAGTCTTAATTTCTTTTCCCTTCAATATGCCACAGTGTCGGCAGCACCTCTTCTGAAATTCATTATAGTCCTCATTCGGATAGTGGTCGTGTATGATATGTTCAATTACGCCTTTCTTTGATTAGTAGTTTTTCTTTTAGATTGTTATGATATACCACCCTTGGCTTTATCAATGAACCCTTTTTCCTTCCCACTTTCCTTGCTAAAACACTACGAACACAAAAAACACAAAAAACATTATAAATCACCACAATTGTAAACAATAATATCAAATCAGTTTATAAACCTTCGCCCAAATGGTTGGAACGGGCACTTTAGCAACAATTTGTACAAAATAGCCAAAGAGGAAGAGTTACCGTTAAACCGAGAAGAAAAAATAAAGCAATTACAAAATTGCATTACATATATAATTTGTTAGAGAAGGAGAAATCGAAAGAAAATCTACCATTGAGAAAAGGAAATAGATTAGAGAAAAAGAAGAGAAAACGAAAAAAAAATATTGTAAAAGAGAACACTCTGACTCTAAAAGAAAAAGAAGATAATAAACTCGAGAAGAAAAGAAGAAAGTAACCTTCTTCCCTAGCAAGGCTACCATTGAAAAATTAATGAATTTCTAGCTAGGATACACGAATGAATGAATGCTCTCGCAGCCTCATTATATATAGGGAGAGGGAGAAGTGAAAATGGGTGAATTGGAAATTGTATTGAATACGACAACAATATTAACATGGATGTAGGTATTGCTGAGTGTGGAGTGTTAATTGAGTGTGAATCGTACCTCTCTCTATATACAGTGAGAGATTCCAACGTTAAAACAAATAAAAAAGAACCTTAACAAAAATATAATGAACCAGCTTCTAACATTCAAGAAGACATTCACTTCAGGCGATTCGATCAAATATCCCGATTATCTCTTCTCCGCTTCGGCGCCAACAACCACTCCTCCACGTCCAAGATTAATCTATATCAAAATATCGTACTGTGAGGAGGCAACAACCTTTTCTCTAATCCAGTGCAATAAAATGAAATGAAATCAAATGAATCGACTCACATATACCGACGCTGTATCTGTAGACCTATCACATATTGGTCTAAACCCCTCTACTGAAGAAAACGCTGGAATTTTAGACTTTTTTTTTTATTAATTGAAATTCTAAATTTATTAACAAGCTAAATATAAAATATAAAAGAACGGAAACGAACAACGTAAAATATGTTAAATGGATTTTTTTGTTTCACATCCCATGCTGATGGTTTTTTCACGATTAAAAATAATTAATGCAAAACTAATTTCTCGAACTTTTATATATTTATTCTTATATTCAACAAAGCACCCAAAAGAATAGGAACAAAATAAATTGATTTTCTTGGACCACTTCACAATAATCTCATTTTTATTTTATTTTACTTGCGAATTTAAGCCATTTAATTTAATTAAAAATTTGGCAGTCCTATGCCACATTTTGGTCTGATTGGGACGACATTCGTGCATGACTTATGTGCTGAATAGCCCGCTTCGGCCTGAAACGTGGCCTACGATCACCGAATTTTAAATGGAATGGCTTGACTGTTAGCCCGTAAAAAAATGGACCAAATTTGTAAACCATCCAAACATAATGATCGACTTTGGTCTAATCTATATAGTAAATAATTATATATACGCACTTGTTGTCAATGTTACTCAATTTGGCTCTGCCGTCACAAGGAGGGTTGTCACAGCCTGAAATCCGGTGTGTAGGAACGACCAGACTCCATTGGAGTGTGAAGGTGAAACCATCAAATAGCAAACCACTTTTATCTCAACTCAACTTTAAACACTAACCCGAATGAATTAAAAATGTGAAACCAACAAATAAAACTTGACTCGACAATGAATCGATCAAGGGAAATAAGGTTTCAACACGACATGAATATAAACAAACTTTCATAACATGGCTCAACGATGAACGAGCTTAATAATTTACAAAGTTTCTCAAAAATAGGGTTAAGTTTAATGACATCATGTGGTTCAAAAGTAGGATATGTAAACGAAATTCAAAGCATTGTTTTGAGCACACAGCTCATTGTTATCAGAGTTATCAAAATATTAACATATCAAAAGATTGATAAGCAGCGGAGACATCACTTGCTCACAACAATTACATGTATGAAGACATGTAACTGTCGACTCAACATCCAAAAGGTTAACACACCACCAAGACCATCCAAACCATCCTCATCCGTAGCTAACCTGCACGTTTAGAAATACTTGCAGGGCTGAGTACGAAGTACTCAGTGAACACATTACCAAAAATAATTTTAAAAGCTTGCTCTTAGAGCTATATAATTGAACTTGTATTGCCACTGCATCACAAGTGTTAGCATACTTGAAATCATTTTACTTGTGAATGCATAAAATCATTTTCCCTTTAAAGATGTGTGCACACAATTTTATATATAAGGTATGAATCATCTACCACATCAACATTGTGTCGAGAAGTAGGCCTCTTTCTCAAATACTGTGACCGGCTAACCGAAGTAAAGCTCACAGTCACCATCATCAATTAATTAACCACACGTGGGTTCCTGTTTTCCACAGGATATATATAATTCATGTAGATGATAAAGCATATCAAACTCAGATAAATGGCAAGTCAATTGATTTTAAAAGCTCACATAATAATAATCAATAAGTAATAGCATTCATCGGAGTTTTGGTTTCAGAAAAGCCCACCTCGCTTCTGGTCTTTTGAAGTCGGAGTTGCTTATTTTACGCTTTTTCCGATTATTTCGCATTCCCGCTCGGCCCTTCAATAACAACATCGATTAAACTCGAGCTTATCAATTCGAAAACGTATAATAGACTTAGGGCTCGGCTGATGGACTTCTACTTGAGTCGGGTTCTTCTTAACTTATCTAAACTTTTCTACGTCAATAACTTTCTCATTTTCTCGTCCTCAAATCATCGTCTTTACTCGATTTCTAATTACTTCTCGAACTCTGATTCTCGTTTATAATATCTTAACCTTCACATAAATCGATAAGATACTACTTAACTCGTCTTAAACTTCCCATAATTTCAATTTATATGAACTCAGCAAATCATATCATCAAATCTCAACTATTTTCATCAAATATAAATCATATGCAGTTAAGCACTTATTTCAATAGTCGAATACTCACATCAGAGATCAAACATTCACATTTTAATCACGTATTCACATCAATACTCAAACATCATCATCATACTCAAGCATCAATATCAACATCTCAAACACTTAAATTAAATAAGTAATTATCTTACTAGAGAGGTTAATCATACTTAATTGTTTAATCATACTCAAACATCGAAGTTTATATAAACAACTCACGCCTTAACATAATCACACAGTCAAGTGTTAAACTTCCATAAATATCTTATATCTTAGACATAATTTCTTAATAACTTATAACTTAATCACATTTTCATCATAATGAATTATTGTTCAGCTTTTAGTTTTTAAAACTCACAACTTCGACTCTTTAACGAAAATTATTTCGTTAAACTCATATAATAATAATCATTTTTAATTTAAATAATCAAAATTATACTACGTATTTCTTGACTTAAAAATACGTCATTATTATTTTCTCAAAATACGTATTCATATACATTATCATTTTCTTCAAAATACGTACTCAAAACATGTACTCATATACGTATTTAATACTCGACTAAATACTGAGAATAAAATAATCTTTATTCTATCTTTTTCTTTATTTTAAGCTCAATTTTCGTTTTCATTAAATAAAAACTCGGCTTTTCTCGTAAAACTTTACTGCTCGATAACTTCTACATCTCAACTCCTTTTTAAGCGATTCAAAAAGCAAACTTGCTTAATTCTACTCAATTATCATCATGGAATCACTTAACACATCATATAACATCAATTACTCATCATAAAAATATTTTTAACTCTTAAAAATATTATTTTTTTTCTCATATAATATAGTTATTTTCTTGTTTTTCATCTTCTACTACTTTTCTTACTCGATTAACATTCCGTCACATCAATTAAGCACTCAAAGCACACTTTAAGAACATAAACAATCATCTTATAACTCACATCATTCAAACATTTCATTTCTAACGAAAATATTCCATTTAAATCAAATATTCTATTATTATTATTACTTCTTTAATAATAATTCTTTTAACTTCTAGTTTGAAATAACGAACTCAAATATGAACATCTTAACTCTTAATCTCATACTCATGTCTTCTATCACATATTACCTTATAGAAATTTCATTTTCTTTTATTCTATTTTTCTTTTTATCCTCAAATATTAATATCATTATTAATATTATTTTTCTTTCAACACTAACATCCAATTTCACTTCATATTTTCATTTGTCATCATTCCAACATCATCATCAATCAAAGAAATGTTTTTCTTTATACTTATACTTTTATTGACTTCTTTTTCGCATTATTCTCTTTTTATTATATACTACTATATTTATATATATATTTCTCAAAATTCATAGAAAATTTGTAAGACTTTATTTCTTACTCAATTTATTCAAAATAACTTAATATTTCATTTATTCCTCAATTTTATTTTTATTTAATGAAATTCCTCATTATATATATATATATATATATATATATATATATATATAGATATACTCATTTTTCGAAATATATATATAAATAATTATTTTTCTAATTAATTTATAACATCTTCAAATCTTCAAGATTTTCTTATGAATATGAAGAACACATCTTCAAAAATTCATTTTAACATCAAGAACATCACATCTTATTTTTAAACCCATTTTCTTTATTTTTCTCCAAATTTACTCATTTAAATTCCATAAAAATACTAAAAATCATATTTCTCAATTTTCATGCTCAAAATTTCACTCATAAATTTTCTAACACATCTTAACATCATGATCATCATCATTATCCTCATATTTCATCAAAAATCATCATAAATCATTTTTTTCTCATAATATCATAAAATTCGAATTTTTCAACATAAATCACAAAATTCATAATTCATCTTAAAAACACCTCTAGATCATATTCTCATATACCATCATGCTCATAAACATCATATATCTCATAAAATTCATAAATCATAATCTATCCATATTTTCTCTATTTTTTACCAATTAAATTCAATAAAAATTCAATAAATTCACCAAAAATTATCATCAACACATATATGCACATAAATCACATGAAAAATCATAAATAGCATATATGATGACCATATAATCAATTTAAGCATCAAAATTTATCAAGAACTCATTTTTCCTAATTATCTCATTTTAATCGATTTAGGGCTTTTAACCTATCTTAGGTTCTTTCATCTTTTTAATTCCTAAATCATATTTTGAAACTCATCTTGATCATCATCTCATCATCACAACCCTAAGGTTTGCCTATGCATAATGTAAACATGCATCTTTCTCTTCTTTTCTTGGTTTAGAGATACATATATACATCTTATGAATAAATGGAAATCATACTTAAATAAATACTTAAACTCTTCTTTGGCTTGGATTTTGGCTTGCTTGGAGGATATAAGATGATGGATTTATAGCTCCTTTCCTTGCATGAAACAAGATACAAGGGAATCAAGATCATGGTTTCAAAAATAAGGAATAAACCCTTATTTCTTTTCCATAGAAGTCGATGGAAATAGGGTTGTTTTCTAAGCTTGTTTCAAGCTTGGAAATGAAATGAAATGGATGGAAACTTACTTCTTAGATGATCTTGAATACAAGAAAGGTGATCACATCAAAGAATCCTCAAACATGAAGCATGATTTCATCAAAGAAACTAGGTTTAGCATGAAGAAATCTTCGAAACTGTGCTGCTGAAATTCAGCTGTGATGATCGAGCTTTTGCAGTTGTTTTCTTCAAGTTTTAAGGCTTTGGATGATGATGAATATGTAGTAGATGATCTCTAGAGTGTTAGGATGAAGTTTATGAAGGTGAAAAACGTGAGGATAAGGGCTGAAATGTGCAGCCTTGCTGCTGCTATCTCTTCCTCGGCAAAGAGAGAAATCGAAGGGAGAGAGAGATGAGTTGCTTGCTTTGGTTGCTTTGTTTGGATGAGAGATCTGAAGTGATAGATAGATGGATGGAGTGTAAGATAGAAATACACATGTAGATGCATTTAACATGTGAGAATCTTACATGATTTAGTAAGATTAGAGAGAGAAGGGAGAGAGATCGAAAGAGAGATTTGAGAGAGAAGTAGAGTACATCTCTTGGATGAATGAGAGGGAGAGTGATGGTCCCGATACGAGTTACTGGTGTATGGGGGGGGGGGGGGGGGGGGGAAATACACCAGTTACGATTTTCAAACTTAACCCCCAAAAATAACTTCAACTGAGTAGAGCAGCTCAGTTGGAATCGCAACTGAGTAAAGAACACTCAGTTGGAAGTGTAGTGTTGTGCGGAATGTGGTGGAAATTAAACTCGTAAAACAACTCACGCTTTTATGCACGGTTGGTCAAAAACCAAAACAGTTGAGAATGCACAGATGCGATTTGTATGCTGGTTAGTCAGTCAGTTGAGAATGCAAGAATTAACTGAATAAAGAAAAACACAAGCACACAGAGAATTAACGTGGTTCGGAGATAACACTCCTACGTCCACGGGGAGTTGTGAGTCCACACAACTCTATCCAAGTTCTTCTAGACAAACCACTCAGCTTACGCGGGCTGAGCAACCGTTAAGGATAAGTTTGCGGGTACTTATCAACCTTACAGTTTAGTTTCCGGGTACTAAACAACCTATCTACTCAGTTGCGGGAAGAGTAGGATCCTAAACCTTTTCAGGTGAAAGTAAATGGGGTTCCAACAAAAAGCTCGAACGAGAAGTGAGCTATGATCTAACTCTCTACGAACTCTCACTAAGTGATGTTCTCAAGGTTCGATCTAAAGAAACAAAAACTAACTAACTCTAGAACTCTCAACAAGTGATGTTCTAGGAGATTAAATTCAGTTCAGCTTGTGAAAAATATTGCTCTTTCTTTCACTCTCTGGTTTCTTCTCGCGTATATCTCTTTTGTTTTATCTTTCGAATGAATGAATACCTCTATTTATAGGCGGAGAGTATCAACTAGCCGTTGGAGGAGCTGTTGATCTCTGATCTTTGAAAGCGATGGCTTGTCTCTCATTTCTGCAGACTTTCCCGATATGGCATCTGTGCTCATCTGCTTTCCATCTGAGATAGCCTTGTGTTGGGCCAAATGGGGTAATGACTGAACGGTCAAACCCTCACGTGACTTCCTTTTTGAAATTCAAATCTTAACAACAGACTTCCAACAAGGAGTGGTCGGTTAAGACTTTCGATCTTCAACTAACTTGTTCTTCAGCCGATGTTCTTATCTGACAACTAACAGTTGAACTCTCAGCTGACTTCATCTTCAAAGTTGTTGATCTTCTCGGTTGAGTTCTACAACTGATGTTCTGAAACTGAACACTCAGTTGTCTTCCTTGTATCTGATCAGTTGGGTCCGAACGTTCAGATGGCTTTCTTTCATCTGATGTTCTCTTCCCCTTTACTGCTTCTCATCTGATGAACGCTCAGTTGTTTTCCTAACAACTGATGTTATGTCCGAGTGATGCCATGATGCCATCTTCAGCTGGAGACCTGTAAAGATAAAATTTTAACAATGTTCAAACAACGAGCCTACCTACTAACATTAGGTTCTTGCAACATCTACTCGGTTGGGGTCAGTTGGTTTTGGAATTCATCAAAACTCTTACTAATAAATTTCCCAACAATTTCCCCCTTTTTGATGATGCCAAAACCACTTACAACTTTAAACCACTACTGATCTAAACCTCACTAACTTATCTAAAATCTCAGCTGAAATTCTAGACAGTTTATAAGATAGAACATCAAAGGGTTAGCACAGTTATAACATGGTATTTAAAAGACTTTGCGATTCAGAGCTTGGACAATGAGGGATTGTTCATCAAGGTGAATCGAATATAACTGAGTAGTTTTCATTACAACTGATTGTTACAAAGATAAGCGCAAAAGCCAGAAATTACAACAGTTGCTTGAAAACTAACTGAGCTAAAATTGTAGCCCATACTTACTAAAGATCCTAACAAAAATCTCTCTCTTGGCAGGTGACTCCTTAGAAATGTCCACTCCATGCTCCTTGCAAACCTGCCTTGCCTCAGCTGCGATTTTCGTGCGGTTCGAGTTGCTTGAGTCTGGGAGAAGAGGAGGCCGATAAGTAACCCTCTTGGGAACTGGAACTGTGTTCAAGTCCAGGTTGGCGTCAATCATAGCCCGCCTGAATTGACTGAACATGCCATGATCCCCTGAGTGCAACTCGGTCAGCGCTTCCTTGAACGCTTTCCTCGGGTCATCAGTTACGTAAACCTTCCTATAGTAGAAGTCGTTCACGAACTCCTGCTTGAACAACTCCCACTCTTCATTCCACTCGGTCGGCATCCACTTGTCAACATGCCTAAACCGACACTCGACCTTGGACTTTGCAGGCAATCTTTGTTGCTTCAACCGAGCTTCCGCCTTTGATTGAATTTTGTTGATGCGGCGACGGCTGCGGGAGGCAACGTTGGGGTCCAGGTTCTGGGACATCTTTTTCAGCTCATCCTCGAACTGGTTCACCCTCCTCGCCTGGCTGGCGGCAAACTTCCTGATCCAGCTCGGGTTCATATAATCCTTCTCCTCTACATCCATAGCCTTGGCAGCTGCAATGCACTCTTCGGTTGTTATCCCGTCGAGTTCAGAATCCAGCTCGGCTGCGATCTCGGCTATGGAGCTGTAGGAAACTCCAATCTTCTCTGCCTGCTCCAAGTCTTTAGACATCTCAGCTCCACCGACTTCGGTTGACTTGGGAGCAGCAGACTTCCTCATCCTCAGCTGAGATTTGGATGATTGAGCAGCTGGCACTCCTTGTTCTTGGGTCTCTTCTTCTTCCTGCGTCTCAACCTCCGTCTCCTTCCCTTCCCCCTTTTTGGCATCAGCAACAAGGCTTGCTACTGAACCGTCCAGAGAGTTGAGTTTATCCTCGGTTAGTTGAACACGGTTGAAGAGTTCATCGACCGCACACTCCAGCTCGATCTTCTTCGCTAGTTCGGAGTCCTGGCGCTCTTGTTCGGCCTTCTTCAAGACAGAGAGGTTGTCTATGACCTCTGTCTGAAAGGCAGCGAACTCAGCCCAACGCAACTCGAACCTGGACTCCCATTCTGCATCCTGTGTCTGTTGGGACTTGGCAAGATTTGAGTCGGCCAAGGATTTGAAGATGTTGAGCTCCGACTTCAATCCCAACAGAGTTGTCTTCAACTCCGACACTTCTTGACTGGTGGAGGAGGAGAATTCATTCAGCTTGGTCTTCAGAGCAACATTCTCCTTCACCAGTTGTTGGTTCTTGAGTTCTTGTGCTTCCAACGCCATCAGCTGGTCATCTTTTTGGTGCTGGAGGTTGGCAAGCAGTTCACTCCTTAGCTGGTTGACCCTCTCAGCTACCAGTTCGCAGATTTCTTCAGTTGATGGAGCATGCTGATCAGCTGGAGGGGCTTGAGCAGTCAGAGCTAGAGACTCAGCTGTGACCATGGCTTGTCTGTTGGCCAGGTACAGCTTCAGTGCTTCTTCTTCTTCTTTTGCTGCTGCGGCAGCTGCATCGACATCCTCAAGGAAATCAGCTGATTTAACCAACATACTGTCGAGAAAGTCGACGCACTTCTTTCCAGCTGTTTCCCTGGTGTCCATCCCTTCAGCTCGACTCTGGTCCATCTGACGAGTGAGCAGCGCAATCCGATTGTTGTAAGCCACCTCTAAGTTGGAATAGTTGAAGTAGGCTCGGATGCGGGACTCATCAGACTTCAGCCTGTCCCAGCTCTGCACCCTGATCGTATCCTCTTTAACATACCAATGGCTGAAGATCAGGTGGAACTGGTACAAGAGCTCGGTTCCCAGAGTGGCGAAGATGGGCATGTTGCGAGCCTCAGGGAACAAGCCTAGCAGCTTTTGAAAGCAGTAGGCCACCCTTCCTTCGTGCTCCTGCGCAACTGCTTGAAGGTCCTCCGCTTCATTTATTGGGGAAAGGGTAAGATTATATGGCTGAGGTTCAAGAGGTTCATCGATGTTGGCCAAAGAGTCGGTCGCAACATCGGCATCGAGCTGAGAGCTCGGAATTTGGGATTCGGTTGGGAGAGTGGTTTTAATGGTTTCCTCAACATCGGCCGAAGGAGCGGTCACGATGTTGGCATCGAGCAGAGTGCTCGGAATATCTGGTTGAGGAAGGGTAGAAAGAGCAAGAGGCTCTGGGGGCGGTACGGCATTATCTCCTGCCGTGGGGGAGGTGGTAACATCTTCAACATCCTCAGATGAGGAGGATGCATCCGACGTCTCGTGTGTCTCCATTCCCTCAACATCATCAGCTTCGGGGGCTCGAGGGACGATCTCGAACGAGGCAGCCACAGCTGAGCGGCTGGATTCGGAAGGCTCCTCAGCAGGTGTCGACTCAACCGGTGCCTCCTCCTCAGTTGGAGCTTGCTCCTCAGCTGGCTCCTCAGCTGGTACCTCAACTGGCTCCTCAGCTGACTCATCAGCTGGCACCTCAGTTGGCTCATCAGCTATTACATCAGCTGCCTTATTGGTCGACTTTTTGAACCGTACCCTTAGCTTTTTCTGGGCAGGTTCCTCAGTTGACTCTTTCTCCGACTCAGCACGTCGGCGTGCAGCTTTGGACTTGGCGGGCCGAGCAGCGGCTGGTTCCCCCTCAGCTGTTGACTGAGCTGTCTTTCCAGACTCCCTCTTTTCCTTAGGAGTGTAGACACTCCTGAGCACCTCATGTGCTTTCTTGGCTGTCGGGAACAACAACAGCTTCTTCAGCGGCGTCTCCTCACAATCTTCCCAGACCATGTTGCGGTCCTTGGTTGCGAGCAAGATGAGGGCAGAGATCTTGCAGCCGAAGTTGAGTGTCCCCTTTACACTCAGCAACTTCTCTCCAGACTCGGTTGTTGTCTCGGAGATTTTCGATTTCTCCACCATCAACTGGTTCAAAAAATATTGGAACCAGTTGATCTGGTGTTGGTGCTCCAAGGCCACCAACTGCTTCAATTTGGGTCGGCTGATGTCGCTGAATGCGCCACTGTAACCGAACACCACCTTCAACACAGCATCGAACAACAGGCGATGTTCTGGCTTCAGCTTCGTCCGTTGCATGTTGCTCCTTAATCTCTCCAGCTCGATCAGAGCATTCTGCAGAAATTCATCCGTCTGCTCGTCAGTAATATTCTCCAGGAACTCTGTGGCGGTGTGGTTGACGGGAATGATGTATCGGAGGGCATCGGAAACGTCGATGGGGAAGGTGACACGATGTATGTAGAGCTGAGCTGGTTAACATGGATGTAGCTGCATCCTTTAGCGTTCTGTTCCTTCGCTCAGCTACTCCATTTTGTTGCGGAGTACGCGCGGCTGATGTTTGATGGGTAATTCCATGCTTCTCGCAGTACTCGATGATGGTTTCATTTAGAAACTCAGTTCCTCGATCTGATCGGATAGAAATGATCTTCATCTCTTGTTGGTTTGATATTCGATCCATCAGCTTGGGTAGCTCATCTCGGGTTTCACTCTTGTGGCGCATGAAGATGGTCCACGTATATCTTGAGTAGTCATCAGTTACAACCAGGGTGTACTCGTTCCCGTTCATGCTCTTTGGTGTAACTGGCCCGAAGAGATCCATATGGATTAGCTATAACACTCGGTCGGTTGAGGGAGTTGACTTCAACCGAAAGGAGGATCTAGCGAGCTTTCCCAACTGGCATGCACTGCAGATATGTGATGTTGAAAACATTCGGTTTGGAATGCCTCTTGCATGTTCGTGTCTGGCAAGTTGATTCATAGTCTTGAAGTTCAGATGGTTGAGCCTTTTGTGCCACAGCCAGCTCACATCTGAACTGCTCTTTGATAACAGGCAGGTGTCAGGGAGGCTGCTGTTCCAGTCAGCATAGTAGACGTTCCCGGTTGGCGATCGATTTCCCAACAATATGACCTGCTTTGATCCGACATTTTTAACCCTACAACCCTGTGCATCAAACTTGACAGAGAAACCATTATCACAGAATTGGCTGATGGAGAGCAAGTTATGCTTCAATCCATCAACATAAGAAACATTAGAGATTGGAACATGATTGGTTTCAAGTGTACCGTAACCTCTGGTGTAACCTTTTGAGTTGTCACCAAAAGGTAACTGATGGACCTTCTTTCTCCACGAAACTTCCAAGCAAATCCTTCAGATTCGTCATGTTTTTCGAGCATCCACTGTCCATCACCCACATTGTAGCAGACGCTTTATTCTTCCTCAGCTGTTTCTCCTGTACCTGCAAAGAGAAACTCGCTTAGATCCCCAATTTCAGTTGGGTCCTGGAGGGTTAGAACCAGTTCCCTCTGGAACTGTGCGTCGCTTTTCCCTGTATACTCGGATGGATTTATCATTCCAGATCATTTTTCCTTCATCATCAACTATAACAACACCTCGGTTATCCTTAGGCTTGTTGTTAGTAGTGATGTTCTTTTTCTTGGGAGGAGTTGAATTTCTCCCATTCTGATCTTTCGGAGGAGAGGCTTTCCCCCTGTTTTGATGGCGATTCTTATCCTGTTGAATTTGTCTGTGAGGTCGGACGCCATGTAGGAATATTTGTGGCTGATGTTGGAAATGGTTTAAATATTAACCAAATATTAACCATTATTGAGGATAAATATTGTTGATTAAATATTTATTATTTAATTAAAATATTTATTGGATGTTAATCTACGCCGTGAGTAGATGAACGTGGTATATTTAATATCTCTAAACCGATTTCTAGTGAGTGAGATATTGTATGCTAAAGGTTGGATGTTGAAGTAGTAATTAACATGTTATTAATTATAATAAATGTTAGTTGTCCCACATCGGTTATATGTGGATGATTTGACTAGTATTTAAGGCTATGTCTGTATGGGCTTAATAACTTGTTGGGTTGGTGTGTATGGATGTGTATGGGTGCCTACGCGCGCGCGCCGCCGCCGATGACGACGCCACTTCCGCCGCCGTCCGTCCGGACGGGCAGGCTCGAGCTCGGGCCGAGCCTGGGACTTGGACTTGGATCTTGGCAATTGGTGCTTTGGGCTGGTGTTTGGGCCTTATCTTTTTGGACCAACCCTACAAGCCCAATTCGATTAATTGTTGAGCCCAATCCAGTAGCCCATCCGTGAAGCCCATCGGCCCAAAAGACCTTAGCCCATCCGTGAAGTCCATCGGCCCAAAAGACCTTTGGCTTCTGTAACAGCCAAGGCTATTCACTTCAGCTGGCCACCTCTTCACGTCCAGAAACCGCCGGCCATGAATGGCTGTGTTAATGCAACGAGCCCCTCCACATGTCCGAGAGCTGCTATATAAGGGAGGCATGGTCATTGCATTCTTGACTGAAACGAAAAGCAATCTTCTCTTCTCTCAAAGCAGCATAGCATTTCATAGCATATCATACACCAATTCAGTCTTCGTTCTAGTTCAGTTCGCCGGAGCTCGGTTCTGTTAGTGGTGCTACTACAGCCGAGACGTTTAGATCGTTTTTAACCTTTGGGGACGAGCCGCCTTACCGTGAGCACTACCGGGGCGTATTCTCGTCTTGCGGGCAGAAGTCTAACTTCGGACGATCTGGTTTTCTAATCTCTGTTCTTCAGTTTCCATTGTAATTCTTACAAATTCTATTTCTGTTCAAAGTTCATCAATAAAAAAGAAGTATTGTTCATTGATATCTACACGAGCAAGTACCCGATTCCTAACAATCGCAAGACGAGAATAACAAAGCTACTTGTTCGTGTGCTTCCTCAAAACTGAAGTTCAAACCCTGCTGGAAAAAAAAATGTCTACCAATTCGAGCACCGGCGCTTCCACTCTTTCTTCCACCATTTCTGGAACCATTGGCTCCTCGAGCTCAACCATGGCTCATGTTCAACCTGCTGCTCGGCTCATGCCTATCGCCGAGAAACCTCCCAGTTTTTCGGGAACTGACTTCAAAAGATGGTCCCAAAAGATGATGTTCTACATCACCACAATGGGGCTTGCCAGCTTCCTGCGTGAAGAAAGACCTCCTGTCCCAGCCGAGGACGAGGCAAATGTGCAAGTTCGTATTGACTACGATACTTGGGTGCATTCTGACTATCTGTGTCGGAATATGTTGTTGAACGGGCTGGATGATGGCCTGTTCAATGTGTTCAGCATCAAGGAGACCGCCAAAGAAATTTTGGATGCTCTTGAGTTGAAGTACCGTGTTAATCCTGCTAGCACGAAGAAGTTCGTAGTGACGAGGCTCACCGAATTCCAAATGGTGGACAGTAGTCCTATGATGCTCCAAGTACAAGAGTTCCAAACTCTTATACACGATGTTCATTCCGAGGGGATGCCTCTGCCCGAGGCGTATACTGTGGCGCTCTTGGTTGACAAGTTGCCGCCAAGTTGGAAGGAGTTCAAGGGATATCTTAAGCACAAGCGAAAGGAGATGACCCTTGAGACGTTGGTGGCTAAGCTTCAAACCGAAGCTCAAGTCCGTGATCAAGACATGAAGGCCAAGGCTCCAATGGAGGCTAAGGCAAACTTGACCGATGGTAGGGGCAGACCTTCAAAGAAGCGTCCTTATCCTGCCAAAGGCAAAGGAAAAGAAGTGGCACCTCCGACTAAGTTCACCGGAACGTGCTACAATTGTGATAAGCCCGGACATATGGCGAAGAACTGCCGTCTGCCGAAGAAGAAGGGAAAGAACAAGGTCAACCATGTCCAAAAGGACTTTGACACTTGGGACAAAGACGACCTTGTTGCCATGATCACCGAGGTAAACCATGTCTCGGACCCTAATCCTGTTACTTGGTTTCTTGACACAGGTGCGACCGTTCATATCTGCATGAACCGGGACTTGTTCTATACCTACAAGGAAGTTCAAGACCGTTTTGTCACCGAGGCGAGTGACTGTACCTCACCTGTTCTTGGAGTTGGGACTGTTGTTCTCCAATTCACTTCCGGTGTGGAGATAACTTTGAAGGATGTGCTGCATGCTCCGGCAATCCGCAAGAATTTGGTGTCAGGCGTCAAACTAGTTAGGGCTAAGTTTGATATAGATCTTCGTAGTGATTTTATAATCATACGTAAGTTTGATAAGACTCTTGGAAAAGGTCACATTGTTGATGATATGTTCAAGTTGAGTGTTCGTACTTGTAAGCCTTCTAAGGCAGTTGCTAATGATAATAAAGCTACTACTTCTGCTTACTTGCTTGAGTGTTGTGATTTATGGCATTGTAGACTTGGTCACGTAAATCTAAATGCTATAAAAAGACTTGCGAACATGGACATGTTAAAAATTGATTTATCTAAGACACAAGACAAGTGTGAAGTTTGTGTTGAAGCAAAAATGGCTAAGTTACCGTTTAAGTCGGTTGAACGAAGCACTAAACCTCTAGAACTTGTTCACACCGATGTGTGTGACTTAAAGTTTGTGCAAACTAGAGGTGGTAAAAGGTATTTTATTACCTTTATTGACGATTGCACAAGGTATTGTTACCTTTACTTGTTAAGAAGTAAAGATGAGGCTATTGAAGCTTTTAGAAACTTCAAGAATGAAGCCGAAAATCAACTTGGTTGCCGAATCAAAATGGTTCGAAGTGATAGAGGTGGAGTGTATGTTGCTCCGTTTGCTGAATTATGCAACGAAAGTGGTATAATCCATCAAACGACTGCTCCTTATTCACCACAATCAAATGGTGTTGCTGAACGTAAGAATCGTACTATTAAAGAGATGATGAACGCTTTGTTGATTAGTTCAGGATTACCCCAGAACATGTGGGGGGAAGCTGTTTTGACAGCTAACTATATCTTGAACAAGATTCCACTCAAAGGGAAGGACGTGACTCCTTATGAACTTTGGAAATGGAGGAAACCTTCGTTTAAATACCTCAAAGTGTGGGGGTGTTTAGCTAAGGTTGAAGTGCCTTTACCAAAACAAGTTACAATTGGATCTAAAACGGTAGATTGTATCTTTATTGGTTATGCACTTAACAGCAGCGCGTATCGGTTTGTTGTACACAAATCCGATATACCCGACATTCATGTGGGTACGACGATGGAATCAAGGAATGTTGTATTCTTTGAGAACATCTATCCTAATAAGGATAAGGTTGATCCTAACTCTAGGAAGAGAGTTGAGGATGAAGCTACGAGCTCTAAACTTGTAGATGAGTCTATGAGTTCTGAACCCATAGATGAAAATGTTGCATCGAGTTCTAATCCGGTGTTTTATGGACCGTCGAATAGAAAGCGACTTAGGTCTATGCCTGTGAATGAGCCTAGACGTGGTACTAGAGTACGGAAAGCAAAAATTTATGGACCGGACTACGTCGTTTTAATGCTAAACATTGAACCGGTATCCGTAAAAGAAGCCTTATCTGGTTCGGATGCGGCTTTGTGGAAAGAAGCTATAGACATCGAGATTGAGTCTATTATGCTTAATCACACTTGGGTGTTAGTTGAACTACCACCAGACTGTAAGGCATTAGGATGCAAGTGGATCCAAAAGAAGAAGTACAAGTCTGACGGTACTATTGATAAATATAAGGCCAGACTTGTTGTTCAAGGCTTTAGACAAAAAGCCGGTTATGATTTCTTTGATACCTATTCGCCCGTGACGAGACTTACTTCTATTAGGGTGCTTCTCGCTATTGCTGCTTTGCGCAATCTTGAGATTCATCAAATGGATGTTAAGACTGCATTCTTGTATGGGGAGTTAGATGATGAAATCTATATGAAGCAACCGGAGGGGTTTGTTGTACCTGGAAAAGACCACATGGTATGCAAACTACAACGGTCTTTATATGGATTGAAACAAGCGCCTTTGCGTTGGCACTTGAAGTTTGACGAAATGATGTTGTCAAATGGTTTCAAGATCAACGAGAGTGACAAATGTGTCTATATTAAGAAAACGGGTGACGATTATGTTATCGTTTGTCTTTATGTAGATGACATGTTAATCATAGGTAGTAACTCTCGTGTGATTGGTGAAACCAAGAGGATGCTAAGTATGAATTTTAGCATGAAAGATATGGGCTTAGCTGACGTTATTCTTGGAATTAAGATTCTAAGAACGCCCAATGAAATTGCATTGTCGCAATCTCACTATGTTGAGAAAGTGTTGAGGAGATTCAACGCTTATGAGAAACCTATTGCTAAGACTCATTGGGAACTAAATGTTCATCTAAGTGAGCACAAGGGGGAACCTGTGGGTCAAGATGAATATGCTAAGATCATTGGGAGTTTGATGTATTTGTCAAACTGTACCCAACCTGATATAGCATGCTCGGTTCACAAGTTGAGTAGTTATACTGCTAATCCAAGTAAGGAACATTGGAGAGCCCTAGAGCGCGTACTGGGTTATTTGAAATATACTCAGAACTTTGCGATTCACTATTCAAGAGAGCCTGCTGTACTTGAAGGGTATAGTGATGCTAATTGGATATCTGACTCCAAAGACTCGTTTTCTACGAGTGGATACGTGTACACTATTGGGGGTGGTGCAATATCTTGAAAGTCTAAGAAACAGACTTGTATTGCCAGGTCTACCATGGAATCTAAATTCATAGCTTTGGATAAAGCTGGTGAAGAAGCCGAATGGCTTAAAAATTTCCTCGAGGATATTCCATGTTGGACGAGGCCTGTGTCGTCTGTGTTGATACACTGTGATAGCCAATCTGCTATTGGATGAGCACAGAATATGTTTTATAACGGTAAGTCTCGACATATTCGTCGATGACATAATACCGTAAGACATTTGATCTTGAGTGGGGTTATCTCAATTGACTATGTGAGGTCAATAGATAATCTAGCGGATCCGCTGACTAAGAGCATTAATCGAGATCAAATGTATAAACTGTTAGAGGGAATGAGTGTTAAATCCACATCTTAAGGATGATTATAGCGGATACCCAACCTTGCAGATTGGAGGATCCCAAGAGCTTGGTTCAATGGGACAACGAAGTTATAAGAATCTGTGTGTTAAACACTCGAACATACCTATTCTTTGAGAACAGTGAGTGTTTGTTTACCTACAAGTGGTGAGGTTAAGTCTTATGACTTTTAATGATTCTTGGATACCTCGGAGAGGTCAAGTATAGTAGGATACTTGGAAATAAGAATCACCTATATAAGTGTGAAGTGAGGGCCGCTTCAATTGATACACTTATGAATCCATAGGGGTGTCCAAGGCTGAAAAGGACACAAAACGTTAGAACGAACGAAATTGAGATGATATTGTGTCAATATTGTTGTCTCGGTATACACCATGGAGGACTAGTTCAAGGTTTTCATAACCACTATGCTGCCGGTATACTCGATAATGTTGACTATGGATAGGTTCAAGATCACAAGCTACCTAGCCAAATGCAGTATTGTCTCTTGAGGACTGAACTTTGCATTTGCATTCATTTTGCATTGACATTCTCACTCATGTGGGGGATTGTTGGAAATGGTTTAAATATTAACCAAATATTAACCATTATTGAGGATAAATATTGTTGATTAAATATTTATTATTTAATTAAAATATTTATTGGATGTTAATCTACGCCGTGAGTAGATGAACGTGGTATATTTAATATCTCTAAACCGATTTCTGGTGAGTGAGATATTGTATGCTAAAGGTTGGATGTTGAAGTAGTAATTAACATTTTATTAATTATAATAAATGTTAGTTGTCCCACATCGGTTATATGTGGATGATTTGACTAGTATTTAAGGCTATGTCTGTATGGGCTTAATAACTTGTTGGGTTGGTGTGTATGGATGTGTATGGGTGCCTACGCGCGCGCGCCGCCGCCGCCATCCGTCCGGACGGGCGGGCTCAGGCTCGGGCCGGGCCTGGGCCTGGGACTTGGACTTGGATCTTGGCAATTGGTGCTTTGGGCTGGTGTTTGGGCCTTATGTTTTTGGACCAACCCCACAAGCCCAATTCGATTAATTGTTGAGCCCAATCCAGTAGCCCATCCGTGAAGCCCATCGGCCCAAAAGATAAGGCTTCTGTAATAGCCAAGGCTGTTCACTTCAGCTGGCCACCTCTTCACGTCCAGAAACCGCCGGCCATGAATGGCTGTGTTAGTGCAACGAGCCCCTCCACATGTCCGAGAGCTGCTATATAAGAGAGGCATTGTCATTGCATTCTTGACTGAAACGAAAAGCAATCTTCTCTTCTCTCAAAGCAGCATAGCATTTCATAGCATATCATACACCAGTTCAGTCTTCGTTCTAGTTCAGTTCGCCGGAGCTCGGTTCTGTTTGTGGTGCTACTACAGTCGAGACGTTTAGATCGTTTTAACCTTTGGGGACGAGCCGCCTTACCATGAGCACTACCGGGGCGTATTCTCGTCTTGCGGGTAGAAGTCTAACTTCGGACGATCTGGTTTTCTAATCTCTGTTCTTCAGTTTCCATTGTAATTCTTACAAATTCTGTTTCTGTTCAAAGTTCATCAATAAAAAAGAAGTATTGTTCATTGATATCTACACGAGCAAGTACCCGATTCCTAACAGCTGATTCTGATTCCAACTCCCTGAGTGTTGTCTGTAGCTGTTCATGCCCTGTTGGTGATTCATATTATGGCTTGAATATCTCCAGTTGTTCGACCTGTTCCTCATTGGTTGACTCGGTTGGAACCTTTGGTTGAACTGAGGTTGGAACCGCTGTTGAGTCAGATGATTGAACCCTTGTCGGTTCTGTGGTCGGTTCCATTCTTTCTGATGTTGACTCTGAGGTTGATGCAGAGGTCGGTTCTAATTCTGAGTTCGGTTGTGATTATGCCTTCGGCGCCTCTGATTCCTCTTTTGACTTTTGGAACATTCCCCCTCGGTTGATACCCCAACCGATGGAACATTCTGTCCTTCATCTACTGTTCCTTTTCCCTTCTCAGTTGTGGTTGCCTTGGTCGGTTGAGCTTACTGAGAGGTGGAGGTTGAATTACTTTGTGGTAACTCAGGTTCCACTGTGTTAGGTTCGACAACCTTGACCTCAACAGCTTTGATGAAGGTTGCTAGAGGAATTCCACGATCTTTAATCACATCATAACCGAGTCCTGACACGTCATCCATCTATCTGCTGTAACTGATAAGATTCTCTATGATCTTGGATGACTGATACAGCTTGATTAGATTATCCTTCTCAGTTTGCAACTCCTTGAGGAGGACAGTTATCTACTCGGTTTGTCCATCTGACTTCTTTATCAGCTGGTCGATCTGAGCCTCTTGATTTTTCAACTGATCTTGCTGCTCCTTGATCTGCTTTGTCAACTCCTCATCAGTTGGAGCCTTAGCCTCGTTCAGTTGACTCCTGAGATTCTCAATCTCCTCGGTTTAGCTCTTGATCAGATCGTCCTTTTCGGTTAAGAAATCTTCAAGTTTGGCGAACTGAGCTTGAAGACTCTTAAACTCAACCGATTGGTGATGCAGTTCCTCACTGAGTTCTTGAAAGTCACTCCAGGAGGGTTCCAACTCTTCGTCCAGAGATTCCTGCATGTTAGAGGTATTGAAAGAATTTAACTTAGCAGGATTAGAGTGTACCTCAGTATCCTCTTGGTCGGTTCCAAGTGCCATGAGGCATTGATCCTGACTGATGGCGTTGTTGGTAGAAGTTAGCTCATCCTCATCTTCAGTGTCAGTGAAGATGTCCATGTCGTCAGCTGCTTCTTCTGCTACCATGGCCTTGTTCTTTCCAGCTTGCTTGGCCCTCATCGCTTCTCTCTCTTTCTTTGAGAGGTCTGGACAGTCAGCTTTGAAGTGTCCCTCCTTGCCGCATTCAAAGCAGCCGTTGGTGACAGGCTTTGAACTGTCTCGAGTTCGGTTTGATTTGTAGAATCGTTTGTATTTCCCGAACCGAGTGTCCATGTCGGCTAGTTTCTTTGACAGGGCTGCAATGTTCTGTTGCAGTTCCTCTCTGCTTGGCTCCTTTGCAGTTGTGTCAGCTGATCTGGTCGGCCTCAATGTTCTCGATTTGGAGTAGTCAGCTCGAAGAGCAACTGACTTTGAGGCTGAACCAACATCCTCAAGTAGACTCGTCTGAACCAAGGACTGAGATCTTCTTCGGTTCACCTTATACTCATTTCCCTTTAAGATTGAGAACAATCTTTCAGTTCCCATTTCACCAAGGTCAACTCGGCTCTCGTAGATATTGGTGAAAGTATCCCACTCAGCCGGTAGAGCTTGCAACACTTTGAGATTGATTTCTCTTAGTGTGTATTTTCCTCTTCGGATGGACTGGATTCTTCTGAGGATGTCCATAAACCGGAGCTCTAGCTGATCAATTGTTTCATCTGTCTTCAGACAAAAGTTGTCAAAGTCTTGGCAAGCATGTGAAAACTTGTTCTCCTTCGTCTCATCGCTTCCTTCACTCAGCGATGCCAGGATATCCCACATTTCTTTAGCAGTCTCACACTCTTCAATCCAAGGGAGATAATCTTGTCCAACAGTGGACATAATCGTGCTTTGAGCCCAGATATCCAACTGGCTCACCTTGGCTTCCTCTGGAGTGTAGTCTTCCGGCTGCTTCTCCACAAACTCCACAACTGTATCCCCATCGTTGGGATTTGTAGGAGTGCGAGCTATTCTTTCTTTGATGATGATCGGTCCGGAAGAGAGTACTTGTTGCATTCTATGATGCTTCGACAGTAAGATCTTCTTCATCCGTGTCCTCCAGGATGTATAATTTACTACCGAGAACATGACAACTATCTTGTCTTTGACGTCCATCTGCACATAACAACAGAACAAATATGCAAGCAAATATGCACTAGCGTGAAAAATAGATCTGTTCAGTCGACCACTGAAGAAACTTTCTCGAATTCACACCTTGTGAAACAGAGTCAGTAGTCTTTTGAACCACTGCTCTGATACCACTTGATGGTCCCGATACGAGTTACTGGTGTATGGGGGGGAATACACCAGTTACGATTTTCAAACTTAACCCCCAAAAATAACTTTAACTGAGTAGAGCAGCTCAGTTGGAATCGCAACTGAGTAAAGAACACTCAGTTGGAAGTGTAGTGTTGTGCGGAATGTGGTGGAAATTAAACTCGTAAAACAACTCACGCTTTTATGCACGGTTGGTCAAAAACCAAAACAGTTGAGAATGCACAGATGCGATTTGTATGCTGGTTAGTCAGTCAGTTGAGAATGCAAGAATTAACTGAATAAAGAAAAACACAAGCACACAGAGAATTAACGTGATTCGGAGATAACACTCCTACGTCCACGGGGAGTTGTGAGTCCACACAACTCTGTCCAAGTTCTTCTGGACAAACCACTCAGCTTACGTGGGCTGAGCAACCGTTAAGGATAAGTTTGCGGGTACTTATCAACCTTACAGTTTAGTTTCCGGGTACTAAACAACCTATCTACTCAGTTGCGGGAAGAGTAGGATCCTAAACCTTTTCAGGTGAAAGTAAATGGGGTTCCAACAAAAAGCTCGAACGAGAAGTGAGCTATGATCTAACTCTCTACGAACTCTCACTAAGTGATGTTCTCAAGGTTCGATCTAAAGACACAAAAACTAACTAACTCTAGAACTCTCAACAAGTGATGTTCTAGGAGATTAAATTCAGTTCAGCTTGTGAAGAATATTGCTCTTTCTTTCGCTCTCTGGTTTCTTCTAGTGTATATCTCTTTTTTTTATCTTTCGAATGAATGAATGCCTCTATTTATAGGCGGAGAGTATCAACTAGCCGTTGGAGGAGCTATTGATCTCTGATCTTTGAAAGCGATGGCTTGTCTCTCATTTCTGCAGACTTTCCCAATATGGCATCTGTGCTCATCTGCTTTCCATCTGAGATAGCCTTGTGTTGGGCCAAATGGGGTAATGACTGAACGGTCAAACCCTCACATGACTTCCTTTTTGAAATTCAAATCTTAACAACAGACTTCCAACAAGGAGTGGTCGGTTAAGACTTTCGATCTTCAACTAAATTGTTCTTCAGCCGATGTTCTTATCTGACAACTAACAGTTGAACTCTCAGCTGACTTCATCTTCAAAGCTGTTGATCTTCTCGGTTGAGTTCTACAACTGATGTTCTGAAACTGAACACTCAGTTGTCTTCCTTGTATCTGATCAGTTGGGTCCGAACGCTCAGATGGCTTTCTTTCGTCTGATGTTCTCTTCCCCTTTACTGCTTCTCATCTGATGAACGCTCAGTTGTTTTCCTAACAACTGATGTTCTGTCCGAGTGATGCCATGATGCCATCTTCAGCTGGAGACCTGTAAAGATAAAATCTTAACAATGCTCAAACAGCGAGCCTACCTACTAACATTAGGTTCTGGCAACATCTACTCAGTTGGGGTCAGTTGGTTTTGGAATTCATCAAAACTCTTACTAATAAATTTCCCAACAGAGAGTGGTGCTCACTCTCTCTAATGAGAGTGTTAGAGGACATTTTACTACTATTTTAGATAAGAATGGAATTTTTATCTGTTAAGTATACCCGGAAATAGAAGTTTTCCGGTAGAAAATATCCTCGTCATTTTATTTTATTCCCTCAATCCTTTAATAATCCTTCTCGTCTCTTTCTCGTCGTCTAAATTCTCTCTAATTCTTCTTATATCTTTCAAAATAATTTAAGGAATTCAATGATCTAATTTTTATGCCAAGATTCCTTCTAACGAATAAGTTCGTAAAAACTGCTCGATTAAACGAGTCGTCAAACAATTTATTTTTAAACTTCACTCAAATGATCTCGAAAAATTCTCCGACTTATCTCAAAGGTCTTAAAATAATTTCTAGATTCCAATGAAACTAATTAGACTAGATTCAGAGTCATTCGATGAATAGAGATTTCTCGGTTTACGTTACTATTCATCTAAAAATAAAAGTTCTCAGAAAATTCCAGAATTCATACTCAAGCTCAAACTCATAAAAATAAGCTCAATCAATTCATCACATACTCAATTCGAATAATCGAAATGAGAAAAATCACATTAGAGCACATAAGAGCATTTTCGTCATTTCACAGAAAAATTTTATTTTCGCGAAAAAATTTTTAGTGCTCAAAACTCATCATATAGGCATATTAATCAAGTTAATACGCACATAAGAACTTAGAAAAATTTAGGGTATTACAAGGGTCATGTGGAAATAGAAATTTGCACTCAGCCTCAGTTTCTTTCCCTTCAGTTTGCCACAATCTCGGCAGCACCTCTTATGGAATTCATTATAATCCTCATTTGGATAGTAGTCGCGTATGGTGTGTTGAATCGTAGTTTTTTTTTTTTTTTGAATTGTTACATTTGTCCTCAGAACATGAGTATCTACCACCCTTGGCTTTATCAACCAACCCTTTTTTCTTCCCACTTCCCTTTCTAAAACACTACAAAAAAAAAAAAAAACATTATAAATCACCACAATTATAAACAATAATATCAAATCAATTTATAAACCTTCGCCCAATTGGCTGGAACGGGCACTTTAGCGACAATTTGTAAAAAGTAGCTAAAGAGGAAGAGTTACCGTTAAACCGAGAAGAAAAAATAAAGCAATTATAAAATTGCATTAAATATATTTTTTGTTAGAGAAGGAGAAACCGAAAGAAAATCTTCCATTGAGAAAAGGAAATAGATTAGAGGAAGAGAAGAAAAAACAAAAAAAAAATATTGTAAAAAAGAACACTCTGACTCTAAAAAAAAAGAAGATAAGAAATTCAAGAAGAACAGAAGAAAGAAACCTTCTTCTCAAGCAAGGCTACGATTGAAAAATTAATGAATTTCTAGCTAGAATACAAGAATGAATGCATGCTCTCGCAGCCTCATTATATATAGGGGAGGGAGAAGTGAAAATGAGTGAATTGTAAATTGTATTGAAGATGACATCAATATCAACATGGATGTAGGTATTGATGAGTGTGGAGTGTTAATTAAGTGTGAACCGTACCTCTCTCTATATACAATGATAGATTCCAACTTTAAAACAAATAAAAAAAAAAACCTTAACAAAAAAGTAATGAACAAGCTTCTAACATTCAAAAAGACATTTACTTCAGGCGATTCGATCAAATATCCTGATTATCTCTTCTCCGTTTCGGCGCCAACAACCACTCCGCTACGTCGAAGATTAATCTATATCAAAATATCATATCATTAGCAGGCAACAACCTTTTCTCTAATCCAATGAAATGAAATCAAACGAATCGACTAACATATACCGACTCTGTATTTGTAGGCCTATTACATATTGGTCTGAATCCCCCTACTAAAGAAAACGCTAGAGTTTTAGACTTTCTTTTTTTATTAATTGAAATTCTAAATTTATTAACAAGCTAAATATAAATACAATAAAGCTATTCGTACATACTATGTCCGGATATAACTGGTTCGATTAAGTAAAAAATTAATTTTACACAATTTTTTAATTAATATTTTTCTTCATTAATTTCGGCCATTTATGAATGTACAATAATACCCTTTACAAATTTCAATTAGAAGAGAAGATAAGATGTTTATGTCGATGAAATATGATCTTAATTAATACAGTTTTAATTAGAAAGAGATTTTTTGGGGGATGAGAGTGAAAATTATGAGGGGGAGTGAATGTGGGAGAATACCACCAGTTTTTTTCTTGATCGAACCGGTTATGTCCGGACATACTATGTCTGAATAGCATCGCCCATATAAATATAAAATAATGGAAACGAACAACGTAAAATATGTTAAATGGATTTTTTTTACCAGATCCCACGCTGATGGCCTTTTCACTTTTAAAAATAATTAATGCAAAACAAATTTCTAGAACTTTTATATATTTATTCTTATATTCAACAACACACCCAAAAGAATGGGAATAAAATAAATTGATTTTGTTGGACCACTTTATAATAATGTCATTTTTTTATTTTACTTACGAATTTAGGCCATTTAATTTAATTAAAAATATGGCAGTTGTATGCCACATTTCGGTCTGATTGGGACGACATTCGTGCATAACGTGCTAGGTGAAGTCCGATCGATGAGATGACATTCGTGCATGACTTATGTGCTGAATAGCCCACTTTGGCCCGAAACGTGGCCTACGATCGCCGAATTTTAAATTGAATGGCTTGACTTTAATAGCCCGTAAAAAAGTGGCTCAATTTGTAAACCATCCAAACATGATGATCGACTTTGGTCTAATAGATATAGTAAATAATTATATATACACACTTGTTGTCAATGTTACTCAATTTGTCTTTGGCGTCACAAGGAGGGTCATGTGGAAATAGGAATTTGCACACAACCTCAGTTTCTTTTCACTTCAATTTGCCACAATGTTGCAACACCTCTTCTGGAATTCATTATAGTCCTCATTTGGATAGTGGTCGTGTATGGTGTGTTCAATTACACCTTTCCTTGAATCATAGTTTTTTTTTTTTTTTTTGAATTGTTACATTTCTCCTTAGTACATGGGTATCTACCACCCTTGGCTTTATTAACCAACCCTTTTTCCTTCCCACTCCCGTTGCTAAAACACTACGAACATAAAAAAAACACAAACATTATAAATCACCACAATTGTAAACAATAATATCAAATCAATTTATAAACCTTCGCCCAAATGGCTGGAACAGGCACTTTAGCGACAATTTGTACAAAATAGCCAAAAAGGAAGAGTTACCGTTAAACCGAGAAGAAAAAATAAAGCAATTATAAAATTGCATTACATATATATTTTGTTTGAGAAGGAGAAACCGAAAGAAAATCTTCCATTGAGAAAAGGATATAGATTAGAGAAAGAGAAGAGAGAAAAGAAAAATATTGTAAAACAGAACACTTTGACTCTAAGAGAAAAAGAAGATAAGAAACTCGAGAAGAAAAGAAGAAAGAAACCTTCTTCTCTAGCAAGGCTACCATTGAACAATTAATGAATTTCTAGCTAGGATACAAGAATGAATGCATGCTCTCGTCGCCTAATTATATATAGGGGGGAGGGAGAAGTGAAAATGATTGAACTGGAAATTGTATTGAAAATGACATCAATATCAACATGGATAAAGGTATTGCTGAGCGTGGAGTGTTAATTGAGTGTGAACCGTACCTCTCTCTATACACAATGACAGATTCCAACTTTAAAACAAATAAAAAAGAACCTTAACAAAAAAGTAATGAACCAACTTCTAACATTCAAGAAGACATTGACTTCCGGCGATTCCATCAAATATCCTGATTATCTCTTCTCAGCTTCGGCTCCAACAACCACTCCTCCACGTCCAAGATTAATCTATATCAAAATATCGTACCACGAGGACGCAACAACCTTTTCTCTAATCCAGTGAAATGAAATGAAATGAAATGAAATGAATCGACTCACATATACCCACTTTGTATCTGTAGGCCTATCACATATTGGTCTGCCCTACTAAAGAAAACGTTGGAGTTTTAGACTTTCTTTTTTTACCAATTGAAATTCTGAATTTATTAACAAGCTAAATATAAATATAAAAGAACGGAAACGAACAACGTAAAATATGTTAAATGAATTTTTTTTGCTTCACATCCCACGCAGGCTTTTTTACTAATAAAAATAATTAATGCAAAACTAATTTCTCAAACTTTTATATATTTATTCTTATATTCAACAAAGCACTTAAAAGAATGGGAACAAAATAAATTGATTTTCTTGGACCACTTTATGACAATCTCATTTTTTTATTTTATTTTGCTTGTGAATTTAAGCCATTTAATTTAATTAAAAATTTGGCAGTCGTATGCCACATTTCGGTCTGATTGGGACTACAATCATGCATGACGTGCTAGGTGGAGCCCGATCGATGAGACGACATTCGTGCATGACTTATGTGGTGAATAGCCCACTTCGACCCGAAACGTGGCCTACGGTCGCCGAATTTTAAATTGAATGGCTTGACATTGTTAGCCCGTAAAAAAATGGCCCAAATTTGTAAACCATCCAAACATAATGATCGACTTTGGTCTAATCTATATAGTAAATAATTATATATACACACTTGTTGTCAATGTTACTCAATTTGGCTTTGCCGTCACAAGGAGGGTCAAGTGGAAATAGAAATTTGCACTCAGCCTCAGTTTCTTTTCCCTTCAGTTTGCCACAATGTCGGCAACACCTCTTCTGGAATTCATTATAGTCCTCATTTGGATAATTGTCGTGTATGGTGTATTCAATTATGCATTTCCTTGAATCGTAGTTTTTTTTTTTTTTGAAAATTGTTACATTTCACCTCAGTACATGGATATCTACCACCCTTGGCTTTATCAACCAATCCTTTTTCCTTTCCACTTCCATGTCTAAAACACTACACAAAAAAAAAAAAAAAATTATAAATCACCACAATTATAAACAATAATATCAAATCAATTTATAAACCTTCGCCCAAATGGCTAGAACGGACACTTAAGCGACAATTTGTACAAAATAGCCAAAGAGGAAGAGTTATCGTTAAACCGAGAAGAAAAAATAAAGCAATTGTAAAATTGCATTAAATATATATTTTGTTAGAGAAGGAGAAACCGGAAGAAAATCTTCCATTGAGAAAATGAGATTAGAGAAAGAGAAGAAAAAAAAAATATTTTAAAACAAAACACTGTGACTCTAAGAGAAAAAGAAGATAAGAAACTCGAGAAGAAAAGAAGAAAGAAACCTTCTTCTCTAGCAAGGCTAATTGAAAAATTAATGAATTTCTAATTAGGATACAAGAATGAATGCATCCTCTCGCAACCTCATTATATAGGGGGGAGAAAGAAGTGAAAATGGGTGAACTGGAAATTGTATTGAAAATGACATCAATATCAACATGGATGTAGGTATTGCTGAGTGTGGAGTGTTAATTGAGTGTGAACCGTACCTCTCTCTATATACAATGACAGATTTCAACTTTAAAACAAATAAAAAAGAACTTAACAAAAAAAGTAATGAACCAGCTTCTAATTCAAGAAGACATTCACTTCAGGCAATTCGATCAAATATCCTGATTATCTCTTCTCTGCTTCGGCGCCAACAACCACTCCTCCACGTCCAAGATTAATCTATATCAAAATATCGTACCGTGAGGAGGCAACAACCTTTTCTCTAATCCAGAGTAATGAAATGAAATGAAATCAAACGAATCGACTCACATATACTGACTCTGTATCTGTAGGTCTATCACATATTGGTCTGAACCCCCCTACTAAAGAAAACGCTGGAGTTTTAGACTTTCTTTTTTATTAATTGAAATTCTAAATTTATTAACAAGCTAAATATAAATATAAAAGAACGGAAACGAACAACGTAAAATATGTTAAATGGTTTTTTTTGTTTCACATCCCATGTTGATAGCTTTTTTACTATTAAAAATAATTAATGCAAAACTAATTTCTCGAACTTTTATATATTTATTCTTATATTCAACAAAGCACCCAAAAGAATGGGAACAAAAGAAATTGATTTTCTTGGACTACTTTATAATAATCTCATTTTTTTATTTTATTTGCGAATTTAAGCTATTTAAAATTAATTAAAAATTTGGCAGTCGTATGCCACATTTCGGTTTGATTGGGACGATGTTCGTGAATGATGTGCTAGGTCGAGCCCGATCGATGAGACGACGTTCATGCATGACTTATGTGCTAAATAGCCCACTTTGGCCCGAAAAGTGGCCTACGATCGCCGAATTTTAAACTGAATGGCTTGACTTTGATAGCCCGTACAAAAGTGGCCCAAATTTGTAAACCATCCAAACATAATGATCCACTTTGGTCTAATCTATATAGTAAATAATTATATATACACACATGTTGTCAATGTTACTCAATTTGGCTTTGGCGTCACAAGGAGGGTCATGTGGAAATAGGTTCTTGCACTCAGCCTCAGTTTCTTTTCCCTTCAATATACCACAATGCCGGCAGCACCTATTCTGGAATTCATTATAGTCCTCATTTGGATAGTGGTCGCATATGATGTGTTCAATTACGTCTTTCCTTGAATCGTAATTTTTTTTTTTTTTAAATTGTTACATTTCTCCTCAGTACATAGGTATCTACCACCCATGACTTTATCAACCAACCCTTTTTCCTTCCCATTTCATTTGCTAAAATACTACAAACACAAAAAACACAAAAAAACCTTATAAATCACCACAATTATAAACAATAATATCAAATCAATTTATAAACCTTCGCCCAAATGGCTGGAACGGGCACTTTAGCGACAATTTGTACAAAATAGCCAAAGAGGAAGAGTTAGCGTTAAACCGAGAAGAAAAAATAAGCAATTATAAAATTGTATGATACATATATATTTAGTTAGAGAAGGAGAAATCGAAAGAAAATCTTTCATTGAGAAAAGGAAATAGATTAGAGAAAGAGAAGAAGAAAAAAAAATATATTGTAAAACAGAACACTCTGACTCTAACATTCAAGAAGACATTCACTTTAGGCGATTCGATCAAATATCCCGATTATCTCTTCTCCGCTTCGGCGCCAAATACCACTCCTCCACGTCCAAGATTAATCTATATCAAAATATCATACTGTAAGGAGGAGGAGGCAACAACCTTTTCTCTAATCCAGTAGGCCTATCACCTATTGGTCTGAACCCCCTACTAAAGAAAACGCCAGAGTTTTAGACTTTCTTTTTTTCTTAATTGAAATTCTAAATTTATTAACAAGTTACATATAAATATAAAAGAACGAAAACAAACAACGTAATAAATATGTTAAATGTATTTTTTTTGTTTCACATCCCACGCTGATGGCTTTTCCACTTTTAAATATAATTAATTCAAAACTAATTTCTTGAACTTTTATATATGTAATACTCCAGATATTTCTTCCGTCGCTAAAATAAAAAATTTAATTATTAATTAAGGCTTTGCACGCCTAAGTTAAGGATTTTCAATTCTAAGACTAACGGTGAAATCCGTTTCTGAAAATAAATTCCAGAAGTCGGTTGAACGATTACTGTATTATGGTTTTCACGTCCGATAGAATTTTCGTTCGAAAACTCAGATTGAAAAACTGTCAGACTTTACATTCACTTTTCTGCGATACGAGTCTACCGGAGAAAGTCAGTTTTTATTATTTTTCCGGGCGAAATTTGGACTGTGAAGTCCCAAGTTTTTATCGGATTTCGGAAAACGAATTATGCTTTCCGACTAAGAGATTTATTTCTAATCTAATGGTCGAATTAAATTTCATCAAAAATGTAACCGTCTAGGAAATTAATTTCTCGATTTATATACGCAGTGTTTAGCCCGCAAACGAGATATTTTCGACTTAAAAATCCTATCTAAACCGCCACCTATAGGGTGAGTCATCCTTGTTAGATCTTTTTCTACTTTATTCACTAAATATCTAAGTATACACCTCACCACAAATCTCCCTTATCCCTCCCCACCAAACCGCCACCTCTCTCTCTCCTATCTCTTTTGTTCTTCATTTTCTCCATAGAAACTCTCAAGTTCTTCAAGCATTCAAGATACATAACTCAATCATCTTCCGGTCAATCTTAATTCCGAGTTCATAATCGTTAAGGTAAGAGCTTCCTCTATAGTTTGAACCGAACAAAATTTCATCCCTTCAAGTATAGTTATTTTCAAAAAATTTAAGAGATGTAGGATGATGTTTAAGTTTATTTTCCATGTTATTTCATGCTTAGGAATGGATTTCTATGGTAGAAATTAAGTGGAAATCATCCTCCTTAATAACCTTGCTATGACCAAAAATTTATGAAGAATTATAGTTGAAGATTAAGTTGATTTTTAGATGGTTGGTTTGAAGATTATTGTTCTATGTATCAGTAGATTGATGTGGGAATTTATAGGAAATTTTCTAAAAATAGAAACCAAGTTGTAAGAGAGAAAGAAGTAGGGATTTGAATGAGTAATTGTTATGATTTGGATGATATGATGATATAATTGAGATGTAGTGTAATGCCCCGTAATTTCCTAACGTTCTTAAAATTTTAAAGTTAATTAAATAAATGGCTTTGCACGCCTAAGTTTACGTTTTTTTGAATTTTAAGACTAACGGTCGAATCCGTTTCTGAAAATAAATTACGGAAGTCAGCTAGACGACTACTGTATTTAGGTTTAGCGCGTACGAAACATTTTTAGTTCGTGAACTCAGAACGGAAAACTGTCTGATTTTTTACATTCACGAAATCGCGATACGAACTCGCCCGAGAAAGTTCGTTTTTATGATTTTCCGGACAAAACTCGAACTGTGTCGTCCCGAGTTTTTGTCAAAATAATTTTTTGTAAATTTATTTTCCGATTAAGTTTCGTACGTTAGAATTTTAGGTCAAATCAGATCGCGACGATTTTGTGCCGAGCAACGTTTTTCGTCGAACGTTCTCCGTAACGTCGGATCGCGCCGGAAAAACACGTATCCCTCCTAAAAACTCTATGGCAGCCGACATCTTTTTTTCAAATTAGAAGACATGCATGTTTGATAATGCCTAATTAAGTGACACCTTACCTAGTTACTATTCACACTTTCCACCTTTCACCTTATCAAATATTTTAACAATTAAAACAACCCATTTCCTCCCATTTCTCACTCACAATCGGCAGCACCACTCCTTCCATCATCTTCTTCATCTCATCATTCTCCATTGAAGACAAGCTCCAAGAACAAGAAGAAAACTCACAAGTCTCAATCCCTCCATTCAAACCTCTTAAGTTCTTTATTAATTCTTAAGGTAATTCCCTCCTCTTAACTTCTATCCAATTGGATTTCTTCTCTTTTCTTTTTCATTCTTGATCGAAAAATTTGAGTATTGGAATGGATGATTTGATCTTGGAATAATGAAATTAGATGTGTTAGATAGGATAATTAGGGATTAAAATTGAACAAAAATAAGAACCCTAAGTTTCCCTTGAATACCGAAAATTAGGGTAAGTTGTAGGATTTTTAATTTTCTTCAATTGATGATTGATTCTTGTTTAATATAGGTTTAATTAGTGATTAGAATGAAAAGGAATCAAAAGCCCTATGTGTTTGTGAAATTTCAATTAGGGTTTGAGTTGAATTTAAGGGTTTGATGCATGTTAGTTGGAAATTGATTTGCAATTGATTAATAGTTGTTATAAGAGGTTGGTTAATGAATAAATGTAGTTAATTGGAGAAGAAAATCACCCCCTTAACATCTTTATGAAAATCGAAATTTATAGAGTAATTAGGGGTTTCCACATGTTTGATTTAATTGATGAATTGTTGGTGGAATTATGTAGTAATTGATGTTAGTTGATTATAGAATTTAATTAAGAATTTTCTAAAAATGTTTAACGAAACGTAAGAGACAAAGATCACCTTATAAGTTGAGTTATAATGATGTTATGATATGTTTGCATGCATGAAAGTGATTCACGTTAGACGTAGTTTAACGTCGTAAAATTTGAACGGAATCCAACAACTTTGAAAATCGCGTAAGAGACGAACATTTAGTCGTAACTAATAATCGAGAAGTCGGATGAGAATTCTAATTTGATATTATTATTTATGATGGAATTTAGAACAACTTTCTACTTAACATCATAAGCTTTCGAGTTGAAAATAATATGAGCTATAGTTATAGTCGAGAACTAGAACGCGTTTTGAATTTTTGTTGGTTTAGTAATTGTTAGTTAAAATCCGACGTTTAGAACGTCGTGCTTTTGAGCGAGTTTTGAGAAGGAGTTCATCATGTACGGAAGTACGTGATGACTGCCTTGAGGGTCCAGTTTCTAAAGAAAATGAATACGAGAGCTTAGAACGAACCTAAGACGTTATACGTCGAACCTATCGAGCAATTAGGGTTTTCGCGGCAGTTTTGCGACCCTCGCCGGAAACTGTAATAACTTTTAGCTCGTTTATCGGATTTGTGATCCGTAAATTGGAGCGCGAACTAGACATCCCAATCTTTCCAGTGATATAGGGCTCATCCCCTGTTTCCAAATCCTCTGTTCTGGACAGCCTCCAGAGTTACAGGATTGCGCAGTGAAAATTCAGTTTCTTGTTTTCTAAGTTGTTTTGTTCGCAACTTAGTTTCTTTCGATCGTTTAAGCCGTATTTGTCTAGCGAATATATCCCTACTGACCCTAGAGTCAAGTACAGGACCTTGAGTGATGAAAACCAGTTGAGATCTTATCTCTTAGCCTTTCATTAAAGAAGTAATAAACGAGAAATTTCATAAATTGTTCAAAGAACTAAAACGTAAATCGCCTAAGTTGGTTCTTTCCAACTTAGCTCCTTATATTTTTTAAAGTCGTATTAAGTTACCGACTACCCTCTCTACTAACCGGAGAGTCGAGTATGAGACCTTCCGAATTCTAATGAGATTTGAACGAGTCTCGTTCCCGTTTAAGTAAAACGAATCTAGTAAGCGTGCAAATGCCTAAAGAATGAAACAACTAAAACTTTTTTCGATTCTTTTGATCGATTATCTTTTACGACCCGTGTTAAAGTATTACTTTTTTTTTACGATGAAGGAGGAAGCCAGCAGTAGAGACAGGACGGAAGATCCAAAGTTGGAAGCTAGTGCTTATTAGTCTGTATTTACGAGGTGGGCTTTTATATACAAAATAAAACGAGCAATGCTCGGAAAATCTTTCTTTATCGCTTTGATATCTGTGTTTTCAAAGTGATATTATGGCATGAACTATTTTATGTTTTATGTGAGTTCTCTTGTACCTATCTGAGTCAACATTCGTGTTTTCCAGATTTAGAGTTAATCTAACTAGATTAACTAACGATCGGCTCTGAGTTAGCTGCTAAGTGCTTTCAGAGTTAGTGCACTTTGTAACCTGTGGTGTATGTGATATCCTGTTGAGGGGTACCAGCCACGGTGAATTAGAATTGATCAAGATTGAACGTAACATTAGTCAGAAAATGCTCGCGCGAGTGATTTATGAGAAAAGAGTCAGAAAATGTTTAGTAGACACGGATTCTTTCAATAAAACTCCAATGTGCTACGCTTATGAAATGCCATATTTATCTATATTTATGATTATGATTTCGGCATCGTGTCCACTAAGTACGTTTGTACTTAGCCCTGCATTGTTTTCTAAATGTGCAGGTTGAAGCGACGGTGAGCGGCGGCGGTTGGTGTTGAGTTAAAGGATAGGATGCTTAGTTAGAACCCTTCCGCTGCAAAACTCTGAATATCTTATGAGATGTATTTTTGAACAACTTTGTAGTTAAGTCTGTAATTATGAACTTAGTTTCTTCTATATTCAAGTCTTGTTTATGTTTTAACGATGCCTTTTCATGTATGTTTAGTCAGTTAGCCCCCTTCTTCCCCGCTTCTTTAATCCAACCCCAGTCGCACCCCGGCTTCTGCCGTCCCTCGGGATTTGGGGCTGTGACATGTAGTAAGTATGTAGTTCATCATATAATTTAATTGGACTTTTTTAAAAATAAAATAGAAATCGTAAGAGACAAAGAACCGACGATAAGTTAAGATTCGATAATAATTTGAGTATATGGTTTTCATATTGGTAAATCTTAATAGTTGTTGTTCGTAATTGCAAAGTTTGAGCGAATTTGGAGAATATTGAATTTCTAGTAAGAAATGAAGAATCATCAATAAGTTTAGTATGGATAATGATATAGGTTTATGGTTTGAATATTTGCTAATTTTAGTAGTTAATGAACGTAATTGGAAAATTTGAACGAATTCTAAGAAAGTCGAGTTTTAAGTAAGAGACGAAGAGACGAGTTCAATTATCGATAGGAAAGTCGAATGAGGAAACTAATTTGATATTAGTGTTTAATGTCGATAAATGAACAAAATTGTAGTTGACGATATTTCCATTCGAGATATGAAATAAAAGTTAGAAGATTGAAATGGAATTGAAATGAGATTTGGTTTAATAATTGGATAGTTGAAAAAGACGAGGAAATTCTCGTCGTTTGTTTAATCAAGAGACGTGAAGGTGTTCCCGATAAAGGAACATGTGTCATGACTGTAATTTGATAATAATTTCGTGAGCATAAAGGTTGTATAGCATTGATCGAACCTAGGAAATTGTACGTCGAGTTTTATCGAGCATTAGGGTTACCGCGGACTGTTTTGCGACCCTTTACGGAAACTGTCATAACTTTCTGCTCGGTTAACAAAATTGAGATCCGTAAATTGGAAAATAAACTAGACATCCGTAGCTTTCTTTTGGTACCAAATTTATCCCCTGTTTCGCAGAATTCTGTTCTGTACATGCTCCAGAGTTACTGCCTTGTGCAGAAACTTTCGTAAACTCGTTTTCTCAAGTTGAATTCTTTTTAACTTCGTTCTTTGAGAACTTCTAAGTCGTTATAAGTTATCGACTTCCGTTATTAACTGACCTAAGTGTCGAGTAAAGAAACCGAGTTAGTTCTAATCGAGATATGTTCGAGTCTCGTTTCCTTATTAATCAAAAGAGACTAGTTAAAGTGCAAAAGCCTAAAAGTCATAAACCGAATTCAATTTCTTTTCTTTTATCGTCTCGACCGTTTATTAAAGTTTGATTATTTACGATAAAAGGAGGAAGTCGGAGTTGAAGACAGGACGGAAGACAAAAGGTTAAAGTTTGTTCTATAAACAATTAAGGTGGGCTTTCTATATACAAACTAAAATGAGCGATGCTCGAAAATGTTTACTTACAGCTTTGATAAGTGTGTTTTCAAATTGATTATCAATGCATAAAATGACTTTGTTTTATGTGAGTTCTCTTGTGCCATTCTGAGTTAGAGACACCATTAGGTGCTAACTTCAATCAGACCCTGAGTTAGTGACACCGTTAGGTATTTTCCAGGAGAAATCGATCGGACTCTGAGTTAGTGACACTGTTAGGTGCTATCCAGAGTTAGTGTACACGGTAGCCGTTGTGTGTGGTACTCTGTTGAGGGATAATCAGCCACGGTGAGGAACGTGCGCGGGAGAAAGGCCTTCTTTCCCGGCGTTGAAAAGGGCAAGTTGAATGTAACAGCAGTAAAAATACTCGCGCGAGTAAATTGTGAAAAGAAAAGAAAATGTTTAGTAAGCACGGGCCTTCGAAAGAAAAACCCCGTTGTGTTACAGTTGAGAATGCCTGATTAATCTATAAGTATGATAAGTTTTCGGCAATGTGCCCACTAAGTATGTTTATACTTAGCCCTGCATATGTTTATAAATGTGCAGGTTGAGTGACGGAAGCGGCGGATGAGGTTGAGTAGAGTTGTTATAGGAAAGAAGATCAGTGTTCCAGTTCTACGTTTTCCGCTGCAAACTAGTTCTCGTTAATGTTTAACTTTTGGTCTAAGTTCCATACTTTGAACTTAGTTCCTTTTAAGAACAATTATGTCGAGCGATTCTTCGAGGTCGACTCTCTTTCTTTTAATAAAGTCTGTTCATAGATATCAGTTGTTGTTTAGTTATTGTCTGTTTATTCATTTATTCCCCTTCTTCCCCGCTTCTTTAATCCAACCCTTAGTCGCACCCCGGCTTTGCCGTCCCTCGGGATTTGGGGCTGTGACAATATATTTATTCATAAATCCAACAAAGCACCCAAAAGAACGGGAACAAAATAAATTGATTTTCTTGGACCATTTTATAATAATTTCATATTTTTTTTAATTTTGCTTGCAAATTTGGAATGTAATTAAAAATTTGGTAGTCGTATGCCACATTTAAGCCTGATTGAGACGATATGCGTGCATGACGTGCTAGGTGGAGCCCGTCGATGAGACGACATTCATGCATGACTTATATGCTGAATAGCCCACTTTGGCCCGAAACGTGGCCTACGATCGCCGAATTTTGAATTGAATGGCTTGAATTTGTTAGCCCGTAAAAAAGTGGTCCAAATTTGTAAACTGCCCGAACATAATGATCAACTTTGGTCTAATCTATATATTAAATAATTATATATACACACTTGTTGTCAATGTTACTCAAGTTGATCATGAATTTTCCTAATTAGATCGGTGGATTAGATTTATTAGCTTTTTATACACCAACTAATTCTTGTCCTCCTTACAATAACTTAGTCAAAAAAAGAGAATGATAACTCTAAATTCGTAAATTTAAAATTATAAAATTTTATAAACGGTAAAAAAATCTATATTACATATTTACACAAATCTTTAATCAATTTTGACATAATTGTATATAATAATGGTAAGTTAGATGTAAACATATAAGTACCAAATTAACTTTACACGGAATACCCATGTCTTACCACACTTGTCTGTTACATACATGAGTTTACCTCGTATCTTTGAGATGTACAGTGTACGTAGTTGCATAGAGTAGAATATGTGGCCTGGTGGTTTTTTTCGGCAATTGAAATTGAATTGGTAATTGAGTACTATTTTGTTTTTACAAATACATAATGAGATACAATAGTACTAGATTAGACCTTTTGAGAAAATTAATAAGTATTTTGCTGTAAAACCATGCACTTAGCTAATTTGTAATAATATTGAGACGACATAAAAAGAAAAGCACACAAATTTAAAGTAAACATGAAAATCAGATCAATTTACAGACAAACCTAGTGTTGACAATAATAATTTATTTATTTTGAAAGGGACAATATTTGATTTTAATACTATATTATTATCATTGAACTGAAAACACATCATTAAAAAGAATATCGTATTAGCTGTTGCACTTTTGTTTGTGCTGCTTTCTCCAAAAAAGCTTCTCTGTCCATCACATTACACAAGCACGGACATTTACTTAAATTATGTAATATACTAGTATATATAGACATATGTAATTTGCCATAGCTATTTTATCTAATCTTATTTAATAAGCTTGTCTATACTCGATTAAGCCGTGAGTTTCACAGAATTCAATTAGCATAGCATTAGCTCAAAGCTCAGCTCTGCTCGATAGTTTAGGGACCAAATATTAGTACGACAATATCCGGCATGGCTCGGATCGATCATTTCCAAATTGTGTATACATTTTTACAACTCTGCCACATTTTTAAAAATAGAAGATTCTCTCGATTTTGATACATTCGTGGCCAATAAATATACTCCATTATCATATTTTCAAATCTAGAGCGAGCCAAACTTTTCTGAAATGAGTAGTCGTATTGGCTTTCCGATGTCCACCTTGGATTTATATTAGATTATAAAAAAAGATGTGGAAGACTTAATCTAGCTGCTAGTACAAATTAATTAATTAATTAATTAACAGATATGAAAGGCCAATCACAAAATAATGATGAATATATATTATTGAAGCAATTAAGAAATCGATTGACATATTAATATTAGCTAGTTGAAACAAATGTAAAAGGGAAATGATGCATATTATTTATTGGATAAATCTGTTTGGATCAAATTAAACCAGATCAAATTGGTTAAAATGGTCCAATTTTAAAAAATGAAAATGTATATTACCTAAACTACCCCTATTTATATTTATGCATTATTTAATCTATAAATTTATAAATGAATTAATATTTCGAATTTTTCAATAAAGTCATTCAAACTTCCAAATGTGTAATTAATATTCCGGAAATGTTATGATCCATATGCAATTACATTAATTAATTTTATATCACTTCAACAATGTATCTTGAATTCGTAATATATAAAATCCATATGACTTCAACATTCAACAATGTTTGAGTTCTTTGTATAACACTTTATACTTTATTTTTAATATTTTACTTAATTAATTCAATAATTTTGTAGTATTAGTAACAATCTACTATTAGACTTTTTATATACGATATGTAGGACTCATGTGTACCACTTTTTATTTCTTAATTTTCTGTGAATATTTTGAAATGTGATTATTTATATAATTAAATTAATATTAATTTCGATGTACATAAGAAAATGAATGTCATCCTTTTATTTTTTTAAGTATTAATTCAATAGTTTTATAGTTGCTGTATAGATTGACTATCAGAATTTATATATACGATGTATAAATAGACCTCTTGTATACGATTTATACTTAATTTTTATTTATTTATTTATTTATTTATCTGTTACTAATATATTCGAAAACAGTAAATCCATTTGGTCACACAGTGACCAGCCACACGCGTGAAAAAAGGATAGTTGACTATAAAAATGGAAATAATCACATTTTTTCCTAGGATTTATACTTCCTCACTTAGGGTATATTTCTATTTTCAAAACTTATATTACCATTTTTAACTTATGTGGCCGGTCACAGAGTGTCCACGTAGCACTACTCATTTAGAAAATGACTAGTCATATGTCTACACACAAAAAAGTACTAGTTTAAAAGTGACATCATGTATATGGACCATACATACAATTATTACTATTAAAATATTTATAATTTTTATAATTAAAACAATAGTTAAATTATATTAAATGTTATTATTATTAATATTATGATAATAATTACTATTAGGCTAATAATAATAATAATTTAAAAGTAGTTATAATTATTTAAAAAGATATATTAAAATAATAATAAATTAATAATTAGTATTAGAACTATTATAATAAAAATAATAATAGTGTTAAATAATAATAAATAATACTCCCTCCGTCCAGAAAGATTGTATGAAGTTTTTTGTGACGGATTTTAATAAAATGTGTAGATGTTACACGAGTGACCAACCCTTGTGAGTGGAGAAATGGAGAAAAGTAAGATAATTGGTGAGATTATGTCCAAAAATAGAAAAAATGAAACTAGCTACAATCTTTGTGGACGGATCGAAAAAAAAAATTAGCTACAATCTTCGCGGACAGAGGGAGTATTGATTGTTATTATTATTATTATTATTATTATTATTATTATTATTATTATTATTATTATTATTATTATTATTATTATTATTATTAAAAGTCATTCCTGAAGATGTGGAATAGTTAATACCAAGGGGAAGGGAAGAAATGACTAAACCCATACTCATGAGATTAATCCTTACGAAAAGAATATAACAGTCGTGGGATTAGGAATAGAGATAGTAATGGTAATTCCATTCTCATTTCTTTCTAGCGTACCAGCCACCGCCTAGAGAATCTTAATAGTTTAACTATATATGGACCTATATGTATTTGTAGTTGTCTTATTCAATTTTTTTTAACTTATCGAATTTAGGGATCAATTTTACAAATAATTCATACATAAAAAATCAAATTGCTAATATATAAAATTAACTTTTCTAAGTTTGATTTACAATTAACTTAGAACAACATCTTAACTTCTAAAGGTTAAAACATAAACATATTTTCTGTTAAATCTTGACTGTTACTTACTAGTTTGAAAATAAAATAAAAGATTACATTTATGTGGGAAAAGACTAAATGATAGTAGTTACTCATATATATTAGTGACACAACTACACTTCAACTGTAACAGTTGAATTAAAGGTGATTTAATTAGTGAACAAATGAACTTTAATTGCATCAATTGCACCAGGCCTAGGGATGGCAATGGGTCGGGTTTTCGTGGGTACCCGCACTTCCCAAACCCTGATGGGACGGGTTTGAGAAATATTAAAAAGTTTTGGGACGGGTTTGGGTAGAAACATGCAAATCCGTGATGGGTTTGGGTCGGGTTTGGACAAATATCTCCGGGTACCCGCTGCCCAAACCCATTTATATATATATATATATATATATATATATATATATAAGCTTAAAGATATTATTATATGCATAATTTATTATATAATTATAAATATTAGTATAAATATTATTAGATTTAGGGTTTTATCTGATTTTCTTAATCCACACTCACATTCCGTAAGAGTTAAGTCTTTAATGTTTATCCTCTATTTTTGTAAATCTACTTCCGAAATACAATAATTCATAATCTTCTAGTTATATATTTTAAGATTTTGTAAGTTCGTATTACTTTATTTTGAGATTAATTTTAGTGAAATTTTCTACTGATGTTTATGTTATAATCATATTTATTTATAATATTTTGTTATTTGATGTTTACTTTTTAATAATCGGATTTTTAGCGAGTAATAAATGGGTATTACCCAACGGGTTCAGGTCGGGTATGAGTTTTAAAATTACTTTTTAATCGGGTTTGGAACGGGTTTGGGTGTGAAAAATTTTCATAAGTTTGGGTTTGGGAAATGCTTAATGGGTGGGTACATGACCCATTGTCATCCCTACACCAGGGATTAACAAAATAATAGAAAATAGAATATCCCAAACGAACCAAATTGAAGTATTAAATTAAGTTTGAATTTTCGGTTCCTTTCTGATTCTTTTAATGGAAATTATATATTTTAGATTATGTAATTTAGATATGTAATCTAGATTATATGTATAGAAAACTAAAAAAATCATGCATGTTGATCAATTGTCTCTAATGTCAGTCACCAAATATTGAATTCACATATCAAAACCAGTCAAAGTTCTCATTAAAAACACAAACGGCATTTCACTATTATATTATAATTATGAAATGAAAAACATAAAAAAGGATAGTAATGTCTTGTTATGTTAAAATTAAAATATTAATTGCATTTGATCCGGATCAAATTGATCCAAATAGCAGCTCCCTTATTTATTAAGTAGGTATGAAGTGTGATAGTATATGCATGTTAACTGAAATAAATGAGCACAGTGAATGCGTCTGTTTTGCCGCCCTAATACAAACAGCTTTTCCACGTACACCAGATATTTCAGTTTCCAGAGCATCCTCATCCAACCATTTGTATCCAAACGCTTCGACTTTCGGAAAGTACTCTGCATCGCCGGAAGCTGACGTCATCACCAAGCAGTTGAAGAGAATGATGGTGGTCGAATGCACCAAGTCATCATAAACCCTACCGTACTTGGTGTCGCTATATATCCTCCCCTTCCACATGGGGGTCCACTCCTTGCTGCGCCCAAGATCACCTTCGACACGATCGTCTCCGGGTGGGGAAGGCCGTCGATAGGCGGGAGCTTTATGTGGCGCCGGCAGAGGGCCGGAGGTAATTAATGGTAAAATCAATTAAAACCTAACCTGATTTATGTGAACATTAATAACACCCATCTCATTCAAAACTTACTCAAATTACAAATTAGTACATGCATAAATTTAAAGACCGCTCGAAGCCGAGACACCTTAGCTAGATTCGAACATTAATCACTCTACTGCTAAACCAACACATGCACGCACATCACTTATTCAAATGTAAGTTTGAGGTCAATATTAATATTACACATGTCAAACAAATAAAGAAGTATGACATCAAATTGATATATACTAGCTAGCATTTAAGTAAATCTAGGGGTGCAAACTCTAGTGTTGTATACGTCTTCTCAACAATAATGAATATATTTACAATGCATCAGATTGTCTTAGAAATGAATCAAATATTTATTAATTCAATATCAATTTATTAGTCATATATTTATGATTTAGAATTTATCTATAATTATCGAAATAAAAGAATTTAATTATAATAATCAGTTATTATTTTATTGATCATAATTGTTAGCAGGATGCAAATTAAGTATAGTTTTGTACCCGTAGAGTTATTATTCAATAATGAAAACAAATTAATTACTATTTTCTTTAGCATACGAATAATTTAAGTGACAAAAATATAACAAATCAATTAATTTCTAGCATTAAATACAGATGTATGAAATAAAAAAATTGTTAAAAGACCTGGTAATAAAATTAAAAGTAGAAATATATGGAGTTAGTAACGTGATAAAGTGTCTTAATGTTAAAACTTGAGATGGTTAGCTATAAATATAAACATTCCAACAGAGATGGTCATTCCATATTTTGATTCTTGTTTTAGTTAATACTAATATAATTGATCTTTCCTGCATTCATTTCATTACCAGCCCAATATGAATAATCGGGCAGAGCAGGTATGGCCCCGAAAATCAGTCAGGCAGTCCCTGTCGTCCCAATTTGAGGAATTGGGCCAAGCTGGCATGGGCCCATCAAAATATTGATTTTGCGGGCCGCTCTAAACCCATGAGATCAATGCACGGAATTAGAGGTAAAAACATCAAACTCAAACATGAAATTCTTAATTCAAGACCATAAATAGACAAACAAGAGAACCATGCTCTGTTGAAGAAACACGAATTTTTGTTGTTGTTGAAGAAAATCACTTTCTTTTAGTTAAATGTTTGTAACATATCGAAAAACGATCTTTACTCAAATTGAATTCTGAATAGGGATGAAATTTAACTCTCATAGCAAAATAGCATGATAATTACTCATCTCCAACCAAAACTGCAGACTAATCTACAGCAATTCAAACTAGCACAGCAGCAACACAGATATTTATTATCTTCTTTAGCTGCAATTATACCATCGCGGGGATTCAAAGGCATTCGTCGGAATTATGGTGAGAGCGCGATCAGATCCTTGTATCACCGCCTTTCATGCCCGTTGCAAGATCCTCTGCTTTGCACTGCAAACCATTCTTGCACAGCCAGCACATAATCTTATCTAAATTCTTCGAGTGATGAACAAGATTTTCATTCAGCATTTCATCTATCAAACTGCAAGCCCCTTCTATATCACCATCACTAACAAAGCTATCTATCAGAATTTCATACATATGCTGATCCAAACGCGTGCATTTCAGTCGCGCTTCTCGCGCCAAGTCTCTCACCCGACGTAGCTCCCCTTGCTTAAAGAGCGCGTTCAAAGTTACGCTATACGTATTCAAGTCAGGCATACAGCCCAACTCCTCCATGGAATGCAACATCGCTATCCCTTCATCGACCTTCCCTTGCTGGCACAAACCATTTATATACACATTGTAGGTGTATAAATCAGGAACTAAACCTAACACAAGCAATTCATCAAACACCTTATCTGCAACTTCAAACTCCTCATTACAGATCAACCAATCAAGCACCAAATTGTAGCAGATAATCTTATTCATTTTCATCTGTTTCAACAGTCCCAATGCATCCATCCCCTTCCCCCTTTTCACCAGAACCCTAATTACATGCAAGAAATCATCCCCTTTTGGTTTAAACCCCAATCCTTTCAAATCATTCAAAAATCCCAAAATTTCACCGCCGCCAATAAAATTCATCTGCCGGCACATCGTTGCGAGAACCAAAGAACAAACCCTTTGATCCAAATCAAAACCTTCCTCAACCATTTGATTCAACAACGCCAAAGCGTGACTCGATTTCCCAATTTTGCAAAGAGCCCTAATCAAGATTTCGAAAGTAGATTCTTCGACCCGAATGTTCATCAATTGACTCTTAACTAATATCGTCGGAACAATCTTCAGCCCCTTTTCGTTCTTACAAAGAACTGAAATCAAAGCGTTCAGTATCTCTAGCGACGGCTCGCATCTAAACCTAGGAATCGTCGAAAAGAGCTCCACAGCATCATCGAACATGTCGTTTTCGCCGTAAAACTCGATCAAATCGACAAAGACGCGTCCGGGAGTCTCGAAGTTCTCGAATTTTTCAATGTGGTCCAAAACTTGCAGGATTTGGTCACGGAAGTTTGAAGGGCGGTTTTGAATCAGGAATTTCAAGAGGAAATGGTACGATTGCGGAGAGGGTTTGATTTCGTATGCAGCGAAAGCGTTGGTTAGATGGGAAAGAAGATGGGCTTTGGATTTCTTGATCGATTGTTTGAAGGATTTCTTAGCTAATTGAAAAGCGAGAAAATCGGGCAAGTGTTTTTTGAATGGTTGAATTGGCCATTTTCTTGTCTTTCGTATGTAGTAATTGTGCTGAGATGTTCTTGTTGAAAACGAAGAAGAAGATGATGAGAAAGATGCAGCTGAGTTGCAGAAGAAACTTAATGTGGGTTGATTTGCAGAGATTTTCTGCCGCCATGGATTAATTTTTTGTGCTGCTATGAGTCGCTCTACTCCATTCAACATTGCGCCCAAATCTACTAAATATCAGTTGATTCCAAAACTAACATAAAATTACTGACACTGAGAGATGAAAGCTAGGGGAGCGAATGGGATTAGATACCCCAGTAGTCCTAGCCGTAAACGATGGATACTAGGCGCTGTGCGTATCAACCCGTGCATTTAGGGGGTGTATTGGATTGTGAGTCAGGAGGATTTTAATGGAGTTGAACTCTATGGAGTTGGATGGAGTTTATAAAATTTGAGTATGGAGTTCGGAGGAATTCGACGTTGATTTTTAAGGAATTGGGCCGACTTCAACTCCACATCCCCGCGATCGTGGGTGATGCTCGGTTGCGGATGACCTCCCCTCCCCGCGATCGCGGGACATACATGCGTTCGCGTACACGAAATTGCTGGACTCTTCGAGCTCTGTGGCGGTGATGCCGAGGCCGGCGGTGGCGGAGGCCCATCACCCTTTTCGAAGCTTTTCTCACCACAGCAAATGCTTCTTGCATAGAGAATTTAATTTCTAAAGTTGTCCTAAAAATTAACAGTCTTTCACAATTGAAACTTGAAAGCAAGAAGAAAAAACAAGTTCACCCTTTTTCCAAAGCGAGAAACCCTTTTTCCCCGTTCAATTCCTTTCCTCCTCAAATTTCAATCTTGCAATTACTGCAACTCCACAACTCCAGCGACCATGGGGCAGCCTTTCAAATTACTGCAGCTAGTTGCCTTGAGTTCTGCTTTCGAAAAAGAGATCAAACCCATGGAAGCTCTTCTATTCCTAAGTATCTCTCTATTATGGTCAGGGGGAAGTCTGCATAGTCCAACAGCATAGCCTCCTTCCCAAGGAGTTCCTTCTTTGTTATTGATGTTATTACTGTACAATTTTATATACTCACTGAATAATAACATACAAGTAAACTCCCTTCGCTCAACACCAGCGACCATGGGCAGCCCGCTTGAACATTGACAAATCAGCGACCATGGTATGTCCACTATCGCGGGAGTGCTAGCATTTCCACGGTCGTGTGTGGCCCATGCCCGCTCATACCAGCTCCGTGGAATTCCGAGGTACAGAGGTCGGAGTTTAGAATGTGTATATTTTATGATGAACTCCGTTGAATTTCATAACTTATGGGAAATCCATCAAAATCAACTTCAAATTGAATACCACCAGAATTTCATAGAGTGTGAAATAAACGCATCCAATACCTTCAGATTTCGACAGATTTAAAAATCTGTCAAAATCCCTGAATTGAATACCGCTAGATTTGAGAATCCTTAAAAATCTTTCAAACTCCACCATCCAATACACCCCCCTTAGTGTGTATGTTCGATTTTTCCTGTAGGTGAACCAAAACATTTTTTTATTTTTTTATTTAATTATTTTCCTTCAAAAAAATTAATAATGAGGCAAAGCTCGGACTCGGAGCCTAATTACATATATTATTAAATTCACTCCAATGAGATCCATTTTATTGCTTTAGTGTCACATTTTATATTACACAATCAAAATATAATTTTTCCTAGCAGAAATTTTAGTTTTTTAGCACCAGAAAAATCAAGAAATACTAGTACTTATAAAAAATTGGGGTGCCGAACTTACCACCAATTTTGGGCGGTTGAAATGTATGCAATCCGGATGAGAGTAGTGGAATAAGTGTAATTAGGCAAACCGCCACACCGTGTGAGACTAATCGCATAAGTGTTTTTGTCTATGTTAAATGTACAATAATGACGAAATATCAGTCACAATATCCAACAAATAATGCAACGTTGATTTCATCCAAATGAGATATTCTATTACATTTGCGTGTTTCATCTCATGTTGCATTAATAATAGAATAACACGTGTTATAATTAATGGTTCAAATCTAGAGATTATATTTTCTTTATATATACCCTAAATTTTGAATCCTTAACTATGACACATGTCATTCTCTTATTAATGCAATAAGAGATGAAACACTAAAAATTCAATAAAGGATCACATTTGGATTTCACCAGCCTATTTTATCAAGGTCAATTCCAGCATGCAATTAAGAAAGGAAATGTGTTCCCTATTATAGGATTAATATTCTTTGTAATTAACAAAGAATAAAGGGTCAAGGTCAACTTGATTAATTATATTGGGGACGTGTAAAAATGAGTTGGACGAGGAAACTAAAGAAAAATAATTGAAAGTAAAAGATGGGAAAAGAAGAAACGTAAGAAGATTAACACCGATGCCTGCATGAACCAGAAAAAGAAAATTGGAAGCTTCAATCCACACTTTTTTTCCTATATATATAAATCAACATAAGATCACAAATCTTCACAAGAAAGAATTCTAAAAATAAAAAAATCACTACATTGACAAATTCGAATTTACAAAATCTCAAAAATGATAAGACAACAAGCTGCAGCATACAATCAAGTTAGGGTCATCAGTCGAAAGTTCTGCCTAATTGGTCATACTATTGATCTATTTATTACAAAAAATATTTGGCAAATTGGGCAAGGGAACTTTGTCGTGAGAAATTCCAAAGGAAAAATGATGTTCAAAGTGGAAGGATCAATCTTCAGCTTCGATCGTAAGAGGGTGATGTTTGATGCCACCGGCGCGCCAATCATCACGCTCCGGAAAAAGGTTTAGTTCGATTGCAAAATGGGCGTGAAACGACCGCTTTGTTAATTGTTATATAACAAATCATTTATTTATTTATGCTAAAATAAGCAAACGCTGTTTGTCTTATTTTTGATGCAGGCATTCAGTGTACGTGCTACGTGGCAGATGTTTAGAGGTGAAGGAAAAGACGAAAAAGACCTCATTTTTAGCGCGAGCAGGGCTTCAATTTTCCAAATTAAAACTGAATTAGTGGTGTTTATGGCTAAAAACAAGTCCGAGGATGTTTGTAATTACCGGATGCAAGGGAGTTGGTTTGAAAGATCATACGAAGTTTATGTTGGAGGAGATTCTTCCACCATATTAGCCCAAGTTTGTATCCCTAAGTAATTTTAAAATTTTGGTATTAATTAATAATTTGATTTGATTGATGTTCTGTTTAATTTTTTCTGATGCATAAGAATTTTTCCGTAAATAGTTTGTTCGGCGGCAAGGACAGGTATAAGGTGAGGGTGTACGAGAATGTTGATTGTGCCTTCATTGTTGCTCTTATCATCATTCTTGATGAGATCGTCTCACACTCACCGATCAAAAGAAGCTCCAAGAAAAAGCAAAAATATTAGGTCACATTGATTCATTATTTCGTGACTAAATGTAATAGAATTAATTAATTGATATCTAGCGCAATTTGTTCATATTATTGGTATTAATTTTGTCTAATATCCACACTGAAAAAGAATATCGATCGTTTGCAATAATATATAATAACACGCAAATTGATAATATTACCTTCTCTAGAAAAAAAAAAAAAGAGCAATTAATCCAATACTTTTTCACGTAAACAGGGAGCAATTATCATGTTTTTTCGATCTCCTTCGGTTACAGAATTTTCAAATTCATATACACAAATTGAATAAATAATATAATATGTGCGCATTGACGCGTTATAAAGATTTTTTTATTAAATTATACTATTCAATACTCTTTAAAATATTTCCCATTAAAGTTGGTGATTTTATAAAATAAAAACAAAATAGGATGTAGACGTAGAAATATATACTCCCTCCATTCACGAATTAAAATCCTACTTGCCTCTTAAAATCCGTTCGAGAATCAAAGTCCTAATTTGCTTTTTGTACATTTATATCCTTCTTTCTCTCCTAAATTTATTACTCTTTGTCACTACTAGACCCACCCATGTTATCTAACCCAACCCAATTTTCAACTTAATTTTTTTACTAATTACCTAAACCCCACTATTAGACCCACCCCATCCCATTTACCCCTCCCAACCCACAACCCAAATCTGCCATATAGTCATCTCTCCCAACCCAACCTGTCACATCCCGGTTTCCATAAATCGAGACGCGACAGAGGGGAATAAAGAAGCGGGAAGAATGGGGCATACTTTTTGCACACATAACAATTATTCATATATTTCACATATATATAATAAGAACTGATGGTCCCGATACGAGTTACTGGTGTATGGGGGGGGGAGGGGAATACACCAGTTAGGATTTTAAAACTAAACTCTTGAAAATTACTTCAACCGAGTAAGAAGACTCAGTTGGAATCTCACAGCTGAGTAAGCAACCTCAGCTGGAAGAGTGGTGCTGTGCGGAATGTGGTGGAAATTAAACTCGTAAAACAACTCACGCCTTTTTGCACGGTTGGTCAAAAACCAAAACAGTTGAGAATGCACAGATGCAGATTGTATGCAGATTAGTCAATCAATTGAGAATGCAAGAAATAACTGAATAAAGAAAAACACAAGCACACAGAGAATTAACGTGGTTCGGAGAGAACTCCTACGTCCACGGGGAGTTGTGAGTCCACACAACTCTGTCCAAGTTCTTCTGGACAAACCACTCAGCTTACGCGGGCTGAGCAACCGTTAAGGATAAGTTTGCGGGTACTTATCAACCTTACAGTTTAGTTTTCGGGCACTAAACAACCTATTTACTCAGTTGCAGGAAGAGTAGGATCCTAAACCTTTTCAGGTGAAAGAAAATGGGGTTCCAACTAAAAGCTGGAACACGAAGTGAACTATGATCTAACTCTCTACGAACTCTCACTAAGTGATGTTCTCAAGGTTCGATCTAAAGACACAAAAACTAACTAACTCTAGAACTCTCAACAAGTGATGTTCTAAAAGATTAAATTCAGTTCAGCTCGTGAAGAATATTGCTCTTTCTTTCGCTCTCTGGTTTCTTCTCGCGTGTGTGTCTTATATCCTTTTCGAATGAATGAAGGCCTCTATTTATAGGCGGAGAGTATCAACTAGCCGTTGGAGGAGATGTTGATCTCTGTTCTTTGAAAGCGATGGCTTGTCTCTCATTTCTGCAGACTTTCCCGATATGGCATCTGTGCTCTTCTGCTTTCCATCTGAGATAGCCTTCTGTTGGGCCAAATGGGGTAATGACTGAACGGTCAAACCCTCACGTGACTTCCTTTTTGAAATTCAAATCTTAACAACAGACTTCCAACAAGGAGTGGTCGGTTAAGACTTTCGATCTTCAACTAACTTGTTCTTCAGTCGATGTTCTATCTGACAACTAACAGTTGAACTCTCAGCTGACTTCATCTTCAAGCTGTTGATCTTCTTGGTTGAGTTCTACAACTGATGTTCTGAAACTGAACACTCAGTTGTTTTCCTTGTATCTGATCAGTTGGGTTCGAACGCTCAGATGGCTTCCTTTCATCTGATGTTCTCTTCCCCTTTACTGCTTCTCATCTGATGAACGCTCAGTTGTTTTCCTTACAACTGATGTTCTGTCCGAGTGATGCCTTGTTGCCATCTTCAGCTGGAGACCTGTAAAGATAAAATCTTAACAGTACTCAAACAGCGAGCCTACCTACTAACATTAGGTTCTGGCAACATCTACTCGGTTGGGGTCAGTTGGTTTTGGAATTCATCAAAACTTTTACTAATAAATTTCCCAACAATTTCCCCCTTTTTGATGATGCCAAAACCACTTACAACTTTAAACCGCTACTGATCTAAACCTTACTAACTTATCTAAAATCTCAGCTGAAATTCTAGACAGTCTATAAGATAAAACATCAAAGGGTTAGCACAGTTATAACATGGTATTTAAAAGACTTTGCGATTCCTAGCTTGGACAATGAGGGATTGTTCATCAAGGTGAATCGAATATATATACTTGAAGTTTTTATTACAACTGATGATTACACAGATAGGCACAAAAACCAAAAAATTACAACAGTTGCTTGAAAACTAACTGAGCTAAAATTGTAGCCCATACTTACTAAAGATCCTAACAAAAATCTCTCTCTTGGCAGGTGACTCCTTAGAAATGTCCACTCCATGCTCCTTGCAAACCTGCCTCGCCTCAGTTGCGATCTTCGTGCGGTTCGGGTTGCTAGAGTCTGGGAGAAGAGGAGGCCGATAAGTAACCCTCTTGGGAACTGGAACTGTGTTCAAGTCCAGGTTGGCGTCAATCATAGCCCGCCTGAATTGACTGAACATGCCCGGGTCTCCTGAGTGCAACTCGGTCAGCGCTTCCTTGAACGCTTTCCTCAGGTCATCAGTTGCGTAAACCTTCCTATAGTAGAAGTCGTTCACGAACTTCTGCTTGAACAACTCCCACTCTTCATTCCACTCGGTCGGCATCCACTTATCAACATGCCTAAACCGACTCTCGACCTTGGACTTTGCTGGCAACCTTTGTTGCTTCAACCGAGCTTCCGCCTTTGATTGAAGTTTGTTGATGCGGCGTCGGCTGCGGGAGGCAACGTTGCGGTCCAGGTTCTGGGACATTTTCTTCAGCTCTTCCTCGAACTGGTTCACCCTCCTCGCCTGGCTGGCGGCAAACTTCCTGATCCAGCTCGGGTTCATATAATCCTTCTCCTCTACATCCATAGCCTTGGCCGCTACAATGCACTCTTCGGTTGTTATCCCGTCGAGTTCAGAATCCAGCTCGGCTGCGATCTCGGCTATGGAGCTGTAGGAAACTCCAAACTTCTCTGTCTGCTACAAGTCTTTAGACATCTCAGCTCCACCGACTTCAGTTGACTTGGGAGCAGCAGACTTCCTCTTCCTCAGCTGAGATTTTGATGATTGAGCAGCTGGCACTCCTTGTTCTTGGGTCTCTTCTTCTTCCTGCGCCTCAACCTCCGTCTCCTTCTCTTCCCCCTTTTTGGCATCAGCAACAAGGCTTGCTACTGAACCATCCAGAGAGTTGAGTTTATCCTCGATTAGTTGAACACGGTTGAAGAGTTCATCGACCGCACACTCCAGCTCAATCTTCTTCGCCAGTTCGGAGTCTTGGCGCTCTTGTTCGGCCTTCTTCAAGACAGAGAGGTTGTCGATGACCTCTGTCTGAAAAGCAGCGAACTTAGCCCAACGCGACTCGAACCTGGACTCCCATTCTGCATCCTGTGTCTGTTGGGACTTGGCAAGATTTGAGTCGGCCAAGGATTTGAAGACGTTGAGCTCCGACTTCAATCCCAACAGAGTTGACTTCAACTCCGACACTTCTTGACTGGTGGAGAAGGAGAAATCATTCAGCTTGGTCTTCAGTTCAACATTCTCCTCCACCAGTTGTTGGTTCTTGACTTCTTGTGCTTCCAACGCCCTCAGCTGGTCATCCTTTTTATGCTGCAGGTTGGCAAACAGTTCAGTCCTCAGCTGGTTGACCCTCTCAGCTACCAGCTCACAGATTTCTTCAGTTGAGGGAGCATGCTGATCACCTGGAGGGGCTTGAGCAATCAGAGCAAGAGGCTCAGCTGTGACCATGGCTTGTCTGTTGGCCAGGTACAACTTCAGTTCTTCTTCTTCTTCTTTCGCTGCTGCGGCGGCTGCATCGACATCCTCAAGGAAATCAGCTGATTTAACCAACATGCTGTCGAGAAAGTCGACGCACTCCTTTCCAGCTGCTTCCCTGGTGTCCGTCCCTTCAGCCCTACTCTGGTCCATCCGACGAGTGAGCAGCGCAATCCGGATGTTGTAAGCGACTTCGAGGTTGGAGTAGTTGAAGTAGGCTCGAATGCGGGACTCATCAGACTTCAGCCTGTCCCAGCTCTATACCCTGATCGTATCTTCTTTAACATACCAATGGCTGAAGATCAGGTGGAACTGGTACAAGAGCTCGGTTCCCAGAGTGGCGAAGATGGGCATGTTGCGAGCCTCAGGGAACAAGCCTAGCAGCTTTTGAAAGCAGTAGGCCACCCTTCCTTCGTGCTCCAGCGCAACTGCCTGAAGGTCCTCCGTTTCATTTATCGGGGAGGGTGTGAGATTATATGGCTGAGGTTCAAGAGGTTCATCGATGTTGGCTAAAGAGTCGGTCGCAACATCGGCATCGAGCTGAGAGCTCAGAATTTGGGATTCGATTGGGAGGGAGGTTTCAATGGTTTCCTCAACATCGGCCGAAGGAGCGGTCACGATGTTGGCATCGAGCAGAGTGCTCGGAATATCTGGTTGAGAAGGGGTAGAAAGAGCAAGAGGCTCTGGGGGCGGTACGGCATTATCTCCTGCCGTGGGGGAGGTGGAAACATCTTCAAAGTCCTCAGATGAGGAGGATGCATCCGATGTCACTTCTATCTCCATTCCCTCAACCTCATCAGCTCCGGGGGCTCGTAGGGCGATCTCATAGATGGCAGCCTCAGTTGAGCGGCTCGACTCAGATGGCTCTTCAGCATGTGCCAACTCAACTGGTGCATCTTTCTCAATAGGAGCTTGCTCCTTAGCAGGCATTTCCTCCTCAGCTGGCGTAGACTCAACCTGTGCCTCCTCCTCAGCTGGAGCTTGCGCCTCAGCTGGCTCCTTAGCTGGTACATCAACTGGCTCCTCAGCTGTCTCAACAGCTGGCACCTCAGTTGGTACATCAGCTGGTTCTTCAATAACAACCTTCTTCTTGAGTTTCACCCTCAACCTTTTCTTGGAGGGCTCCTCAGCTGACTCCTTCTCCGACTCAACTCGTCGGCGTGCAGCTTTGGACTTGGCGGGCCGAGCAACGGATGGTTCCCCCTCAGCTGTTGACTCAGCTATCTTTCCAGACTCCTTCTTTTCCTTAGGAGTGTAGACACTCCTGAGCACCTCCTGTGCTTTCTTGGTTGTCGGGAACAACAGCAACTTCTTCAGCGGCGTCTCCTCGCAGTCTGCTTAGACCATGTTGCGGTCCTTGGTCGCGAGCAAGATGAGGGCAGAGATCTTGCAGCCGAAGTTGAGTGTCCCCTTTACACTCAGCAGCTTCTCTCCCGACTGGGATGTCGTCTCGGTGATCTTCGACTTCTCCACCATCAACTGGTTCAAGAAATATTGGAACCAGTTGATCTGGTGTTGGTGCTCCAAGGCCACCAACTGCTTCAATTTGGGTCGGCTGATGTCGCCGAATGCGCCACTGTAACCGAACACCACCTTCAACACAGCATCGAACAACAGGCGATGTTCTGGCTTCAGCTTCGTCCGTTGCATGTTGCTCCTTAATCTCTCCAGCTCGATCAGAGCATTCTGCAGAAACTCATCCGCCTGCTCGTCAGTAATATTCTCCAGGAACTCTGTGGCGGTGTGGTTGACGGGAATCATGTATCGGAGGGCATCGAAAACGTCGATGGGGAAGGTGACACGATGTATGGTCCTGGCCGGAACATCTCTTTGTCGGCAGGAGACTTCCGTAGATACTCCTTCTGTAGATTCAAGGGGGGCCTTCAAGTTGACGTAAAACTCCCCCACTTGTCGCCTGAGAAGATGGGATGGGCAGAGCTTGGCCCATTCTAGGAGGCCATTCTCACGGAGAGTATTGGCGAGGGGGGCCAACACCGGCGACTCCAGATCCTCATCGGAGAGGATTTGCTCGAAGTGTATCTTCGATACTAGTATATCGAACGATTCTTCATATGTGGTAGGGACTAGGGATGGTCCAGATGATGCCATTCTCTTACTTTTTGGTGTCATTTATGATCACTGCAAATGGAATATATAGAGGAAAGGGAAAAAGATCTTTTGCAGAAAAGGGTTAGGCAAAAACTGTGAAGACGATGAACAGTTAAATAAGATATACACGAATGAGGAAAGTAGGAGATTTCTTCCTGATTTTTCGCCTTATATAGGTCTTTGACTCGGATGAAAACGACGGATGGGGTTAAATGGCGCGAATCCATCAACGGCTGAGATTACGCGACTGTTGACTATCTTTGACTTAACGTTTTGATCCGAGTTCCAACCAGTGCGTGAGAAGGTGTACAGTTTATCTTGTCAGCCCAGTCGCAATATAAAGTAGGCTATGGATGTTCAGCCGTACTTTACATTTAATGCGACATGATGGCTATTTTTAATGTAACTGACTAGTTCAGGAATGTTTGAATTTATTTCAAACATTCTCATTTAAGAACATATCACCTTCAGCCATAAATGTTACCTGCCAGCTGATGTCGAAATCAGATGTGTTTCCATGTTGCGGCATACCATCAGCTGACTCGAGTTCGTCTGTTCAGCTGATGTCCGATCCAATGTTGCAGCATACCATCAGCTGACTCGAGTTCGTCTGTTCAGCTGACGTTTGATGTCTTCAGTTGTCGATCCGCATCTGAGATTCTCCCTTCATCTGAGCTTCCCCCTCAGATGGATATCTATCTCTTTTCCCCAGTAGACTCCTCATCTGATGGATCCAACAGTCCAAGGAGGTCACATAGCATCTTAAACCGTGCTTCAGCTAGAAGTTTGGTGAAGATATCAACTCTCTGAACCTCAGTTGGAATCTTCTCCATGGATACATCCTTCTTCTCAATATGATCTTGAATAAAATGATGATGGATGTCGATATGCTTTGTCCGAGAGTGGTGAACAGGATTCAAAGAAATAGCTATGGCACTCGAGCTATCACAATGAATGGGAACTTGTCCGGTTGCGACTTCATAATCTTTCAGCTGTTGCTTCAGCCATAACACTTGCATGCAACAGCTTCCGGCAGCCATATACTCTGATTCGGTTGTAGAAGTGGCAACACATGCTTGTTTCTTGGAGAACCATGAAACCAGCTTGCTTCCCATGAACTGACAGTGTCCAGAAGTAGACTTCCTGTCCAACCGATCTCCGGCTAGATCTGCATCTGAGTATCCGATCAGCTGAATATTGTCGTCAGTTGGATACCACAGTCCAACATTGATTGTACCCTTCAAATACTTGATGATGTTCTTTGCTGCTAACATGTGTGCTTCCCTTGGTTGAACTTGGAACCGGGCAAACACTCCAACCGCGTAAGATATGTCTGGCCGACTTGCGGTTAGATAGAGCAAAGAACCAATGATCCCTCTATACTTACTGGCATCCACGAGCTTTCCCTCAGATCCAGGTTCAATCTTCCAGTTAGTATTCATCGGGATCCTTGTTGTCTTGCTCGTCTGCAATCCGAATTTGGTGATGAGCTCTTTTATATATTTGGACTGATTGATGAAGATGCCTTCTGGCGACTGCTTCACTTGTAATCCAAGGAAATAATTCATCTCGCCCATCATTGACATCTCGAACTTCTCCTTCATGAGATCTGAGAACTTTTTGCACAGCTCCTCTGACTTGGAACCGAATATGATGTCGTCAATGTAGATTTTCACAACAAGTATTTCATCTCCAACTTTGATGGTGAACAGTGTTTTATCAACTGACCCTCGTTTGAAACCCGAGTTCAGAAGAAAACCACAAAGAGTGTCATACCAAGCTCTGGGTGCTTGTTTTAGTCCATAAATTGCTTTCTTCAACTTGTACACTCTTCCATCTCCAGTCTCAAAACCAGGAGGCTGTTCAACGTATACATCTTCCTTGATATCTCCGTTGTGAAATGCACACTTCACATCCATTTGATAAACCTTGAACTTGTGATGTGCGGCATAGGCTAGAAAGATTCGGATGGCTTCCAGCCTTGCAACCGGCGCGAAGGAGTCCTCGAAATCGATTCCTTCTTGTTGGCAATATCCTTGAGCTACTAACCTTACCTTATTTCTCACGATGAATCCAATGGCGTCTTTCTTGTTCTTGAAGATCCATTTTAATCCAATAACTTTGACACCATTTGGTCTTTCTACCAACTCCCATACACAGTTGCGAAGAAACTCATTCAGTTCTTCTTGCATGGCTGTTGTCCAGTGAACACAGTTGAGAGCTTCCACAACGTTCTTCGGTTCTGGCACATCAGCTACAAAGCAAGAAATCATGGCAACATCTCCAGCTTGCTCGAACTCCTCTAGAACTGCCAACTCCTCAGCATATTGGGCATAAGTGTTGGAATCTTCCTCGGTTGAAACATGTGTTGCAACTCTGCTTCTTGTACGCACACCTTCGGTTGGATCTCCGATGATGTTGTCAGTGGAATGAACTTCATACCATCTTCGATTGCGTCTTCCTTCTTCTTCCAACTGTGGCTGTTCCGTAATCTGAGTTGGAGTCTTCAGAGCTGGTGATTGATCAGCTGTTGAGTCTGAATCCTCAACATTGACATTATTTTGAACCGGACTCGGTTGAGCTTCGGATGCTGATGCAGTTGGAGGGGCATCAGCTGGAGTTCCCCCTTGAGATGAGCTGGGGTCCTTGCATTCATCTTCAGAGGAGTATGGATCCTCATCCTCAGTTGCCCAAACCAGTGGTTCAGCTAGATTCTTTTGCCTTAGAATCTGAGATCTTGTGAGGGCTGATGGGACTTGTGGGTCAACCTGTTGTCCTTTAGCCTGTTTCCTGTACTCAAAAGTAGACTCATCAAAACTAACATGAGGTGTTATCTCCACAACACGAGAGCCATTGTTGAAAACTCTATAAGCCTTGATCCGAGCGGCATATCCGAGAAATATGCCTTTCGAAGCTTTGGCATCAAAAGTTTTCAACTGAGTCTTCCCATTGTTGTGAATATAACACTTAGAACCAAAAACGCGAAAATAAGAAATATCTGGCTTCCTGCGTCTCCATAGCTCGTATGGTGTCTTTCCCTACCGCTTGGTCAGAAGAGACCGGTTCTGAGTATAGCATGCAGTGTTGATGGCCTCAGCCCAAAATCTCTTTGGCAGAGCTGAGCTGGTTAACATGGATGTAGCTGCATCCTTTAGCGTTCTGTTCCTTCGCTCAGCTACTCCATTCTGTTGCGGAGTACGGGCGGCTGATGTTTGATGGGTAATTCCATTCTTCTCGCAATACTCGATGATGGTTTCATTTAGAAACTCAGTTCCACGATCTGATCGGATAGAAATGATCTTCATCTCTTGTTGGTTTGATATCCGATCCACCAGCTTGGGTAGCTCATCTCGGGTTTCACTCTTGTGGCGCATGAAGATGGTTATCGTATATCTTGAGTAGTCATCAGTTACAACCAGGGGGTACTCGTTCCCGTTCATGCTCTTTGGTGTAATTGGCCTGAAGAGATCCATATGGATCAGCTGTAACACTCGGTCGGTTGAGGGAGTCGACTTCAACGGGAAGGAGGATCTAGCGAGCCTTCCCAACTGGCATGCACTGCAGATATATGTTGTTGAAAACACTCGGTTTGGTATGCCTCTTGCATGTTCTTGTCTGGCAAGTCGGTTCATAGTCTTGAAGTTCAGATGGTTGAGCCTTTTGTGCCACAGCCAGCTCACATCTAAACTGCTCTTTGATAACAGGCATGTGTCAAGGAGGCTGCTGTTCCAGTCAGCGTAGTAGACATTCCCGGTTGGTGATCGATTTCCCAACAATATCACCTGCTTTGATCCGACATTTTTAACCCTGCAACTCTGTGCATCAAACTTGACAGAAAAACCATTATCACAGAATTGGCTGATGGAGAGCAAGTTATGCTTCAATCCATCAACATAAGAAACATTAGAGATTGAAACATGATTAGTTTCAAGTGTACCGTAACCTCTGGTGTAACCTTTTGAGTTGTCACCAAAGGTAACTGATGGACCTTCTTTCTCCACAAAACTTCCAAGCAAATCCTTCAGATTCGTCATGTGTTTCGAGCATCCACTGTCCATCACCCACATTGTTGCAGACGCTTTATCCTTCCTCAGCTGTTTCTCCTGTACCTGCAGAGAGAAACTCGCTTAGGTCCCCAATTTCAGTTGGGTCCTGGAGGGTTAGAACCAGTTCCCTCTGGAACTGTGCGTCGCTTTTCCCTGTATACTCGGATGGATTTATCATTCCAGATCACTTTTCCTTCATCATCCACTATAACAACACCTCGGTTATCCTTAGGCTTGTTGTTAGTAGTGATGTTCTGTTTCTTGGGAGGAGTTGGATTTCTTCCATTCTGATCTTTCGGAGGAGAGGCTTTCCCCCTGTTTTGATGGCGATTCTTATCCTGTTGAATTTGTCTGTGAGGTCGGACGCCATGTTGGAATCTTTGTGGCTGATTCTGATTCCAACTCCCTGAGTGTCGTCTGTAGCTGTTCATGCCCTGTTGGTGATTCATATTGTGGCATGAATATCTCCAGTTGTTCGACCTGTTCCTCATTGGTTGACTCGGTTGGAACCTTTGGTTGAACTGATGTTGGAATCGCTGTTGATTCAGATGATTGAACCCTTGTCGGTTCTGCGGTCGGTTCCATTCTTTCTGATGTTGACTCTGAGGTTGATGCAGAGGTCGGTCCTGATTCTGAGTTCGGTTGTGATTATGTCTTCGACGCCTCTGATTCCTCTTCTGACTTTTGGAGCATTCCCCCTCGGTTGATGTCCCAACCGATGGAACATTCTGTCCTCCATCTACTGCTCATTTTCCCTTCTCAGTTGTGGTTGCCTTGGTCGGTTGAGCTTGTTGAGAGGTGGAGGTGGAGGTTGAATTACTTTGAGGTGACTCAGGTTCCACTGTGTTATGTTCGACAACCTTGACCTCAATAGCTTTGACGAAGGTTGCTGGAGGAATTCCACGATCTTTAATCACATCATAACCGAGTCCTGACACGTGATCCATCTGTCTACTGTAACTGATAAGATTCTCGATGATCTTGGATGACTGATACAGCTTGATTAGATTGTCCTTCTCAGTTTGCAACTCCTTGAGGAGGACAGTTATCTGCTCGGTTTGCCCATGTGACTTCTTTATCAGCTGGTCGATCTGAGTCTCTTGATTTTTCAACTGATCTTGCAGCTCCTTGATCTGCTTCGTCAACTCCTCATCAGTTGGAGCCTTAGCCTCATTCAGTTGACTCTTGAGATTCTCAATCTCCTCGGTTTGGCTCTTGATCAGATCGTCCTTTTCGATTAAGGAATCTTCAAGTTTGGTGAACTGAGCTTGAAGACTCTTAAACTTTACCGATTGCTGATGCAGTTCCTCACTGAGTTCTTGAAAGTCACTCCAGGAGGGTTCCAACTCTTCGTCCAGAGATTCCTGCAAGTTAGAAGTATTGGAAGAATTTAACTTAGTAAGATTAGAGTGTACCTCAGTATCATCTTGGTCGGTTCTAAGTGCCATGAGGTATTGATCCTGACTGATGGCGTTGTTGGTAGAAGTCAGCTCATCCTTATCTTCAGTGTCAGTGAAGATGTCCATGTCGTCAGCTGCTTCTCTGCTACCATGGCCTTGTTCTTTCCAGCTTGCTTGGCCCTCATCGCTTCTCTCTCTTTCTTGGAGAGGTCTGGACAGTCAGCTTTGAAGTGTCCCTCCTTGCCGTATTCAAAGCAACCGTTGGTGATAGGCTTTGAACTGTCTCGAGTTCGGTTTAATTTGTAGAATCGTTTGTATTTCGCGAACCGAGTGTCCATGTCGGCTAGTTTCTTTGACAGGGCTGCAATGTTCTATTGCAGTTCCTCTCTGCTTGGCTTCTTTGCAATTGTGTCAGCTGATTTGGTTGGCCTCGATGTTCTCGATTTGGAGTAGTCAGCTCGAAGAGCAACTGACTTTGAGGCTGAACCAACATCCTCAAGTCGACTCGTTTGAACCGAGGACTGAGATCTTCTTCGGTTCACCTTATACTTATTTCCCATTAAGATTGAGAACAATCTTTCAGTTCCCATTTCACCAAGGTCAGCTCGGCTCTCGTGGATATTGGTGAAAGTATCTCACTCAGCCGGTAGAGCTTGCAACACTTTGAGATTGATTTCTCTTAGTGTGTATTTTCCTCTTCGGATGGACTGAATTCTTCTGAGGATGTCCATAAACCGGAACTCTAGCTGATCAATTGTTTCATCTGTCTTCAGACAAAAGTTGTCGAAGTCTTGGCATGCATGTGAGAACTTGTTCTCCTTCGTCTCATCGCTTCCTTCACTCAGCGATGCCAGGATATCCAACATTTCTTTGGCAGTCTCACACTCTTCAATCCAAGGGAGATAATCTTGTCCAACCCAGATATCCAACTGGCTCACCTTGGCTTCCTCTGGAGTGTAGTCTTCCGGCTGAGTAAGCAACCTCAGCTGGAAGAGTGGTGTTGTGCGGAATGTGGTGGAAATTAAACTCGTAAAACAACTCACGCCTTTTTACACGGTTGGTCAAAAACCAAAACAGTTGAGAATGCACAGATGCAGATTGTATGCAGGTTAGTCAATCAATTGAGAATGCAAGAAATAACTGAATAAAGAAAAACACAAGCACACAGAGAATTAACGTGGTTTGGAGAGAACTCCTACGTCCACGGGGAGTTGTGAGTCCACACAACTCTGTCCAAGTTCTTCTGGACAAACCACTCAGCTTACGCGGGCTGAGCAACCATTAAGGATAAGTTTGCGGGTACTTATCAACCTTACAGTTTAGTTTTCGGGTACTAAACAACCTATTTACTCAGTTACAGGAAGAGTAGGATCCTAAACCTTTTCAGGTGAAAGAAAATGGGGTTCCAACTAAAAGCTCGAACACGAAGTGAGCTATGATCTAGCTCTCTACGAACTCTCACTAAGTGATGTTCTCAAGGTTCAATCTAAAGACACAAAAACTAACTAACTCTAGAACTCTCAACAAGTGATGTTCTAAAAGATTAAATTCAGTTCAGCTCGTGAAAAATATTGCTCTTTCTTTCGCTCTCTAGTTTCTTCTCGCGTGTGTGTCTTATATCCTTTTCGAATGAATGAAGGCCTCTATTTATAGGCGGAGAGTATCAACTAGCCGTTGGTGGAGCTGTTGATCTCTGTTCTTTGAAAGCGATGGCTTGTCTCTCATCTCTGCAGACTTTCCCGATATGGCATCTGTGCTCTTCTGCTTTCCATCTGAGATAGCCTTGTGTTGGGCCAAATGGGGTAATGATTGAACGGTCAAACCCTCACGTGACTTCCTTTTTGAAATTCAAATCTTAACAACAGACTTCCAACAAGGAGTGGTCGGTTAAGACTTTCGATCTTCAACTAACTTGTTCTTCAGCCGATGTTCTATCTGACAACTAACAGTTGAACTCTCAGCTGACTTCATCTTCAAGCTATTTATCTTCTTGGTTGAGTTCTACAACTGATATTCTGAAACTGAACACTCAGTTATTTTCCTTGTATCTGATCAGATGGCTTCCTTTCATTTGATGTTCTCTTCCCCTTTACTGCTTCTCATCTGATGAACGCTCAGTTGTTTTCCTTACAACTGATGTTCTATCCGAGTGATGCCTTGTTGCCATCTTCAGCTGGAGACCTGTAAAGATAAAATCTTAACAGTGCTCAAACGGCAAGCCTACCTACTAACATTAGGTTCTGGCAACATCTACTCGGTTGGGGTCAGTTGGTTTTGGAATTCATCAAAACTTTTACTAATAAATTTCTCAACAAGAACATTATTCAGAGTTGCACAATTAAATAATATAGCGGAAGCACATATTAGATACAACAACAACAACAACAACATTAACAACAACAACAACAACAACAACCTCTTCCTCAGCCTCGCGTCCCATCACCTGCCTCCCAACCTGAAAACATTTTGAAAAGATTTTGGGCTGAGTACTAGTGTACTCAGTGGGCATGTGCCGTTTTGGAAGCATTTTTGGAAACATAGCAGATTATCCATTTAACATGGTATGCATCAGAGGGTTTTAAAACAGAAATCCACCCCTGACCATACAAAACATATTTTTTTGATGCATGATGTGACGTTCGATCTTTATACTCGGACTAGGAACCATAGCTATGGTTACTATAGTCTATTTGACTTGTATCCAGGACAGAATCCGTGGAGTAACACAGTCAACATTAACATAAGTCAGGAGCCTTAGCTCAAGACCGCTAGCTACAATACAAATGGAGATCAACCCATTGCACTGCAACGTGGTGCGCACAATACTCAGCTAGTACCTGTGTACTCACTAAGTATCTCGATCGATTAACTAGATTATATCACATGGAACGCACATGAAAATATTTTATGGATAACCGAATTTTTATGTTATTCTAGAGTTTAATAACTCAAACATAGTTTTAGAAAAGATTACCCACCTGATTGAAAATACCAATGCTGGCCTTAACATCAAGACATCATTATCACACAAGCAGATATGACGAGCTTATATTGTAAGATAAATAAGAGAGAATAGAAAATTGAACGATGAAAATGAAAATCTTAAGCGCCTATTTATAGGAAGAAGCAAGCAGCTGTGCAGTAAGCTACTGCGATGCGGAAGCAGCTGAGCAATAAGCTGCTGCGAGGCGGAAGCTGTTGCAATGCAGAAGCAGCTGCAAAGCAGAAGCTGCTGAGCAGTAAGCTGCTGCGAGGCGAAAGCTGCTGCGCAGTAAGCTGCTGCAAAGCGGAACCAGCTGCGAGGCAAAAGCAGTTGATGTGAGCACGATGAGCAACCTATGGACAATAAATCCGACTTCAAGAATAAATGAAAAGGGGGCTAATTACAAGTCCAAGACTAATCAATATTGGACCAAATGGTGAATTTTAATCAAGTTGGTGGGCTGAACTCAACATGAAGTGTGGACTCGTTAGCTATCAGATTCTGGAGGCCCGAGAACAAGAATGAAGATGCAATTTTCGTGCATAATAAAGAGGCTTCATAAAGAGTCTATTTATTTTATTTATTATGTGTTAAATAAGTGACTTTTGAAGTCTTGAGTCATAAGTAGTCATTAGTAGTTGATAAGTGGTTTAATTAGTGTTAAATAAGTCTATTTATGAGTTTAATTAGTATCATAAGTACTATCATTATTGGTAGGCTACGAAGAGTCCTTTTCTATCCTATAAATAGGCTTGATATCCTTTGTAATCGAATAACATATACACCTTGAGTTATAAACGAAAATTGGCTTTGCCTTTGTGAGTTGAATTTCTCTCTTGTAGAGTTTTCACTTGTTCCGAACTTATCAAGACTAGTGAGCAAAGTCTTGTGGCATTCAACCATACCGAGGTTCTTGGCTGATTATATAGCCAACGGGTCGAGGTCTTCTTTGCTCTAGGAGGTGATCAAACTGGATTCTCGATCTAGGGAGACCGCTGCCTACCTCTTATACGAAGGGTTCTTGGATCTTTTATCCAACGGGTCCTCCGTCCGTATCATTTGGTATCAGAGCAATCTGGTATTGATCTGAACCTCTATCTTTATATTTTCTATCAAAAAAAATACAAAAAAATGAGCAAATCGTTGAAGGAGCGTCGAGAGCGTGCATATGTTCTTCGCATGAAAACTAAGCTAATGTTGGCGGAGATTAAGGCAGCCAATGAAGAGTTGAGGAAGCTTGTGGAAGCAACAACGAGGAAGACCTTTTGTGACATGCCGATCCAAAGTTGTGATTCCACACCGCAATTGGAGGCCCAACCAAATAGAGAGAAGGGAATTGAGGACAAGGTGATTGTTCCCCAGATTTTTGACAAGGTTTCTTCCATTGTGGTCGAAGAACTCGAGGATCCTAATCCATTTGTTCTTGTTGCTCAAGTTCATGACAAAAACCAACATGAAAGCATAGTGGTCGCAAGTGACCAGAAAATAACTAGGGGCGAATTCATTGTTGAAAGTTGTGCAGATGTGGTATGTGTTTCCTTGGTGCCACTGTTGAGCGTTCCTCCATTGAATCACAAATCTTCATTTCAAATGTCGTGGTTGAATGTTCATGACAATAACGAGGTGTACTCACAAACAAGGAAATCATTCCAAATTGGAGCAATTCTGGATTTGAGGACAAATCATTGTCAAGATGAGGGGAATGACAGACCCCGAGGTACGTGGTTTGTTTCTATTTTGCAGGTATATCATTTCGATATGGAACCATGTACAACTATCAAAATCAAGGATGAAAATTACGTCTTCAAACCAGGAGGATTGGATTACCTATTCCTACACACTGACTTTTCTTTTGGAAATAAGATTCGGGACGAATCTTCTTGAAGAAGAAGGGAATGATGTGAGCACGATGAGCAACCTATGGACAATAAATCTGACTTCAAGAATAAATGAAAAGGGGGCTAATTACAAGTCCAAGACTAATCAATATTGGACCAAATGGTGAATTTTAATCAAGTTGGTGGGCTGAACTCAACATGAAGTGTGGACTCGTTAGCTATCAGATTCTGGAGGCCCGAGAACAAGAATGAAGATGCAATTTTCGTGCATAATAAAGAGGCTTCATAAAGAGTCTATTTATTTTATTTATTATGTGTTAAATAAGTGACTTTTGAAGTCTTGAGTCATAAGTAGTCATTAGTAGTTAATAAGTGGTTTAATTAGTGTTAAATAAGTCTATTTATGAGTTTAATTAGTATCATAAGTACTATCATTATTGGTAGGCTACGAAGAGTCCTTTTCTATCCTATAAATAGGCTTGATATCCTTTGTAATCGAATAACATATACACCTTGAGTTATAAACGAAAATTGGCTTTGCCTTTGTGAGTTGAATTTCTCTCTTGTAGAGTTTTCACTTGTTCCGAACTTATCAAGACTAGTGAGCAAAGTCTTGTGGCGTTCAACCATACCGAGGTTCTTGGCTGATTATATAGCCAACGAGTCGAGGTCTTCTTCGCTCTAGGAGGTGATCAAACTGGATTCTCGATCTAGGGAGACCGCTGCCTACCTCTTATACGAAGGGTTCTTGGATCTTTTATCCAACGGGTCCTCCGTCCGTATCAGCAGTTGTGCAGCAACTTACGTTTTAAAACCTTTAAACGTGCATAACTTTTTTTCATGCGAAATCTTTTTTGAGCAAACTTAGCGTCTATAGACTCGGAATAAAATACTCTACACAACGACTATAAACATGATATGTCCATTTTCATAAAAAGATAAAAGACTTTTTTTGTTGTGAAAATATTTTTAATATATTTAGGAGTGTTAACTTATTTAATACTTTATTTGGAAAATCCGGGATGTTACACAACCCAAATCGAGAAAACTCCTAAATTTATTTCTATGCAAACCCTAAATCTCACACTCTCTTCTCCCTAATTGCCTCTCGCCGTCACCCTCAGTCTCTCTGATGGTTAACTCTCCTCCTCACTCTCTTTCTCTCTCTACAACTACCGATCTAACTGATACTCTTCTCTTCTACGAGGATTTATCAATTCTAGTGGCCACCCATTTCTGTCCTTCAGTTTTGTTAAGTAAAACCACTTCTCATCTATGTGACTTGTATTGTACATTGTCCGGAACTTGATAAATCCACCCACACTTATTGAACTAAGCTGACTAAGGCTATCTGCAACCCTTGGAGACACCTAAGTGTCTCCAAAGTGTCTTCATCTCCACTTTCTGCACTAGAGATAGCTTAGAGACACCTACCCCCTGCAACCCAACTGTCTCTAAGTTGTCTCTAACTTTAATATTAAACAATTCGAATTTTCCATTAAATAAATGAAAATTGGAAAATAATATTCATTAAAAATAAAAATACACTAATTAATAATAATATACTAATTCGAATTTTCCATTAAAATTTGAAAATTGGAAAATTACATGCCTTCAAAATAAAAAAATACATTAATTAATAAAAATTTATAATTTACAAAATATTAAAAAAAAAACAATCACACCCATCCCCGACGTTCCTTCACCTCGTGCAACATTTTCAGGTGAAGCTCGAGCTGCTCACCCGTCATTCAACTCGTATCCTTTTGGATAATTTTCATGCCAATGGCATATTGTTTCACCTGAGCAGATTCAAGCTTCACCCGAGCTGATTTGCGCATTGTCTCCGCAATCTCATGCTTGGCCTCGGCTAACTGGCCGAGTTGGGAGCTGTATTGATATAAAAGAGAGTCGAGCAGGGACGACTCACTTGCCTGCTTCTTTCCTTTGGCCCTAACCGCCGCCCTTGCCCATGTCGACCCTGCGGCCAGGGAGGCTCGCTTTCACCTTCTGTGGGGGCCTTCTTCGCCGATGGCGCCGACGCTGAAGATGTGTAGGCACCCTCCGCCAAAGTCTTCGTCCTCTTCATGGAGGGGATGTCGGGGAAAGTTTGGGCGAAGAATTTGGGATAGTCGCGTAGAATTTCCCAAGCTTGAAAATACCGAAAAGTAGGACCGCTCGTTGATACCTTGTAGAGATTTTGGGCATCATCCACCACCATCTGGTCTTCGGCGTCGTTGTGCCTGCGACCGGTCGCTTTGCTGAAAAAGACAATACAGTTCTTCACCGCTGTCTGGATGCGGCCGAAGAAGCTCTTGTACTGCTTCTTGTTGAGGTTGGTGTCGAACCTCGTGTTGAAACGATTAGTGATTTTTCTTCAATATTTCTCAGGCGACATGTCGCAACCGACGACTTGTAGGTCTCCTCCACCCAAATTTGTGCCATGGTGGTGGTCTCTTCGTTGGTGTAGTTGTGACGCTTGCCCTCCTTGCCAGCTTCGGCATCATCTTCAGCGGCAGAGGTGGCGATGGCTTTGCCCTTGCCCTTGCCCTTTTTTTCCTTTGGCAAAAGGTTGTGGCGGCGGCGTCAGCATTAGCCGATTATCTGTAGCCGGACTGTCGGTGTCGGGAGAGAAGGATGGGTAGGATTCGACAGAGGCCGGAGTGTTGAGGTTGATTGAATCAAGTTTCACCCTTGTGTAAGCAGAAGCGTCATCGGACATGTCGAAATGCCACAACGACGAGAAGGGATTGTTGGGATTGTTGGGATCCATTTTTGTTTTAGAGACGAATGAGTTGTAGAAGTTGTAGAATGAAGAAATGAGGTGTGAACAATGGAGTGGTAAATAGTAGTATTTATAGGTAAAAATTAGGATTAAAAAAATAAAAAAACAAAATGGCCATTTTTTTTAGCCGTTGCCGGCATATGAAAATCAACCGTTAGGCGCGTGCAATGCATACGCGTCTCGAGCCAGTCTCGAGATGCCGCCCACCGCAACACGCAGGTCTCCTTCTCCCCCCTGTCTCAAGCCTTCTTCGAGACGATGAAGGAGATGGCGTTGCAGGCTGTCTAAGGCTTCACCTTAGTCTAGACAACTTATTTTGATCTGTGAGAAATGGTTTCACTAAATTGGTATGTGGTTTAAGCTTCTTCTCTTTCACATATGGATTAAAGATTTACTAACACCAAGGTTACCTGCCATCACCCTCAGTGATGATCTTTGTAGCACAGACAACTTTTTGCACCTTCTCAACATCAATTTCCCATTTATCTTTGTGCTAACACCCTGGCTTCAATGATTTTAAACTAGACAGGAATCTGACGAAGCGTTGTCGTTACACTCTTCGCACAAATAAATTTATAAACACCTCTTGCCCAACAAGATAGTAGTTAATGGCAAGTGGGGTCGATCCCAAGGGACTTGGCGTAGATCTGCTCTTCAAGTCGAACTCAGCAAAAGGGGTTTTGACTGCAATGTATCCTGTAACTCAACAAGTAACAATATCAAATAACAAAAGAGTTTGGATTGGGTTTCGAATCCATGATCCTAGTTACTCATCACTCATTCATTGGTGCAAAGATATTCAATTAACTGATCTTATCACTTGGTTTAAGGCAAAGATTAGTTTATACCCTAAAGGTCACGAAGTCACGATATAAACACACTTAACCTATGTCTAACCAATTTTACAGATCTTGACCAGAAGGCAAGATCTCCTCTCTTGATCAACAAAGTCACGAAGACACTTCAGTAACGATGCTGCCCAACAAGCATTAAGAATAAACAATCCTAAGCATTAAGAATAAACAATCCTAAGCATTAAGAATAACCAATCTTTAGTCATTATATTATACTATTATGAATTAATCCTAAGTGTTTCGGGAACAAAATCAATTAACGAACTAACATAATTCGACCTCACAAGTTTAGAACGAGTAATTTACGATCACTTCATCTACATCCAACCCAAACGATAAATTTAGCTAGACTTAATAGTAAACAAAAGCACAAAATATATAAAGGAAAACATACTTATCATAAAACTGAAAACGAGTTGCTGCCCAAAAGCGTAGTCAGCAACCAAGGTCTTGACTTCACGTCAACAACTAAACTACTGCAGAAAATATAAAACGAACGTAAAATTAAATAGCCCGTAGGACTTGTTTCTTCCTCACTTCCTCTCAAACTAAGAATGCAGAACTAACTATGAACGTTAATAAAAACGGCACACATTACATAAGGGAGTCGGCCATATATATAGGCGATGGAAATTAGGGTTTGGGGAAGTTTCCTTGTTGATGAATGACTCTTCCATGCATATCCGCCTTTCTTTCTCATGCATGCAGCCACGATTCTCTTTCCTTGCTTGGTAGATATCTTCTTTGATTAGGTCCGGCTAGGATAAGGAAAGAAAGATCTTATCCTTATCCTTTTCCTTAAAGGAAAAATCTGCTGCTGGCTCGACTCGCTTCTTGCCCTCGATGTCTGCATCTTGGATTGCTTCCTGTGTTGACCAAGATCCTGGCTCCTTTGAGTACTCTATCTATTGGCTTCAAGGATATGGGGAGGTACTTCCTGACTTGTAGAGCATGCAAAACGTTGTTGCCCAGCTACAAGCCTCCAGCCCTATGCCCATTTGCATCGTATCGCCATTTCAGCATCTCAACAACAGATTTTCCACCGAATTTACCCAACATCCCACCTGTTCTTCCCTGCACACCATCTCTCGACTTTGTGTCCTCACAGACACACTTTGACTCGATAAAGACTAAAAATACAAGAAAAACACAAGAAAAGATGGACACAAATATGGGTTCATCAGAATCCCATGTGCTTGTTGAGTTGTTGTCCTCCAAATTCGCCATACAGTCCTCAAATCAACATGGAAATGCTAGGCAATTTCTTTTTTTGCACCGTAATCGAGCTTGCATTGTTATTGTGTTGCAGTAGCTAGCCATTGGGCCATATTGTTCTTGGCATCATAAGTCAGTTTTGGCACCATTATCTCTGCAATTTTTTTTTTGGTTGAGGGTAGAAACTTAATGGATATGGTGTATTTATTGTTGTTTGGAAGGGTTAGATGTAATTTAAATTCCCTCTCCCCCCCCCCAAAGATTTTGATCACATCTATGTACTTTAACTCATTTTTTATTGAATGAATCTCTAGTTTTGCCTCCAAATTTTCGCAACAGCACCTTATGGCTGCATCTCTTTCCCTCCAGTTTTTCATCTACTGTTTTTCTTTCATTTACTATTTTGCCTCAAATTCGAAAACTGCAATAATGAATCAAATTCGAAAAAAAAATGTTGAGATTAAGCTGAAACAAATTCGAAAAAAAAAAATCACCATTAATGAATCAAATTCGAAAACTGCAACAAAAAAAAATAGTGTCACTTCGTTAAATTTTAAAATAGCAAGATGAATGGACAAAAAATCACCATCTATCTCTATTTGTTTAAGTATCCATGCCTTTTTTTTTTTCTAATAAAAGATTAAGAAAAGTAATAAAAAGTCATTATCAATACCCTTTTTCTCCTACTCAAAACACTTTTATCAGTTTTCTTAGTTTCTGAGTCCAGCACCAAATGGGACTTTAAATCGTGGACAGAGAGAGTATTATAGTGTATTTTATAGTTCATTGTTTCCAATTTTTGCAGTTTCAGTGTTTGTATACTTTTGTACATTATCTAAAAATTACAGAACGTTAGTGTTTGTTGGAATATTATAATTTGGAATGTTATAATGCAGTGTCAAATAGTACTTCGCAATGCAATATGTTGAAGTTGAAAATGCATTTAGTATAAATAAAACGTTATTATTGCTTATTTAAGCGAGACCTAAGGTTCAAAATGTTAATAATGTTCGTTTTTTTTTTCTTTTTGATGGAAATGTAGGTAGATTATTAGATTAAAAACAAACGCATGGAATAAAAAGATGATCCTCCACAATATTCGGAGGCTCATACCAAACATGCCGAAAAATAATATTAGCTTTTTTACTAATTGCCATTAGCTATTTAAGGACGGCAAATTCCCATGAATAGATAAGTACGCGTTGAATAGAAAGAGAGGATTAATGTTATAAAAGGAAAAAGAAATCTTCAAACAACATACTACTATAACAATTTTGAAGTTTCATCGATCGAAGAACAAAAAAAAAACTAATTCGAAGTTTGAACGAAAGTAGTCCCCATCATCAATAATAAACTTTGTCCCTATTTAAACTAAAGAAAATAACTATAAAATTTTGACTCTGTTCACATCCTCGTGTGTAGTATATTTATTAATACACTGGCAGACAGAATTGACCAAAGGCGAGCTTCAAAATTATTTCCAACTTGTATTGTGTTCATATCATATTTTTTTGTAGTACAATCTCACTAGCTTGATGGAATTAATTAAATATGATGACAATGATCTTCTACATGCACACATTAAATAATCTTTAGTCATTATATTATACTATTATGAAAAGGTCTGGTTCAACTTCCAAAATTGATCTTTGAATACTGATGTGAACTTTCCTCCACTTCATAATCATTATTACAATTAAACAAAGCAAGTTCTGAATTCACGAGCGCTACTTATATCAACTTTTTTAGATTTAGGAATAAAAATGATGTCCAGTAGCCCAGCGGCGGCGACGCCTCTCGCCGTCTTCAGCCCACAGTTCTGCGTGAATCACCCTGTCGATCTCACCATCACGCGGAAGATGATGACTCTCGAAGCTGGAACCTTCGGAGTTACGGACGTTAACGGCAACACCATGTTCCACATCAGAGGTAAATTCCTCAGCCTCCACGACCGCCGTGTCTTGCTCGTCGCCGCCGGCATTCCCATTGTCACTTTCCAGCAGAACTAATTCATTACTCTCTCTCTCTCTCTCTCTCTCTCTCTCTCTCTCTCTCTCTCTCTCTCCATCTTTAGTGTGTGAATATTAGTTATAAGTTGTTTAAATTGGTGATTGCATGCAGTTGATGACGACGCATAGAAGATGGCACGTATATAGAGGAAAGAGCACAGATCCGAAAGATATGTTATCTAGTGTGAGAAAGTCGAAGATTATGATGATGAAGAGCAAGTTAGATGTGTTCATGGCTGCTAATGTGGAAGAGGAGCGTTGTGATTTCAAAATTGAAGGCAGCACGTGGGAGACATCCTGCCTTATATACGCCGGAATACCAACTCCAATAATATCATTGCACAAGTAAGATCCATCACATTTATAACTAATTAATTAACCAACTTTTTTCTTTTTCCCTTTTAATTTAATTTATACCGTGTTTCAATTTTCATATTTTGTGTTCAGATTGATGATGTCGCCATTAGTCCTCACTATGCCTTTGCACTAGCGGGATGCATGCATGGTAGCATACATTAGTAAATGAAATATGAAACCAACCACAATATAAAGTAATAGAAGGAAGATTCAAACTATGCCTTGTGGAAATTACAAACACTTGTCTAACTCTGGATTTGCATGCAATATCCATAAAACTAAACATGGAACACTAGCTATCGTAGAAAATAGACGAGTATATGAGCTTATTGGTACGTGCAAGTAGAGTACTTGTCGATTGAGCTGGGGTCGGTGGATCAATGGGTGAAATCATGTCGCTCCAGCCCAAAATATTCATGTCTAGAAATTAAATCTGTGATCCAGCATCCAGCCCGACCCAAATCTAGGTCAACACGTACGATTTGGATGAGATGGCAAACCATTTTGACAACTCTAGACGCATCATATATATATATATATATATATATATATATGGGGGTGGATCTGATGAGAACACCCCCTTAAGTGAGAATTAAGAACAATTCAGGACCATTGATTAAATTAGATGAACGAACGGATTTTGTTTAAACCAATTCACACAAATTAATGCATAAATCGTCTAAAACATATAATTGAGTTGATAAAGGGTAGGACGGTAAAATAAAACCTTACCATATCATCATCTCCTGAAATTACGCTGATCGTGTAGCATTTGTTTCTATCCAACACACTATTCAAGAATCTACTCCTTTAAAATAGTTTATATTATATCGATCATTAATCAAAATCAGAAAACTTTCTCACACTTATTTTTTTCCAAAGGTTTCTGGGCTTCTCGTGCATTATAACTAATGCATTTTGGTATATATTTATGCATTATGATACAAGAAATCATGCACAAACAAAAATAAGGGATTAATGAAACTAATTTTGGTTTTTTATTATCGTTGCTATGATTAAAGAGACCTAATAAATTATTAATATATCATATTTTGGGATAATTAAAGTCTAATTTTAGAATTATAAAACTTCAGTCAATAAATTTTAATTGGGATTAAAAGTAATATTTTTGATTTAATTATCCTATTTTAAGATTATTAAATGCTATTTTACATTTAATAAAATTAAATTATCTAATTTAGTTATCTTATTCAGTCATTATCATTAATTTTCAAATTTAATGCATTATAATATACTCCATATATATAATAAAAAAATGAATCAAAAACAGATTTTGTTCGGGTAGGTTTGAACCTATTATTATATGGGTTTCTAAAAGCACATGCATTACCTTAATGCAAAAAATATGATGGTGCACAAATTAACACAAGATAATGCACAAATTACACTAACTTAATGCACATATGATTACTATTCTTTTAATGACAAATTACAATGATTTAATGTAGCAATCCATCTAGACCATAGATAAATAAAAAATTAACTGTTGAGATTAGTTCCTATGTGATCCCCTCCAATAAAAACATATAATAATATGAATATGAATATGGCAAAAACTAATTCATGCATTTCATAATGCATACAATCAACTTAATAAATTAATAAAACAACTTAAAAAAAATATACCCTAATACGTTATGCATTCTTTTCATATTGATGCAATAATATAGTATTGTTTATGCATTAATGGTTGATGCATTACTACAAGGTTGTTTTTGCATTAACATAATAAGGAAAATTCAATACCAAAAATCTGATTATCTGATGCAAAACTCATAATAAAATAATATACTTTAATCTAATATATGTGGATACGAAACTAATGTAGCAATATATACATAAAATTTATATTAAATTGCACAGAGCAATTAAATTTTTAAATCAAGCAAATCATTTGAGAATCTCAAAAAAGTATGTAATATATGAAAAGCGAATATGAAAAAAAAATTAATGGCAAAATAAATATAAAAGATAGTGGAATTATAATAAATATCGTTGGAAATTGGAATTGAAGTGCCAGAATAAATTGAAAGAGTTTTGATAATACTCTCATGATTCACGTAAGTTGACGGTTACAAACTTACAATTGAAGGATCGGTCTTACAATTTTATCCTTCGCAAAAAGAAAGGAACTATAATGAAAGAATCGTTATTAGCCATAGATCATCATGAATAAAATGTTGAGATTTGTTCTTATTTCTCATATAAGATGGTGTTCTCATATGATCCACCATATATATATATATATGTGACTTGTTTGGTGGAAATTGGTGTGTGGTGTGTGTTTCTTATGATCACGCTACTAATTATGTGCAAACTATTTGATATATATGGGATTGCAGATGCACAGAGAACACAGTGCCAAAAGCATTTGGCTGGGAAAGGATACATTTTGTATGACTGTTAATCCAAATGTGGATCATGCCTTCATAGTTGCTTTGGTTGTGATTCTTGAGAAAATTAATGAAGACAGACACGCTTCATGATCTCATCTTGCTGGAACATTTATATTATATGAGTTTAATAATTTCGGAGAAAGTTCGTTTTTCTTTTTCATTTTTAAATTCCTTGAAGCTTGATTAGTTTGTTTGAAATGATCATATAAAAAAAATAATACATTTAATTATATGGTTTGAAATTAGTAATTAATAAGTGGGTAAAATGCAGAAATAACAATTCTAAGATTTAAAATATTAATTATAGCAATACTTTTTAAAACTATCAAATAATAGCAATTATAGACTTATTTACCCTTTTTTCCTTCTTCTATATCAATTTTCGTTTTTTAAACTAAAAGTCGTGATCTCAAATATATCTGTGGGAAATCATATGAATAAATATGTGAAATCACATTATAATTTGTGTAGTTTCATATGAAAAATAATGTGAAATTACATTACAATGGTTTCACATGCAAAAATTCACATAAAAAATGGGGACTCACATGAAAAATAATGTGAATATTTGATTTCGTATCTAATTCGAATTCACATAAAAATGGGAATTCACATAAAAAATAATGAGAATTCACATGAAAAATAATGTGAAATCACATTACAATTTATTTGATTTCGTATCTAATTCGAATTCACATGAAAAATACTGAGAATTCACATGAAAAATAATGAGGATTCGAATATGGGTACAAAAGTCATAAATTGCTATAATTAATAACTTTTAAAAATTATTGCTAGAATTAATAGTTTTATCTTTAAAACTGCTAGAATCCTACAATAACTCTTAATAAGTGTACTATGTTTTGTAATGAATATTGCGCGCGTACGACGGGCTGAGGTTTGATCAGTGCATGTCACGCTCCATCGTAAATTAAATGACGTAAAATTAGACAAAATAACATAGCAATATATAATCCAAATAGAGGGGATAAGGATAATAGCACTTTTATATTATAATTTTAAATGAGTAAAAATTTGTTATGTCCGCCTGTTATATTTTGAAATTTGTTATGTTCACTTGTTGGAAAACAAATTAGTTATGTCCAATATTACATAAATACCCTTCAAATAATTGGAAGCTGACAAAAAAACATCATTTCAGTTACTTTATTCAGCGAAAACGTTGGGAAGTGACCGTGTGTTGCATGGAAATTGGAAAAACATAGATTATGTTGACTACTTTATGAATTAATTAGGATAGATGAGGTAGGTGAGAGAAGAGACCCTAAAATCCGCCAACAAGAAACAGAAACCCTAAAATATTGTTGCTAATTAAATGTAATTTTTATTATTATTTTTTTTTCATTTTTTAGTTAATGTAATAATTACATTAGAAACAAATACATTATCCAACTTCAAAAAAATGTGATTAATTTTAATATATTAGTAGTAAATAATACATTTTCCAACTCCGAAATATAAATTGAATAACTAAAAATCCCGCTCGAGTTATATAGATCCCACTCGAGCGGGATCTGAAAAGAATTCGACCAATGCGAGCGGGATCTTCAACTTTTCGAGTGGGATTTCAAATTTATAATCCAAAATATTTTTTTGTGAAATTAATCTTATATATATTAAGTTACGATTTTTTTAATCAAATAACACATGCATTTTTTAAATGTGATTAAATTTAATATAATAGTAGTAAATAATACATTATCCAAATCCCAAAAATTATATAAATTGATTAACTAAAGATCCCGCTCGAGTTATATAGATCCCACTCGAGCAGGATCTCAAAAATATTGGAGAAATGCGAGCGGGATCTTCAACTACACGAGTGGGATTTCAATTTTGCAATTCAAAATATATTTTTTTGTGAAATTAATCTTATATATATTAAGTTACGATTTTTTTAATCAAATAACACCTGCATTTTTTTAAATGTGATTAAATTTAATAATCTTTTAACTTTTAACTTCAAAGATCCCGCTCGAATTTTTGAAGATCCCGCTCGAGTGGGATCTACAAAAATCTCGAGTGGGTTCTTCGAAATTTTGTAATTTACCGAGCGGGATTAGTATTTAATTTACAATTCATAAATTTTTGCTTATTTTAATATAGTTTACATATATTTTCATTTTAATTTTAATTACTTAATAGTTATTCAATTTTATTATATAATTAATTTAATTAAAAATTGAGTAATTAATTTAATTACTTAACCCTAAAACCCTAATAATCTTTTAACTTTCAATTTCGAAGATCCCGCTCGGATTTTTGTAGATCCCACTAGAGCGGGATCTTCAAAAATCTCGAGTGGGATCTTCGAAATTTTGTAATTTACCGAGCGGGATTTACATGCATTTGGCAAATCAATTAATTATGGTTATTTTGGTATAGTTTACATATTTTTTGGTTTTACTTTAATTAGTTAATTATATCATACGTATTCTATATTATTAAATAATTAATTTAATTCAAATAATAGTAATTGATAACCATTTAATCATAAAATAATCTCAAAGCTTTTAAAAAGAAATATCCCACTCGAGATATTTTCAGATCCCACTCGAGTGGGATCTAAAAAAATATCGAGTGAGATTTTAATGTCACCGAGTGAGATCTTTGTTTATTTGATATATCATGAATTTTTAATTATTTTAGTATAAATTATATATTTTTCCTTCTTTAATTCATATAGTATCGAAATATTCAGTTTACATAAATATATTTGAGTTGTTTATTAATTGGATAAACCCTAGTCAACTAATCATTGCAACACTAATTATCTAATTATTGACCACTTTTGCTAACTTCGATGGCCTAAGATCACAATCATTTTGGTTAACAACAGTCAAAGTGAGAAGCAATCAAATCTTACACAATGTGTAAGAGATATAATATAAAAAATACAACATCAAGGGTAAATTGGTCTCTTCATATCAAATATGGACATAACTAATTTGTTTTCCAACAAGTGGATATAACTAATTTCGAAAAAGTGAAAGTGGATATATTTCATAATTGAGACATTTTATATTATAGCACTTTGTGACTCTTATGACTCTACATTTTTTGTCAAATTATCAAGCATATCAAGTAACAAAAATTATTTGGTGATTTTGTAACTTTTCATCTCTAAACTCAAACCTTTCTATCGCCATAGCCACCGCCGCCGGTGATCACAAAAAAAAATTGACTAAAAAAAATGTGACTCACCAAAAAAATTAAAAAATGCCACCACCGCCGGTGGTCACAATTTTTTCTTGTAGACTCTCCAAAAAAAAAATCACCTCGCCTCTTTCGCGGCCGCCGGTGATCACGATTTTTTTTTTGTGATTCACCTAAAAAAATTGTAATTCACCAAAAAAATAAAAACTCACCGTCTACTCTCTGCCACCATCGTCGCGCCATCGCCGATGGTCACAAAATTTTGTTTGTGACTCACCAAAAAAAAAATATACCTCTCCACCATCGCCGCCACCGGTGGTCACAAAAAAAAAATTTATGACTCACCAAAAAAATAAAAACCCGCCGCCTACTCTCTGCTGCCATCATCGTCGCGCCGTCGCCGGTAGTTGCAAATTTTTTTTTGTGACTCACCAAAAAAATAAAAATTTTGACTCACAAAAAAAATAAAAAATCACCAAAATTTTCTTCGTGACTTCACTAATTAAAGCTAAGTAACCACCCTATAAGCATATTTCACACATAATACTTTATTTTTTCACATATGTGAAATCACATACTATAAAACTGATTTAATGTAGCAAATTTATTAAATAAATAAGTAAACCATGTAGCATATATAATTTCAAAACAAAATCAAAATATATTGTTATTAAATGTCAAAAGTAAACTATCAAAATTAAAACTTTTACACCAATATAGCTCAAAGTATTCTTTTAAGCCGAGCTCGTCGTGCAAGTCTTTGTGCTAAACTCCGCATCTACTTAGCTGCGTGTTTGACTTATCTACTTCAATTTCCTCAGAGAGTATCCCAATAGCTCCTAATAAAGAAGCATTGTGAATCACATCCCTATAACAGAAAATGCCTAAGAAAATTGTGTTATTACGATAGCTTATGCATGAAAACACATTCTACCTGCATTTAAATCACATTCTACATCTCATTTGATCCATCAAACACTAATGCTTGAAAACAAGTCAAGGTTCGTCAATGATCAAAGCATATAATTTTATTAGAAATCGATTGTCATAAGCTTCATGGGTGCCACAATAATCTCCTAAAAGCTACAACCTTTACAACGCGATGCGCGACACACATAGTTAAATGACAGAGTGTGCAAACATCTAGAATCCACTATGTAAGGAAACAAAAGAAGCAAGCCAAAAACATATGCTAGTTCAGCTGAGATTTTAGATAAGTTAGTGAGGTTTAGATCAGTAGTGGTTTAAAGTTGTAAGTGTTTTTGGCATCATCAAAAAGGGGGAAATTGTGGAGAAATTTATTAGTAAGAGTTTTGATGAATTCCAAAACCAACTAACCCCAACCGAGTAGATGTTGCCAGAACCTAATGTTAGTAGGTAGGCTCGTTGTTTGAGCATTGCTAAGATTTTATCTTTACAGGTCTCAAGCTGAAGATGGCAACAAGGCATCACTCGGACAGAACATCAGTTGTAAGAAAGACAACTGAGCGTTCACTTCATCATAATGCAAAAAGGGGAAAGTCACATTCAAGAGATAGAACATCAGTTGTAAGGAAAATAACTGAGCGTTCATCAGATGAGAAGCAGTAAAGGGGAAGAGAACATCAGATGAAAAAAAGCCATCTGAGCGTTTGAACCCAACTGATCAGATACAAGGAAGACAACTGAGTGTTCAGTTTCAGAACATCAGTTGTAGAACTCAACCAAGAAGATCAACAGCTTGAAGATGAAGTCAGCTGAGAGTTCAACTGTTAGTTGTCAGATACAACATCGGCTGAAGAACAAGCTAGTTGAAGATCGAAAGTCTTAACCGACCACTCCTTGTTGGAAGTCTGTTGTTAAGGTTTGAATTTCGAAAAGGAAGTCACGTGAGGGTTTGACCGTTCAGTCACTACCCCATTTGGCCCAACACAAGGCTATCTCAGATGGAAAGCAGAAGAGCACAGATGCCATATCGGGAAAGTCTGCAGAGTTGAGAGACAAGCCATCGCTTTCAAAGAACAGAGATCAACAGCTCCTCCAACGGCTAGTTGATACTCTCCGCCTATAAATAGAGGCATTCACTCATTCGAAAAGATATAAGACACACACGCGAGAAGAAACCAGAGAGCGAAAGAAAGAGCAATATTCTTCACGAGCTGAACTGAACTTAATCTCTTAGAACATCACCTGTTGAGAGTTCTAGAGTTAGCTAGTTTTTGTGTCTTTAGATCGAACCTTGAGAACATCACTTAGTGAGAGTTCGTAGAGAGTTAGATCATAGCTAACTTCACGTTCGAGCTTTTAGTTGGAACCCCATTTTCGTTCACCTGAAAAGGTTTAGGATCCTACTCTTCCCGCAACTGAGTAGATAGGTTGTTTAGTACCCGGAAACTAAACTGTAAGGTTGATAAGTACCCGCAAACTTATCCTTAACGGTTGCTCAGCCCACGTAAGCTGAGTGGTTTGTCCAGAAGAACTTGGACAGAGTTGTGTGGACTCACAACTCCCCGTGGACGTAGGAGTGTTAGCTCCGAACCACGTTAATTCTCTGTGTGCTTGTGTTTTTCTTTATTCAGTTATTTCTTGCATTCTCTACTGACTGACTAACTAGCATACAAACTGCATCTACGCATTCTCAACTGTTATGGTTTTTGACCAATCGTGCACAAAAACGTGAGTTGTTTTACGAGTTGATAATTTCCACCACATTCCGCACAGCACCACTCTTTCAGCTGAGGTTGCATACTCAGCTGTGAGATTCCAACTGAGTCTTTTTACTCGGTTGAAGTAATTTTCAAGAGTTTATTTTTAAAATCCTAACAGGTGTATTCCCCCCCCCTCCCCCATACACCAGTAACTCGTATCGGGACCATCAAGTGGTATCAGAGCAGTGATTCAAAAGACTACTGACTCTGTTTCACAAGGTGTGAATTCGAGAAAGTTTCTTCAGTGGTCAACTGAACAGATCTATTTTTCACGCTAGTGCATATTTGCTTGCATATTTGTTCTGTTGTTGTGTGCAGATGGACGTCAAGGACAAGATCGTTGTCATGTTCTCGGTAGTAAATTATACATCCTGGAGGACACGGATGAAGAAGATCTTACTATCGAAGCACCATAGAATGCAACAAGTTCTTTCTTCCGGACCGATCATCATCAAAGAAAGAATAGCTTGCACTCCTACAAATCCCAACGATGGGGATACAGTTGTGGAGTTTGTGGAGAAGCAGCCGGAAGACTACACTCCAGAGGAAGCCAAGGTGAGCCAGTTGGATATCTGGGCTCAAAGCACGATTATGTCCACTGTTGGACAAGATTATCACCCTTGGATTGAAGAGTGTGAGACGGCCAAAGAAATGTGGCATCGCTGAGTGAAGGAAGCGATGAGACGAAGGAGAACAAGTTCTCACATGCATGCCAAGACTTCGACAACTTTTGTCTGAAGACAGATGAAACAATTGATCAGCTAGAGCTCCGGTTTATGGACATCCTCAGAAGAATCCAGTCCATCCGAAGAGGAAAATACACACTAAGAGAAATCAATCTCAAAGTGTTGCAAGCTCTACCGGCTGAGTGGGATACTTTCACCAATATCCACGAAAGCCGAGCTGACCTTGGTGAAATGGGAACTGAAAGATTGTTCTCAATCTTAAAGGGAAATGAGTATAAGGTGAACCGAAGAAGATCTCAGTCCTCGGTTCAGACGAGTCGACTTGAGGATGTTGGTTCAGCCTCAAAGTCAGTTGCTCTTCGAGCTGACTACTCCAAATCGAGAACATCGAGGCCAACCAGATCAGCTGACACAACTGCAAAGGAGCCAAGCAGAGAGGAACTGCAACAGAACATTGCTGCCGTGTCAAAGAAACTAGCCGACATGGACACTCGGTTCGGAAAATACAAAAGATTCTACAAATCCAACCGAACTCGAGACAGTTCAAAACCTGTCACCAACGGATGCTTTGAATGCGGCAAGGAGGGACACTTCAAAGCTGACTGTCCAGACCTCTCGAAGAAAGAGAGAGAAGCTATGAGGGCCAAAAAAGCTGGAAAGAACAAGGCCATGGTAGCAGAAGAAGCAGCTGACGACATGGACATCTTCAATGATACTGAAGATGAGGATGAGCTGACTTCTACCAACAACGCCATCAGTCAGGATCAATGCCTCATGGCACTTGGAACCGACCAAGATGATACTGAGGTACACTCTAATCCTGCTAAGTTAAATTCTTCCAATATTTCTAACATGCAGGAATCACTGGATGAAGAGTTGGAACCCTCCTGGAGTGATTTTCAAGAACTCAGTGAGGAACTGTATCACCAATCGGTTGAGTTTAAGAGTCTTCAAGCTCAGTTCGCCAAACTTGAAGATTCCTTAACCGAAAAAGACGATCTGATCAAGAGCCAAACCGAGGAGATTGAGAATCTCAAGAGTCAACTGAACGGGGCTAAGGGTCCAACTGATGAGGAGTTGACAAAGCAGATCAATGAGCAATAAGATCAGTTGAAAAATCAAGAGACTCAGATCGACCAGCTGATAAAGAAGTCAGATGGACAAACCGAGCAGATAACTGTCCTCCTCAAGGAGTTGCAAACTGAGAAGGACAATCTAATCAAGCTGTATCAGTCATCCAAGATCATAGAGAATCTTATCAGTTACTGCAGACAGATGGATGACGTGTCAGGACTCGGTTATGATGTGATTAAAGATAGTGGAATTCCTCCAGCAACCTTCATCAAAGTTGTCGAGGTCAAGGCCGTTGAACCGAACACAGTGGAACCTGAGTCACCACAAAGTATTTCAACCTCCGTTTCTCAGCAAGCTCAAACGACCAAGGCAACCACAACTGAGAAGGGAAAAGGAACAGTAGATGAAGGACAGAATGTTCCATCGGTTGGGACATCAACCGAGGGGGAATGTTCCAAAAGTCAGAAGAGGAATCAGAGGCTTCGAAGATATAATCGCAACCGAATTCAGAATCAGAACCGACCTCTGCATCAACCTCAGAGTCAACAACAGAAAGAATGGAACCGACCGCAGAACCGACAAGGGTTCAATCATCTGAATCAACAGCGGTTCCATCCCCAGTTCAACCAAAGGTTCCAACCGAGTCAACCGACAAGGAACAGGTCGAACAGTTGGAGATACTCATGCCACAACATGAATCATCAACAGGGCATGAACACCTATCAACAACACTCAAGGAGTTGGAATCAGAATCAGCCACAAAGATTCCAACATGGCGTCTGATCATCCAGACAAATCAAACAGGATAAAAATCGCCATCAAAACGGGGGGAAAGCCTCACCTCCGAGAGTTCAACATGGGAGAAATCCAACTCCTCCCAAGAAACAGAACATCACTACTAACAACAAGCCTAAGGATAACCGAGGTGTTGTTATAGTTGATGATGAAGGAAAAGTGATCTGGAATGATAAATCCATCCGAGTATACAGGGAAAAGCGACGCACAGTTCCAGGGGAAATTGGTTCTAACCCTCCAGGACCCAACTAAAATTGGGGACCTAAGCGAGTTTCTCTTTGCAGGTACAGGAGAAACAGCTGAGGAAGAATAAAGTGTCTGCTACAATGTGGGTGATGGATAGTGGATGCTCGAAACACATGACAAATCTGAAGGATTTGCTTGGAAGTTTCGTGGAAAAAGAAGGACCCTCAGTTACTTTTGGTGATAACTCAAAAGGTTACACCAGAGGTTACAGTACCCTTGAAACTAATCATGTTTCGATTTCTAATGTTTCTTATGTTGATGGATTGAAGCATAACTTGCTCTCCATCAGCCAATTCTGTGATAATGGTTTCTCTGTCAAGTTTAATGCACAGGGTTGCAGAGTTAAAGATGTCGGATCAAAGCAGGTCATATTGTTGGGAAATCGATCGCCAACCGGGAACGTCTACTATGCTGACTGGAACAGTAGTCTTCCTGACACCTGCCTGTTATCAAAGAGCAGCTCAGATGTGAGCTGGCTGTGGCACGAAAGGCTCAACCATCTGAACTTCAAGACAAAGAACCGACTCGCCAGACAAGAACATGCAAGAAGCATACCAAACCGAGTGTTTTCAACAACACATATCTGCAGTGCATGCCAGTTGGGAAAGCTTGCTAGATCCTCCTTCCGGTTGAAGTCAACTCCCTCAACCGACCGAGTGTTACAGCTGATCCATATGGATCTCTTCGGGCCAGTTACACTAAAGAGCATGAACGGGAACGAGTACACCCTGGTTGTAACTGATGACTACTCAAGATATACGTGGACCATCTTCATGCGCCACAAGAGTGAAATCCGATATGAGCTATCCAAGTTGATGGATCGGATATCTAACCAACAAGAGATGAAGATCATTTCTATCCGATCAGATCGTGGAACTGAGTTTCTAAATGAAACCATCATCGAGTACTGCGAGAAGCATGGAATTACCCATCAAACATCAGCTGCACGTACTCCACAACAGAATGGAGTAGCTGAGCGAAGGAACAGAACGCTAAAGGATGCAGCTACATCCATGTTAACCAGCTCAGCTCTGCTAAAGAGATTTTGGGCTGAGGCCATCAACACTGCATGCTACACTCAGAACCGGTCTCTTCCGACCAAGCGGTTGGGAAAGACACCATATGAGCTATAGAGACGCAGGAAGCCAGATATTTCTTATTTTAGTGTTTTTGGTTCTAAGTGTTATATTCACAACAATGGGAAGACTAAGTTGAAAATTTTTGATGCCAAAGCTTCGAAAGGCATATTTCTCGGATATGCCTCTCGGATCAAGGCTTATAGAGTTTTCAACAATAGCTCTCGTGTTGTGAAGATAACACCTCATGTTAGTTTTGATGAATCTACTTTTGAGTACAGGGAACAGGTTAAAGGACAACAGGCAGATCCACAAGTTCCACTTGTTCTCATCAGATCACAAGCTCTAAGAGAAAAGAATCTAGCTGAACCACTGGTATGAGCAACCGAGGATGAGGATCCATACTCATCTGAAGATGAATGCGAGGACCCCAGCTCATCTCAAGGGGGAACTCCAGCTGATGTCCCTCCAACTGCATCAGCATCCGAAGCTCAACCAAGTCCGGTTCAAAATAATGTCAATGTTGAGGATCCAGACTCAACAACTGATCAATCACCAGCCCTGAAGACTCCAACTAAGATCATGGAACAGCCACAATTGGAAGAAGAAGGAAGGCGCAACCGAAGATGGTATGAAGTTCATTCCACTGAAAACATCATCGGAGATCCAACCGAAGGTGTTCGTACAAGAAGCAGAGTTGCGACTCAGGATTCAACCGAGGAAGATTCCAACACTTATGCCCAATATGCTGAGGAGTTGGCAGTTCTAGAGGAGTTCGAGCAAGCTGGAGATGTTGCCATGATTTCTTGCTTTGTAGCTGATGTGCCAGAACCGAAGAACGTTGTGGAAGCTCTCAACTGTGTTCACTGGACAACGGCCATGCAAGAAGAACTGAATGAGTTTCTACGCAACTGTGTATGGGAGTTGGTAGAAAGACCAAATGGTGTCAAGGTGATTGGATTGAAGTAGATTTTCAAAAACAAGAGAGACGCCATTGGATTCATAGTGAGGAATAAGGCAAGGTTGGTAGCTCAAGGATATTGCCAACAAGAAGGAATCGATTTCGAGGACTCCTTCGCGCCGGTTGCAAGGCTGGAAGCCATCCGAATCTTTCTAGCTTATGCCGCACATCACAAGTTCAAGGTGTATCAGATGGATGTGAAGTGTGCATTCCTCAACGGAGATATCAAGGAAGATGTATATGTTGAACAGCCTCCTGGTTTTGAGACTGGAGATGGAAGAGTGTACAAGTTGAAAAAAAGCTATCTATGGACTAAAGCAAGCGCCAAGGGCTTGGTATGACACTCTTTGTGGTTTTCTTCTGAACTTGGGGTTCAAACGAGGGTCAGTTGACAAAACCCTGTTCACCATCAAAGTTGGAGATGACATTCTTGTTGTGCAAATCTATGTTGACGACATCATATTCAGATCTAAGTCGGAGGAACTGTGTGAAAAATTTTCAAACCTCATGAAGGAGAAGTTCGAGATGTCAATGACGGGCGAGATGACTTATTTCCTTGGATTACAAGTGAAGCAGTCGCCAGAAGGGATTTTCATCAATCAATCCAAGTATACAAAGGAGCTCATCACCAAGTTCGGATTGCAGACAAGTAAGACCACAAGGATCCCAATGAATACTAACTAGAAGATTGAACCTGGAACTGAAAGAAAGCTCGTGGATAGCAGTAAGTATAGAGGGATCATTGGTTCTTTGCTATATCTGACTGCCAGCCGGCCAAACATATCATACGCAGTTGGAGTGTGTGCCTGGTTCCAAGTTCAACCAAGGGAAGCACACATGTTGGCAGCAAAGAATATCATCAAGTACCTGAAGGGAACTGTTAATGTTGGATTGTGGTATCCAACTGACGACAATATCCAACTAACTGGATACTCAGATGCAGATCTAGCAGGAGATCGGTTGGACAGGAAGTCCACTTCTGGACACTGTCAGTTCATGGGAAGCAAGCTGGTTTCGTGGTTCTCAAAGAAACAAGCATGTGTTGCCACTTCTACAACCGAGTCAGAGTACATGGCTGCCGGAAGCTGTTGCATGCAAGTGTTGTGGCTCAAGCAACAGCTGAGAGATTATGAAGTTGCAACTGGACAGGTTCCCATTCATTATGATAGCTCAAGTGCCATAGCTATCTCTTTGAATCCTGTTCACCACTCTCGGACAAAGCATATCGATATCCGTCATCATTTTATCCGAGATCATATTGAGAAGAAGGATGTGTCCATGGAGAAGATTCCAACTGAGATTCAGAGAGCTGATATCTTCACCAAACCTCTAGCTGAAGCACGGTTCAAGATGCTTTGTGACCTCCTTCGACTGTTGGATCCAACAGATTAGGAGTCAACTGGGGAACAGAGATAGATATTCATCTGAGGGGGAAGCTCAGATGGAGGGGGAAGCTCAGTTGAAGGGGGAATCTCATATACAGATTGCCATCCGAAGGAATCAGACGTCAACTGAACAGACAAACTCGAGTCAGCTGATGGTATGCTGCAACATGGGAACTCAGCTGATTTTGACATCAGCTGGCAGGTAACATTTATGGCTGAAGGTGATATGTTCTTAAATGAGAATGTTTGAAATAAATTCAAACATTCCTGAACTAGTTAGCTACATTAAAAATAGCCATCATGTCGCATTAAATGTAAAGTACGGCTGATCATCCATAGCCTACTTTATAGTGCAACTGGGCTGACATGAAAACTGTACACCTTCTCACGCGCTGGTTGGAACTCGGATCAAAACGTCGAGTCAAAGATAGTCAACAATCGCGTAATCTCAGCCGTTGATGGATTCGCGCCATTTAACCCCAGCCGTCGATTTCAACAGAGTCAAAAACCTATATAAGGCGGAAAATCAGGAAGTGATCTCCTACTTTCCGCATTCGTGCATATCAATACAACTGTTCATCATCTTCTTCAATTCTGTCTCTCCCAATTTAGCTAATATTCTCTTTCCTCTTTGCATATATATATATATATATATATATATATATATATATATATATATATATATATATATATATATATATATATATATCTTCACTGCAAATCACAATGGCACCCAAATCCTCCAAGAAGATGGTATCTAAAGAACCAGCTACTTTCCAGGAATCATTCGATATGCTGATATCGAAGATACATTTTGAGCATATTCTTTCGACAGACGCGCTGAAGTCACCGGAGCTCTCTCCCCTCGCCGGACTTCTTTCTGCGCACGGCCTTCTTCACTGGGCAACTCTCACTCCCTCCCTCCTGCTTCGGAGGCAAGTCGGAGAGTTCTATTTGAATCTACGTCACGAGTCGGGAGTTGGACTCGTCTCAAATGTCTCCTGCAAACAACGCGACGATATCTCCTGATCAATCCAAGATTCAGCCGTTGAGATTCAAGTCTCACACGAATCGGGAAAAATCATCCCACGGAATCCTCAGGCCACTGACCTGGTTGATAACTGCACGGATGCAGCAGCAGATGAATTTCTTCAGCAGGCCCTGATCATCCCAGAAAAGATGAAGAGTAGCTTGCAAAGAACTAAATTAAAGCTTCAACATCAACTTCTGTTTGATGTTATTTCCAAGTGCGCTTTTGGTTATGGTGGAGCATTTGGTGATATTAGCAGACCAAAGCTCAAGCAGCAGAAGGCACTGGAAGAGAACCACAACATTAACTGGCTGAAATATTTTGAAAGCCAGTTGGTATTGGAGCAACAGAAGATCTCCGAGACCACTTCTGAGTCCGGAGAGCGGTTGTTGAGTGTGAAAGGTTCACTCAATTTCGGCACTAAAATTTTTGCGCTGATCCTGCGTGCCACAGAGGATTAGAACTTAACTTGGGAAGACAACGAGGAGACGCCTCTCAAGAAGATGTTGTTGTTCCCCACAGCCAAAAAGGCTCAGGACGTTTTGTCAGCTGTGTACACTCCCAAAGAGAAGAAGGGAGCTGGAAAGCCAGCTGTGGAAGCAGACACAGCTGAGGCGCAGTTGAAGTCTCAACCTCCTCCAGCAGTTGGCCGAACAACCAGATCAACTTCTAAACGCCAGCTAAGGGATGAGACTGATGAAGAAGAAGAAGAAGAAGAGGAGCTACCTCTCCTGAAGAGACCGAGGATACGATTCAAGAAGCCAGCTGTGCAACCAGCTGAGAAGTTGCCAGCTGAGGAGAAGCCAGCGGAAGACACACCAGCTGAGAAGTCAACTACGTCAAGTCAGTCGGTTGACCCAGCTGCGTATACCATTGCTCCTCGAGATCCAGAGACAATGGTAGAAGGGAAGGAAACAGATGTCGATGAGTCGAGCTCATCCTCAGATAGCTCGTCTTCATCTAAGGAGTCAGAACACAGTTTACCCTCTCCCCCACCCGTAGCTGATACCGTCCAAACCTCGACCGGATCCCAACCCAGTCCAACTGACCAGCCAGCCCAATCACTAACCAAAGAGGATCAGATTCTCACAACTGATCCTCAGACAAATATTCCGAGCCTCACGCTCGATGCGAACATTGTGACCAGTTCATTGGCCAATGTTGAGGAACCGTTTGAACCATATGCCTACTCAATAGAACCCTCCCCCATCAATGAAGAAGAAGACCGTCAGGCGGTTGTAGATGAGCATGAAGGCAAGCTGGCCTATTGCTTCAAGAAGCTCGTTGGGGTGTTTCTTGAAGCTCGCCACATGCCGATCTTTGCCATGTTTGGCACGGAGTTGATATACCAGTTCAGCATCATCTTCAGCTACTGGTATGTCAAGGAAGACACCCTCCGCATCTATGGCTGGGACCACCTCAAGGCTGATGAGTCACGCCTGCACGAATATTTCGAATACTCCAACCTTGAGGTAGCTTACAAGAACAAGGTCGCTGTTCTAAGTCGCAGATTCGATCTCAGCAAGGCTGAAGGGACAGACTCAAGGGAACTGTGCGATAATGCAGGAGCTGTCACCTTTCTGGACTCTATGCTAGCCAAGAGTGCTGAGTTTGTGGATGAGTTTGATGCATCTGAAGCAGCAGCTCAGCAGGAAGAGGCTGCATTCCAACAGTACATGGCAAATCGTCAAGCCATGGTTACTGAACTGCCCCCACCAGTTGAACAACCAGCTCTGAAGCTAGACCAGTCTGGACCCTCTGCTCCGACAGCTTCTTCGACAGATAAAATTTGTGAGCTGATATCTGAGAGGGTCACTCAGCTAAGAACAGAGCTGTTGTCAACCATCCAGCAGAACAAAGAAGAACAGCTGCTCCTGATCAAAGCTCAGGAAGAGCAGAACAAGAAGCTGCTAGCAGATAATGATGAGATGAAGAAGAAGATGGATGTATTCACAACATCCTCCAGCAAAGCCATCAATGAACTCAAGACCTCAGTTCGTGCAGTCAGTTCAGATCTAAACATATACAAGTCCGTCGCCGACTCCAACCTCGCCAAGTCTCAACACACCCAAGATCAAGAATGGGTTTCTCAGTTCAAGCTACATAGAGCAGAGTTTGCAGCTTTTCAAGCCGAAACCTCCGCAACTCTCGCCGCATTGAAGAAAGCAGAACAAGAGCGTGGTGACGGTGAACTGGCAAAGAAGGTCCAAATCGAATGTGCAGTTGATGAACTATTCAACCGAGTTCAGCTCGCCGAACAAGCCCTCACCTCCCTGAATGGCTCAATCGCAACTCTTTTTGCTGATGCCAAAAAGGGGGAAGATAAGCAGACAGAGGAAGCTGAAACTCAGGGGGAAGAAGTTCCAAAGGTAACTGGTCAAAGGAAATCTCAGCTGGAAGAGACAGAGACAGCTCAGATGTCTGGTCCTAGGAAGCCAGCCGACAAGAAATCCACTGCTGTCCGAGATCAACTGGCTGAGGACATTGAGCAGGCCAAGCAAGCTGGAATCTCCCACGATGCCATAGCTGAGGTAGCAGCAGAACTCAACGCAGAACTCGACGGCATCACAACCGAAGAGTGCATTGCTGTTGCAAAAGCTATGGGTGTTAAGGAGAATGATTATATGAATCCTGCATGGATTAAGAAGTTCACAGCTGGCCAAGCCAAAGGTGTCAAGAAGTTTGAGGAGGAGCTAGACAAAATTGCCAGAAATTTGGACAGGAACATTGCCATCCGTAGCCGAAGAAGAATCAACAAACATCAAGCAAAGGCTGGGGCAAGAAAGAGGCAACATCAGCTGCAAGGGAAGTCCAAGCTCCAATCTCGGTTCAAGCACGTTGACATGTGAATGCCAGTTGATTGGAATGAAGACTGGGAGTCATTCAAACAAGAATTTGTGAATGACTTCTACTACAGAAAAGTCTATACAACTGAGGATCCACAGATGCTTTCAGAGAAGCATTGACCGAGCTGCATACTGGGGATCCGGGGATGTTCAGTCAATTTAAACGAGCCATGATCACAGCTGGATATGACTTGAACACCGTCCTTGTTCCCAAGAAAGTCACTTACCGCCCTCCGTTCATCTCAGGCACAAGCACTCCCGACAGACGGAAACTCATGGCTGAAGCAAGACAAGTGTGCAGAGAACATGGAGTTGATTCTGGGATTGAATCAGCTGCAAAGAGAGAGATCTTTGTCCGTATCTTCAGCAAGTATGGCCAGAAGTTTTGAGCTGAATTAGTTTTTGAGCAACTGGTGTAATTTTTAACTGTTATGTACAGTGTAATCATCAGTTGTAATGAAAACTTCAAGTATATATATTCGATTCACCTTGATGAACAATCCCTCATTGTCCAAGCTCTGAATCGCAACGTCTTTTAAATACCATGTTATAACTGTACTAACCCTTTGATGTTTTATCTTATAGACTGTCTAGAATTTCAGCTGAGATTTTAGATAAATTAGTGAGGTTTAGATCAGTAGTGGTTTAAAGTTGTAAGTGGTTTTGGCATCATCAAAAAGGGGGAAATTGTTGGGAAATTTATTAGTAAGAGTTTTGATGAATTCCAAAACCAACTGACCCCAACCGAGTAGATGTTGCCAGAACCTAATGTTAGTAGGTAGGCTCGCTGTTTGAGCATTGCTAAGATTTTATCTTTACAGGTCTCCAGCTGAAGATGGCAACAAGGCATCACTCAAACAGAACATCAGTTGTAAGAAAGACAACTGAGCGTTCACTTCATCATAATGCAAAAAGGGGAAAGTCACATTCAAGAGATAGAACATCAGTTATAAGGAAAACAACTGAGCGTTCATCAGATGAGAAGCAGTAAAGGGGAAGAGAACATCAGATGAAAGAAAGCCATCTGAGCGTTTGAACCCAACTGATCAGATATAAGGAAGACAACTGAGTGTTCAGTTTCAGAACATCAGTTGTAGAACTCAACCAAGAAGATCAACAGCTTGAAGATGAAGTCAGCTGAGAGTTCAACTGTTAGTTGTCAGATAGAACATCGGCTGAAGAACAAGCTAGTTGAAGATCGAAAGTCTTAACTGACCACTCCTTGTTGGAAGTCTGTTGTTAAGATTTGAATTTCGAAAAGAAAGTCACGTGAGGGTTTGACCGTTCAGTCATTACCCTATTTGGCCCAACACAAGGCTATCTCAGATGGAAAGCAGAAGAGCACAGATGCCATATCGGGAAAGTCTGCAGAGTTGAGAGACAAGCCATCGTTTTCAAAGAACAGAGATCAACAGCTCCTCCAACGGCTAGTTGATACTCTCCGCCTATAAATAGAGGCATTCACTCATTCGAAAAGATATAAGACACACACGCGAGAAGAAACCAGAGAGCGAAAGAAAGAGCAATATTCTTCACGAGCTGAACTGAATTTAATCTCTTAGAACATCACCTGTTGAGAGTTCTAGAGTTAGCTAGTTTTTGTGTCTTTAGATCGAACCTTGAGAACATCACTTAGTGAGAGTTCGTAGAGAGTTAGATCATAGCTCACTTCACGTTCGAGCTTTTAGTTGGAACCCCATTTTCGTTCACCTGAAAAGGTTTAGGATCCTACTCTTCCCGCAACTGAGTAGATAGGTTGTTTAGTACCCGGAAACTAAACTGTAAGGTTGATAAGTACCCGCAAACTTATCCTTAACAGTTGCTCAGCCCGCGTAAGCTGAGTGGTTTGTCAAGAAGAACTTGGACAGAGTTGTGTGGACTCACAACTCCCCGTGGACGTAGGAGTGTTAGCTCCGAACCACGTTAATTCTCTGTGTGCTTGTGTTTTTCTTTATTCAGTTATTTCTTGCATTCTCTACTGACTGACTAACCAGCATACAAACTGCATCTGCGCATTCTCAACTGTTTTGGTTTTTGACCAACCGTGCACAAAAGCGTGAGTTGTTTTACGAGTTGATAATTTCCACCACATTCCGCACAGCACCACTCTTTCAGCTGAGGTTGCATACTCAGCTGTGAGATTCTAACTGAGTCTTTTTACTCGGTTGAAGTAATTTTCAAGAGTTTATTTTTAAAATCCTAACTGGTGTATTCCCCCCCCCCCATACACCAGTAACTCGTATCGGGACCATCAATATGTTAGTTCCAAAGGTTTGAATCCCGTTCGAATTCCAACAGCGCCTTCTAAGTTCTAAGCATAGGTTTCTTTTACCTAGTACAGAGTGTTAGTACAATAATGCTTCATTACTCACTAGTACAGAGCCTTCTAACTTTAGCACTAAAATGATTATCTATTCTTCATAATCATATTATAATAACATTATCAATAAAGCTGATTTCTGGAACATGCTATATACTTTTTGAAGTATCCCCTTCTATACAGCTTGAATTACCCAAGATATCCAATCCAAATTTAATGAAATTAACTAGAATCTGAATCGTGGGGAGTTTCGATTACAAAAATACTAGCTCCATCAACCAAAACTAATTTAGTCAAAATCCATAGAACTTCAAACTTAGAAGAACAAAGCAGAAGATACCTTTAGCTGCTAGAAATACGAATTCTGAGGCATCCCAAAAATGGATTTTCTTCCATTGTCTATCATCTGTGAAATATAATGTATTGAAGTATTATTCACTAGCCCAAGATCTAAACCAGAGTGAAGGAAAAAAGAAAGCTTCAATGACAATGCAAAGAGAAAAATATGAAGAGTAAGTATTCAAAACTGAAATGGAGAGCTGTGTTTTCTGGTACACTTCTTGACATCCTACATAGAGATAGAGGTATTTAAACTACTAATAGAAGGATCTAGACAACTACTTAAAGAGAATTCTAGACTACAAAATAGATTAGTGAAGGTTGGGAAAAACTAAGAGACTTTAGACAAAGAAACAGATGCATTAACTAAAGGTTGTTGGTTCAAAAAAGTAGCTTTAATCTCAACACTCCCCTTTAAATCGATTTTTTGAATGTCAAATCGAGTTTAGCTCTCAACTTCTCAAATGGACCTTTCGAAAGTGATTTCGTGAATATATTGCAACATTATCGCTACTTGTGACCTAAAGTTCAAATATTACTCCATCGAGAACCTTTTCGCGAACAAAGTGATGCTCGAGTTCAATATGCTTTGTCCTTTTGCATGACAAACTGGATTTGATAAAAGCTTTATAGAACTTTGACTGTCTCCATATAGTGTTGCGGGTTTAGCAATCTGCCTGTGAACATCACTGAAGAGTCTTCGCAACCAAACACATTCTTGAGCTAAAGAAGATGCTTTGTATTCAGCTTCGGTAGTCGAGAGTGAAACTGAATCTTGCTTCTTGCTGCACCAACAGATACATGTAGGACCACAAAAGAAAGCATAACCTGATGTAGATCTTCGATCATCCAATTCTTCTCCGAAATCAGCATCTGTGTAACCGAATAATGACATATCTGCACTTTTTCCATATAACAACCCAAGATCAGCGGTATTATTGATATACTTCAGAATTCTCTTGACCGCCTGAAGGTGTGGTTTCCTTGGTGATTGTATATAGTTGCTTACAAGACCTACAACAAAAGAGATATCTGGCCTCGTAATAGTTAAATAAATAAGACTTCCAACTAAAGCGCAATATGGCCGAGGATCTTCTAAGAGAGAGCCTTTGCATTTTCGTAACTTTAGACTTGCATCAAGTGGAGTCGAACTTTTCTTGTTGCAATTTGGAAGAAATTTGCCAATCATCTTCTGCGCATAACTTTCTTGATTGACAAAAATCCTATTCTTCAAGTTCTCCACCTCCAATCCGAGAAAATGATTTAATTCTCCCAGATTTTTCATGTCAAAGCGTATCTGCAATTGCTCTCATAATTTTGCAACTTCAGCTTCATCATTTCTTGTCACAATCATATCATCCACGTACAACAGTGCGACAATATGCAGGTTCCCTTCTTTCTTGATAAACAAACTTTGATCAGAATTTGAGGCAAAATATCTACAAAATTGCAAATACTCAGCAATCTTCCCGTACCAAGCTTGTGGAGGTTGCTTTAAACCATAAAGGGATTTCTTTAGCTTGCAAACATAGTTAGGGTGTGATGAAGAAACGTACGTAGGAGGCTGCTCCATATAGATATCCTTGTCAAGCTCACCGTACAAAAATGCATTCTTGACATCGAGTTGCCATAGTTTCTAGCTGCAGCTTGCTGCTAATGCTATGACGGTTCTCACCAATGTCATCTTGTCCACATGAATGTTTCTTCATAATCTTCTCCATATTTTTGTGAGAATCCTCGAGCAACCAGCCTCGCCTTATATCTTTCTACCGAGCCATCTGCCTTTCTTTTTATATTGTACACCCATTTACATGAGATGATCTGCACTCCTTCAGGTACGGGAATAAGGATCCATGTTTGATTTTTTAGTAAAGTCTCCATCTCCTCATCCATTGCAATCTCCCATACTTCGACACCTTGGGCTTCCTTAAAGCAGGTTAGTTCTTCATCATCAATTGGTCCTGCAAAATAACAAGAGTATGTACTCACAAAATTTTCATCTCGGTAGCGGGGTGGTTTGACAATGTTTCTATGTGGTCTTTCATTGTGCAGTTCTCTTGGCGGGTCTTCTTCTTGCTCTTCAACATCTTCATTAGAGTTTGAGCTCTCCCTTTCACTTTGTTCTCTAGACGAACTTCGAGTGTTTTGAGATGATGTTGAAGCACCATCTTCCACATGTAGCTGCTCCAAAATGACTGAATTTGTTTGAATATTTTCAGTCGTATCACGCCCGTAAAACTTAGATATTTCATAAAAAACAACATCCCTAGAGACGACAAATTTCTTTGAGTTCGAATCCATGCATTTCCACCCCTTTTTCCTTTCATCTATCCCACAAAAATGCACTTTCTAGCTTTTGAATCCAACTTATTTCGCTGCGACTCGGGCACGTGAGCATAGCAAATTGATCCGAAGACCTTGAAGTGCTTCACATCATTCTTGCCAAAAAGTAATATATATGGTGACTGCATATTAATTGGACTAAGCGGCATCCGATTAATGACGTATGCAGCGCACTTCATTGCTTCTGCCCATAAAGCACTTGGTAAATTTTTGGCGTGCAACCAACTTTTGCAAGTCTCTTCTAAGTGTCGAATCTTTCGCTCTGTGACTCCATTTTGCTGTGGGGTTTCGGCACAAGAGAGTTCTCTTTTGATGCCATGCTTGCGACAAAAAGATAAGAACTCAGTTGATGTAAATTCTCTCCCAAAGATGAGCATTTTCATTTCTGCTCATTTTGTTTATATAAGCAGAAGCTGATAAAACAAATAAATTATTGATTCTCTTACCGGTGTGGACGACATCAGCCTTGAGCTCCTTGATATTGCGAAGAAATTTCACGTTTTTTGGTCTAAATAAGACGTGATTTCCAGAATCCACCACATTGGCAACCGATAAGAGATTTTTCTTCACTCTAGGAACATGAAACACACTTTTTAGCGTGATTGATTTATCATCTTTCTGGTTGATGACAACAGCTCCTTCACTTTTCACGGGGTGCAGCGTATTGTCGGCTGTAACAATGGCTTCATTCCCATTGTGTTGATGGACGTTGAGAAATTTAGTGTTGTCTCTTGTCACATGATGACCACAAGCCGAATCCACTATCCAATCATCCGTGAAATTTATGGAAGCCAATGCATTAAAGGTTTTCTTCTCTGCAACAAAATAACTCGGCCAATCTTCTTCCTCATTATCTTGATTATTTAGAATCTCGTGTTCAACCAAGTTACTTTGATTTAACTTGGTGTGGCAGAATTTCTTTGTGTGCCCCATTCCGCCACATTGATAACATTTGAAGGTCTTTTTGTTGCTTCCGGAAGGTGGTCATCCTTTGCTTTGAAAGGCCTGCTGCTCATTTCTCCTCTCATATCTCTTCTCTTTTGGTAAAAACTTCTTCTTGTTATGAGTGAACAATGCTGCTCTTTCTCCTTCTTTAATGGTGATACCAGCCATTTGCTTCGCCAATGTCTCCTGAGAGGACAAGAGATTTTCGAACTCCTCCAAAGATGGTTGTTGATTGCATCCTTGTATCGACGTGATGTATGGAATATATTCTGGACGCAATCCCCAAATTATGTAGTGTCTTTGCCTCGCCTCAGATATTGCTTCTTCCAGATTTAGAAGCGATATTTCGGAGCATAGCCTCTTAATTTTCAGAAAATATTGACAAATTCAGCCTTTGCGTTCACCTGCCTTCATTTCTTTGCCGCTTCAGCATTTTCAAGAGTATTTGAGGGATTTAAGTTGCTTCCATCAACAACATCTCACATATCCTCTCCCACAAGATACGACTCCATGCACGTCCTCCACACTTTGTAGTTTGGACTGATTGAGTAACTCCAACCCAAGCCCTGCGACGCGTCCACTCGTTTCCTTTCTTGAAGCACCACGAACGTGAACCCTCTACCAAAGGATCTTGAAAACACCTAGATCCTTTATGGCTCTGATACCATGTGAAATATAATATAGTGAAGTAATATTCACTAGCCCAATAGCTAAACCGGAGTGAAGGATAAAAAGAGCTTCTCCAATCTATAAACGGTGAAATTTGTTCACCACCTCTTTCAAATAAAACTAAAAAATAAAAGTGGAAATAAAAAATAAATGTATAGCTAGACAAAAGAGATTTGATCCATCTTTGACATGTCGACCTATTAGACGGTTCTAAGTATAGCTAGAAGTTAATTAAAGATAAGGATAAGACCAAATTATTATTCTCAATAAATACAATTTATTTATTTATTTATATATACATTTTTAATAATTTATGATGTTGTATCCAGATTCCAGACTCTCCACCCCTTAAAGACTGCTACCCCCGTTTCATTTAATTTCATTTCATTAATAAACAAACGAATCACTAGTTCATAACCTTACAAATAAATTTGATCAACAGCAGCATCCTTGAATTAATAAATTACATTAATCAAATAAAAACAAATGATGGCCGGTCCCAGCTATCCGGCGGCGGCGGCTCCCGTCGCCGTCGTCAGCCCACAGTTCTGTGTGGGTTACCCCGTCGATCTCACCGTCACGCGGAAGCTGATGACTCTCGAAGATGGAACTTTCGGAGTCACCGACGTTAACGGCAACATCATGTTCAGAATCAGAGGAAAAATGTTCAGCCTCCACGACCGCCGCGTATTGCTCGACGCCGCCGGCATCCCCATTATCACGTTCCAGCAGAAGGTAAATAACTCTCTCTCTCTCTCTCTCTCTCTCTCTCTCTCTGCTATCTCTATCTGTGGATGTGGATCTGGTGTGAATTTTGTGTCGGTGATTGCAGCTGCTGACGGCGCATAGAAGATGGCAGGTATTCAGAGGAGAGAGCACAGATTCGAAAAATATAATTTTTAGTGTGAGAAAGTCGTCAATGATTCAATTTAAGACGAAGCTAGATGTGTTCATGGCTGGAAATTCGAAAGAGGATCGCTGTGATTTCCGAATTGAAGGCAGCTGGTTTGAGAGATCTTGCGTCATATACGTTGGAGAAACTAATTGTATCATTGCTCAAGTAAGATCAAATACGTACCTTTTTCAATTCTATCTCGTGTTTCACTTTCGTATTTTGATTAGGTGTTTTCTGCGTATGCTTTGGTATAACAAACATGAAATGAAAAACGATAAAAAGTATCCCCTACTTTCTGAATACGTACCTTTCTTTTTCCCAAATAAGTATTTATATATTTTGTTGTAAAATGAGTGCATAAATAAGTGTTATATTTCGAAACAAATGATGCCAAACTTCACATTTAGTTCTTGTCTTGGATGCAAATTTTGTAGTTATACGGTTTTCCATGCAATTATTAGGATAAAAAAGTAAAATTTTCTACTTCTTTGAGTATTTAGTACTTATGTGAATTTTAAGGGCATGAGACACTTAACGAGAACGGAAGAAGTAGAAACTTCCCCGTTGTGTGTTTTAGTTTGGAATGTCTTGTAGCATTGGTGGACGGAAACCTGAAACACGATAGAAAATACTACTAGAAGATTCGATTTGGAGCGTCATATGACTTGTTTGTCTGAAATCGGTGTGTGTGTGTGTGTGTGTGTTTGTTTTAATATGATGCTGATGTGCAAAGTATTTGGTGTGGGAATTACAGATGCACAAGAAACACAGTGCCCAAAGCATTCTGCTCGGAAAAGATACATTTTGTGTGACAGTTTACCCAAATGTGGATCATGCCTTCATCGTTGCTCTAGTTGTGATTCTAGAGGAAATTAATGAAGACAGATCCGGTGAAGACTGAATCGTCAACTGTTTTTGTATGGAACTTGATGAGATGTTATAATTTGTTTGATCATCATTCATTTCTTAACTCATTAGCTTATGTTATGGTTTGAATATTTGTGTGCTATATATGTTAATATTGTTATGGTATTGTAAATTGTAATGAAATGGATTTATTGTGTGGTGACAAATCTACTTTAGGGGAAGTGTTAAACTTACACATGCTATATTTTTATGTAGTTTGGGTATGACATATCTACTTTAGGGCATGCTGAGATTTCACAAGTTCATATCGTCAAAACTTGTGTACTGATAAATTTATTCCTTTTATCCCAAACAATTATTATGGAATAACAAAATGAGAAGTGTTGACAATTTTATTTTTTTTATTTAATCAAGAAAAGAGAGATTATCTATGCATGTTGTGCTTGACATTTTAATTATGAGGCAAACAATATTTGAAGTCAACTCATGTGTAATTCCAGTATAGTCTAGTCTATCTCAACTGAACTGATAATCAAATATATAGATCCATATATTGTTGACATATTTGTCGGATTTTTGTCCAACGATCGGATTGGGCAAGATTTATTATATTGCCGTATTTAATTTTCAATTTTACTATAAATTTAATGCTATGATTTTGTGTTAATTTGCTAAAAGTATACGAAATGCTGATAGAATGTCGATAGAATCACAATGGCTTCCCCCACCAGAGAGCCTAACGACGAAGTTACTGACACTCAATTGGTGGGAATTGTTTCTGTAAGTAATTTATACAATATAAATATAATAATTAATCATTTAGTGATATAAATATTTCGTCGCCCTTTTTTGTAATCTGAATTATTTATCTATGCATTGATTTGTTAAGTTTAATTTTGTTTAGAATGGAGAAGGTCAAGATTTTGACAATTTTGAGTTGCGTTTTCTACTGAATGAATTATTTATCTATGGATTGATTTTGTCGTAGCTTCGCATTTGCATTAGAATATCAGTCCATGTGTATCTGAAACGGTCAGTTATCTTTGAAACAAGAAATTAGTAGTCTTTTTCTTTTTTCTTTTTTTAAGTTTAATTTTTTTCAGTCCAAAATTCAAATCTCGTTGTTCGAATCCCTTTATTCAAAAAATTAAAAGTTGAGATTTGACGGACTCAAGTTCCAAAAAAAATGTGGCAGCATGAATAAAAATTAATTTTGTAAGGTGAAATAACGGCCTCGGTATAATTGGTGACAAATTACTGAATCATGCACCGGCTCCAAAAATTAATGTATCGCAGATTCGGATGCATGCAGAGTGGGAGTGCAGGTGCAATTTGCATCGGATTTGCACGGAATTTGTCATGCGGCAAATCCTAAAGAAATAAAAAATAAGAACAAAAACAAAAACAAAATAAATCGCATATACGAATCCAGTGCATTAAGGGGGCGTTTACAAAGCGGGATAAGTCGGATAGATAAAAATAATATAGGCTAATCAAGCGTTTACTTTTAAGGATTAAATTCAAAAATATCTCATAGCACATGATCATTGTTCATATTTGAAACTACACATGTGGGATTGAAGTAATCATGAGATAAAAATAATCAATCCTATCCTATTTAGTTCTAAGGGTAAGAAACTGATATGTAGAATTTGTGGTTTTTCTCGAGAATTTTATTTTTGAGGCCATTTTTCTAATTTCATAAAATTTTATTAGTTCTTTGTTACGTTTTTAATTAGATTACATTAAAGAAACATAAATACTTCAATTTTAGGTAGAAAAAAATGTGGATGACATATATTATTTATATATAAAATATCAGTAAATAGACCGAATTGCACTTTATAATGTTTTAGGGATTCTCCATACCCATATCGAACAAGCACCCGCCATTTCTTCTGACCTTACGAAAACCACTAGGAAAGAGCTATCAGAAGACTTAGCAATATGATCAAATGAATCCCTTGTAAAGTCTCTGAGGAACCAATTGGAGTGAGCGAGGGGATGGTTCTTATTAGAAAGAAAGCATTGGTACCGTACTGGCTTGGCTTCGTGGGGGAGGAAACCCAGCTCTTCTTCTTAGGCTCATATTAAGAGGTACATAACCAACTCTTTAGCTCATTGCATTTCAAGGGGGTGCAACACTTGTCAGTTTGGGCCTAATATTTATCCTATATACCATGTTCGTATCCACGTGAATCCACGTTGGAAGGACATCATACCAAAGTCGTACAATTAGGACCGCCCGTTATAGATTTGATTGGCGGTTCTACCGAAGTGCGAAAGCCGGATAAATGGGATTTCTCAAAAGAATCTGGTCACACCATTCCTTTCAAATCTTATGAATCACACACCTGCCGCGTATCAGCAAAACCCTTTTTGGAGAGGAAGACGAACAAGGTAATCCCTTTATCACGCTGAAAGCCCTTTAAAGAGACTTTTGTTTGGTATTAATACTTTGAAGACGAAGCATCTATGTTTAGTTTGATAGGAAATCAGATATTCAAATAAAAATAAAGAATTGTGGATCGAATGACTATTCATCTATTGTATTTTTATACCCTTACCTTGCACGTACGCAACACATAGGAGGCGTTTACTAAATAGAATAGGATTGTCTATTCTTATCTCAATATTCATTCAATCACACGTGTGTAGTTCCAAATATTAATAATGATGATGTGTTATGAAATATCCTTAAATTTAATTCTTAAAAATAAACGCTTGATTAACTTATATTATTTTTATCTATCCAATTTGTCCCACTTAATAAACGCTCCCATAGTTGTATGTAGCTATTTGGTATAAGCAGAAAGGCCCAAGTATGTATGCAACATTATCTCTATAGCCCCAATAATTAAAATTCTAAATAATGAAAATTAAAGAAAACGACATAAATTGCGGAGCCCCAGCAAAAGAAACAATTTATGCAATTTATATAACACAACCCCCAAACCCAAAAATTAGTCATCTTATTTGCAGCGGACAACTGAGAAAGAGGAATAATTGCTTGTAATAATTCATAGTAATATGGTTTTACTCAAAATTGCTTGTGAGATGTTCTTCAATTTGATCTAAGAAAAAAAAATCTAACTTAGAAATTCTATTATGCAGGATTGATTTCAGGTACGATTCTTTGCAGCACCATTCAAAAAATTTAAATTCATCAAAAAATTGTACGATGAAGATGAGATTAATTATTGAAATTGTGAGACAGTAAATATACCGCGATCTTTTATGACATTGATAAAAGAACAAAATTGTGGAGCATGATGTTGGACTTCTTTTATCACATTGATTTTGTTCTTCCATATTCACATACGCGGGTAACTCTAAGATTTCTGTGGAGAATTGTGGAGCATGATGTTGGACTTCTTATTATCTTAGGGCTTTTATTTTTATTTTTTATTATTAGTAAATTTATTTATTAAGGGTTACATAGATAAAATTGTACATTCACTTAATTTAATTATATTGTAATTAAAGAGGCTACAAGGAGTATAATGAAGGATATATTTAGAATTAGTACCCTCCTTCATAACGCGGTTAGCTATATATATTAACATAGAAAAATACTCTTCTTAATCTTATAAATCCCACTAATAAATATTAATAAATCCTCTACTAGAACGAAATAATATATTATATATTAAATCTCAATACTTGGCTATTTTTAAGAGAAAACAATTTTATTATTAATCACAAAACAAAATTAACAATCTCCAAAAGTTATGAAGACCGAAAATCATGCTATGGTCACGAGACTTTAAAATCTAATATCTTCGCTAATCTAGCAAGTTCTAACTTGATAATTATTTTGTCTATTTTAAGAGAGTTTCTTAACTAGAACAATAACCTCATATATTTATATGGATTACATCAGTCGCTAATATACAATGCTGTAGAAATAAAAGAAACCGTTCTATTAACTCTAATGAATTCTGTGGTTTTTTTGGAGAGTTTTGGAATGTATTTTGCAGGTATGCTGCTGACCCCAATCGTCTGGATTCTTTCAAATGGATTGGATCGATTGATGGTGAGTTTTCCACTCGAATGATATATAATTCCCTCGTTCAAGCCTCATCGTATGTCGCTTCCAATCCTGCATTCTTTTCAAAGATTTGGTGGAGACCTATTAAAGAGAACAAAGAAGAAGAAGATTGCTGAGGCAAAGAGAATTCGTTATATTGAATATGAGAAAAAGTTTACAAATCAATAGAACAATTACTCCGAATTCAACTCTAACTAGCTTATTTATACTGCTTTCTTAACAAACTAAGATACATCATAATTGTGTTATGATAAAGCTATTAACACTACACAATCTCCACCACAAGATACAAGCACATTCCCATTTCAACGGCTGTGATCCTTTGTGCATGCTGCTGATGTGGAATATGAGATCATGTCACTTTCACGTGATTACTCCTCAACTTCACGTGATTCAAGTGGTTGTTGTTGAGCTGGTCCAATCCGGAGCTACTAATGTGAGCATGCACTTCCTATACCCCCGCAAGATTAGAATGAATAACATACATTCCAATCTTGGAAAGTAACTGCCGAAAACGACGACCCCCAAGAGCCTTAGTAAAAAGATCTACAAGCTGGAGATTCGTAGAAATATGAAAAGGATCAATGAAACCAGATTTGAAACGATCTCTCACAATGTGACAATCAATCTCCAAATGCTTGGTGCGTTCATGAAAAACTTGATTTTTAGTGATGTGTATAGCTGCCTGATTATCACAGTAAAGGAATAGGCAGATGGAGATGCTGATGAAAATCAATGATAAGATAAGAAATCCATACAAGCTCACGAACGGTAGATCCCAAAGCTCGATATTCAGCTTCTGCAGAGGATGCTAAAACTGTGGATTGCTTCTTGCACTTCCAAGAAATCAAAGATTTTCCAAGGAAAATACAATAACCAGTCAAAGATCTTCGTGTAAGGGAGCTAGCACCCCAGTCACCATCACCAAAGGCAGTAACACGGAGAGCAGAGTCAGCTGCATAAAACAAATCAAGTGATGGACACCCTTTTAGATATCTAAGCATATGTAGAGCTCTTGATCAATGGTGTTCACATGGCTTAGCTACAAATTGACTCAATTGTTGTACAACATAGGATATACCAGGTCTTGTAAGATTGAGATAAAGAAGTTGGCCCACTAATCTTCTATAAGGTTTAGGTTCAGACAATCGAGAAGAAGAATCTGTGCTGAGCTGCATACCTTGTGGGAGAGGTGTAGAGGTAGATTTGCAGCCAAGCAACCCTGCCTTTTCAACCAAGTCAAGAATATACTTGTGCTGATTTAAACAAGTCCCAGCTACACCTCTGATAATCTCCATTCCAAGAAAAAACTTAGCTTCTCCCAAGTCTTTGATAGTGAGAGCTTTGTCCAAGAAAACTTTCAATGCTACAATCAGACTCTCATCAGGACTAGTGATAAGTACATCATCAACATAGACAAGCAAACATATGAAATTCGAACCAGAACCTTTAGTGAATAAACAATGATCACTGGAAGATTGAGTGAATCCAAAAGAGAAGAGTTTCTGACAAAATTCTGCATTCCATTCTCTGGATGCCTGCTTTAGACCATAGAGACTCTTCACCAGCTTACAAACTTGTCCCTCTTGTGCCTTATTATATCCCTGTGGAGGCTGCATATATATTTCATCATGTAAGAAACCATGAAGGAATGCATTGTTAACATCTATTTGATGTAAAGGCCATCCAAAACTGGTTACAATAGCTATAAGAAACCTTACTGTAACCAGCTTAGCTACTGGAGAAAATACCTCTTGGTAATCAATACCAAGTTGCTGATTATATCCTTTTGCAACCAACCGTGCTTTATATCTCTCTACTGTTCCATCAGCTCTCAATTTCACTTTGTAAACCCACTTAGATCCAATAGCCTTTTGATCCATAGCTGCTCTCCAATCAACATATCTATTAGCTTCTGTAAATGATCTAGGCTTTTGAGCTTGATCCACTTGAAGTAGAAAGACTCTATAGGCTTCTGTCAAAGTAGGAGAGATATGAAATATGGAAAAGTAGGTAGAATGAGTGAACCAAGATTATGAGAAATAATTGGAGAACAATCCACATTTCCCACAAAATCTTGCATCCAAACTGGAGGTTTTCTAGTTCTGTTACCTCTTCTAACAGGAACATCTATCTCCATAGATGTAGAAACATCATTGTGAATCTGATCTTGATGAGAGGTCTCAGAGACATACTCATGAATATTTGAAAACTCTGAACTATTCTCTGGCATGGATGCTTGAGTCTCTTCAATCATCACATCACCAGCATCTTGCTCATGGAAAGGCTCATCTATCTCTATTGACTTAAGTATAGAATCATCGAATTTGTGAATATCAGTATCTGAATATGCTGTCAAATGAGAAAAGAATCTGACATCCCTTGAAATTAAAAGCTTTCTGTTGACTATATCATATAATAGATAACATTTTTTATCCAAAGCATAACCAAGAAATATGCATATCAGACTTCTATCATCAAATTTGGACCTAAAAGGTGATAAATTCACAGCATATGCCAATCATCCAAAGGGAAAGACATGAGAGTAATCTGGTTATTTCTTCAGAAGTAATGTATAAGGACAAGCCCAATCTAGAACTCTACTAGGTATCCTATTCAGTAACCATGTAGCAGCTAAAATGGATTGAGGCTAAAATATCTTTGGAATCTGTTTCTGCATCATAAGAGATCTAGCAACCTGTAGCAAAGTTATGTGCCTCCAATCTACAATCCTATTTTTTTGTGGACTATACACACATGATTTCTGATGGATAATTCCATGAGCTAGACAAAACTGACTCATAGACTTATTTATAAATTTTTCCCCATTATTTGTGCACAAAGATTTAACAAGAATTCCAAATTGTTTGTGTATCATTATGATAAAACCAGTCAAGATAAAATATACTTGAGTTTTAGATTTCAAAAGATAGGTCCAGATACTCCTACTATGATCTTCAACAATAGTTAATATAAACTTAGTTTGAGTAATATTCTCAGCACACAAAGGACCTCATACATCAGCATGAATAAGCTCAAATAAGTTATTACTTCTCCTATGTAACAAAGAAAAAGAATTGCGAGGCTGCTTAGATTTCAGACATACCTCACATTCCATAATAGAGCTTTCCTCTTCTTTAGTCACATTTCTGTCAATCAACTTCATATGTCTCATGGTTCCTATGTGTGGATGTCCAAGCTTGTAATGCCAACTCACATAGTCTTCACCACATGCTGCATCAACATGATTAATATACTGTGGCACCAAAGATTCCACAACATACAGACTATCAATCATTTTTCCTAATCCAAGTAATTTCTCAGTTTTCTCCTTTTGTATAAGACAATGTGTCTCCAAGAATAGGCATCTCACATGTGATTCCCTTGCCATTCTTGTAATTGAAATCAGATTATGAGTAAAATCAGGAGCATAGAGGACATTCTTCAAAGTAATGTGATCTGTCAATCTCACTTCTCCAACATAGTAGACAGGCTTTGGAATCCCATCAGGAACATAAACCTTTGAAGGAAATTCTAGTCTCTGCATTCTAGTCAGCACACTATGAGTCTTGCAAACATGCACACTTGTTCCAGAGTCCATGATCCATGCATTTGGCTTCAACTTATTTACTATACTGAAAGCAAAATGCCCTTCAATACCACCATGTGCATAATTTCTTTCATGAATCATGTTGATATCTGGTCTTGGCACTCCATTTCCTTGCTTTTGTATATGATTTCCCACGCACTTGGCTATCTCATTCTGAATCATTCTTTCTATATCATTGCTCTTCTCTCCTTGTGCATGAAAATCTGAGCTAGTGTCAGCATCAAATAGTGTATCAATCTGATTTACCCTTGGCCTTCCTTTCTCATTCTTAAGCTTCTTGTACCATTCCGGATAGCCATGCAATTTAAAATAATTTGCTTCCTCATGCCCAGGCTCTTCACAATATCCACATTTGAGTTTTCTCTTTTCTTCCTTACTCAGTCATCTCCCTTTGAACCCACCACCTTTTCCTGAATTCGAATTATAGCTTTTGCATGCTAGATTCTTAGGTGATGTATAATTTCCTCCTCCCATGTTCCTTGCAACATGATGGTGAATCTCCTTCAAGTTTTTTGTCACTGGTTTTTCTCCTCTATTTGCAATATCATTGAATATGCTTTATTAACATTAGGCAATGGCTCCAACAGCAAAATCTGTCCAATAATGCTCTCAAATTGCTCATTCAACCCCATAAGAAATTTCATAAGCTTCATTTCCTCCTCTCTTTTGTTAGCCACACTCAAACTTCCACAAGTACATTCAAGAGGAGGTAAAGACATATTCAATTCGTTCCAAAGAGCATTTAAATTATTGAAATACATCATCACAGATTGATTGCCTTGAACATAAACTCCAATTTCTCTTTCCAACTTGTAAATCTTAGGTCCATTACTTCTTCCAAACATGTGTCCTAAAGCCTCCCATAAATCCTTGGTGTTATCAATATGAATGAAAGCATCTACAATTTCCTTCGAAATCGCATTGGTAATCTAGCAATAAACTGAATGGTCAGCTTTCAACCATGCTCTATAGTAGCTTGAATTTTCTGGAGGTTGTAGAATTAATCCATCTATGATCTCAAGTTTGCTCCTAGCTCCTAAGGCTCTACGGATGGATTTACTCCAGTTAAGGAAGTTGTTGCCATTGAGCTGAAATGAGATCAGTTGAATACCTGGATGGTCACTGTGAATCGCAAGTATCTCCTTTATATGCGCTTGATCCAACTCAAAATCATTCGAATCTCGTGCTTTTCTTCTCGGATCTGTTTCAGCTGGATAGCTCATTTCTCCTTCATCTCCAGGTTGATCATCTTCGATTTTGCCTTGTCCTTCATTCAGAAGCTCTGTCTATTGAAATTTTTTATTTCTTCTCACTGTGAATTTCTCAGAAAACGAAATCTAAACTTGGCTCTGATACCATAAAGGAAACAAAGAAAAAGATTGTTGAGGAAAAAAGAATTCATTATATTGAATATAAGAAAAAGTTTACAAATTAATAAAACAGTTACTCTGAGTTCAACTCTAGCTAGCTTATTTATACTGCTTTCTTAACAAACTAAGATACATCATAATTGCGTAATGATAAAGCTACTAACACTACACAATCTCCACCACAAGATACAAGCACATTCCCATTTCAACGGTTGTGATCCTTTGTGCATGCTGCTGATCTGGAATATGAGATCATGTCACTTTCACGTGATTCCTCCTCAACTTCACGTGATCCAAGTGGTTGCTGCTGAGCTGATCCAATCCGGAGCTGCTGATGTGGAGCATGCACTTGCATGCTCTTATACCTATTCCTCTTAAAATATCGACATCCTCTTGGAAATAACTTCTGGATAGGGCTGCAACAAAGGATAACTTTTTAAAGAATGGATTTGCTTTCGATGTCCAAAACAGTGCTTGCATCTTCTGTTAGAACGCTCTTGAAACCTCTCAACACTTATGTTGGACTTCTTTTATCACATTAATTTTGTTCTTCTATATTCATTTGCAGTAGTGTGCGCGTGTAACTCTGAGATTTCTGTCGAGAGTTTGGGGGTTATAATCTACCGATTAATTGTTATGACCTTAGGGTTTTTTTTTTTTTTATTATTAGTAAATTCAGTTATTAAGGATTACATGGATAAAATTGTACATTCACTTTAATTTAATTGTTTCTTGGATTGCTCCTTCTCGAATCAAGTTTTGGCAGGTATGTTCCGATGGCTCGAGGCTTCTAATCTCTCTCTCTCTCTCTCTCTCTCTCTCTCTCTCTCTCTCTCTCTCTGCACTTGGCTATCTTTAAGAAGGAAAAGGTAAAATGATAAAGAAATTATACTATTTGATTTGACAATGCGTGGTTTGGAAAGCTCGGAATGATTAGATTTTCAAGGATGCACAACCTGTTTTGGCGAAGATTTTTGAAGAAATTAAAATTAGCTCTTGCAAGTGGATTCGAGCTTATTTTCCTCTTTATGCATTAAATGATTGGTGTTGCCACCCATTAGATTATATTCCAAATAAGTTGTAATTTAACTCACGTTCTCGGCTTGGATCGTGAATCCCTGTTGTACTTTATGTCTAGGTTTTAATTTGTACTCATTTTGTTATTTATATACATCTTTTGATCTTTAAAAAACTATTCTATTATTAATTACTTATTTACCCCGCGCCCATAATTATACAATATAATAAATAATATTAAAATATTAAAAATAATAACCATTGACTACAAGCTATGGACGTTCAAGATTGCTTCGCATTTTTATGAGAAAAAGATTTTGTATATGATCTTTCCTATATATAATATAATTATAAATATAAATATAAATTTTAACGAATGAAATAGAAAATGAAACATAATATGAAGTAGAGGATTTAAGTTTAAACTAGTAATATTTTTTCCCCAAAATTAATCATCCAAATTTCATATCCAATTATCCAAGTGTATTTAAGGAATGTAAATTATCAATTTCAACTGACATTATTGAAGTTAACTAGAAAACGTTTGGTTAAGCTCTGGAAATTATTATATACGTTACTTTACTCAACCATGGCCTACATAGCAATAATATTTCCCACTTTCGCTTCTAAAAAAAATTCCCACTTTCGGATAATTTCTTTATCCAAATCATGAGTTGGAAAAGCTCTTAATAAATTAGCTATCCACTCATTGAAAAAATTGTATAAAATCACGGGAAAGACAATGTATGATTGTTTCTGCATTATTTAACAACTTTGACTATATTTATTTTTGTTTTGAAAATCAAATATAGTAAATATTTATGATTTTATATTAAGATCGGTTTTTTTTTTTCTTTTATTCTTTTTTTCTTCTTCTATATCTTTCTTTGTTTGGGGGAATCTGAAATCCTTTCTATTGGTTCGTGTCCGTCCACAATAAGTATCTCATTTTTTCGGTACAAATATTAAGGAAAAAAATAATTTAAAAATATAGAGATAAAAAAAAAGATGAAGTACATACTATTTTGTGAGAGAAGATTAATTTTCATATTATGAAACATAAGATCATATGTATAGAACTGCTAATAAAGCGGTCCATACTCTTGCACAATATGTGCATTGTTTAAGGCCAACGACTTGAACGTTGTTTACCAATTTGGCTGGAAGAGATTGTAATTTCTTAGTCTTTATAATTTCAATACAATTTTCCTTTCAAAAAAAGAGAGAGAGAGAGAGAAACATAACACTTATCTAGGACAACCCAAATAAAAAATTTAAAAAAAAAAAAGAAGATAAAATACTTAATGTGGGAACATATGATATCTTTTTATCCTTTTTTAGCAATATTATTGAATATATTTGGGGTTTCTCGTTTTGCTTTTATATTTTAAAGCCTTTTCAACCAATATGTGGAATAAAGTTCTTTACTTTCTATTTAAAAACTACTACCATAAATCAAACTGTACCAGCGTTATGATAGTAAATAATTGGAGTATGCAGAATTAATAGATTTTTTATTTTTTCCAAAAAAAAAATCATTCAGAGCAAATTCAAAAGGCTCTGAACTATGATATAGATGAAGAAACTATAAAGTTCTGTGCTTTCTATAGGAATAATTGCTCTCAAAGTTAAGCTCAACCATATCGATACGAGGTGTCCGATTTGTTCGTCTACTATTTTTTTTTACATAGTTTTTCTTCACTTTTTAGTTTTGTGGTTTTATTTGATAATTGTTAACACAGTTGGTTATATTATCAGGCTTAATTAATACTTATGTTGTTAGTCTTTCCATTTATGTTTTTCCTTGATAACAAATTATTTTTATTGATTACTAATTTCATTATCAAGACCATAAATATTAGTAGTGCTTTTTTTTAAGTAATATTTACTGTGTTCAATTAGTTATTGCAATTATTGCTGACCTTATTTTATTGGAGGCAAATATGAACTGACAGTAAATATGGTAGAATAGAATCTGAGGTTGATGTGGTAATGGACATTCACTAGACTCCATTTTTGTTGATTAAAATTGAAAAACTTTTTGTACTTTCATGGAACCTCACCACTCATTTGACATGAAATTTCATACTAGTATATTGTAAGAAACAACATAATCCAAATTCAAAACCTCACAAAGATTATAGTATATGATATGTATTCGCCTATTATTTGACTCAATTATTCTGCAGCTAAGCCATGTAATGTTACCCAGTTTTGTCCAATCACATTTCATATGTTGCTCACACCTTATAATTTCAGTTATGCAAACAAATTCTACTTGTTTTTGGGTTTTTAATCCCAACCACTTGTCTATGAATTTTGATTAAATATATTTATTACTTGGTGACTTTTTATAAAAGTATATTATTTGACCGCAATGAGAATTTAGATGTTATTTGGATCTTCTTATTGATAGGAAAGTTCATGGTATCATTAATTGAATGTCAAATTCGTAACTAAGACTAAGAGATTGTGTTATTGTGTAGTTCGGATTTCACCAATAATTTTGTATGTTAGGAATAAAAATTAGACAAATCATTGCATGCTCCTTTATTAAAGGGTATTAGAAACTACTAGGGAAAATAAAGATCCTTTATAAATTAGATAATAATCCATATAAATTACACGATTAAGACAACCATTTAAAAGTATATCTTATCTGATTGACTCGTGTTAAAAAGAATTTAATTAAAAAAATTATAGTTTGATAAAATATGTAATTGTAACAATAACATATAGACTTGCTCAATTACACTCCAAAAGTTTCGAGACATGGGATCCCAAAACTCAATTTCATTGTAACGTCAAAAAGATTACACAAAACGCACACATGGCTAGAGAGAGATAGAGATAGAGATAGAGATAGAGATAGAGTTGGAGAGAGAGAGGAACTAAATAAAAGGAGTGTTAGAGAGAGAGTAGAGAGTCTGTTTGGCGGCGAGTGCAACACGGCGGAACATAAGAGCGCGTAGGGACAACGCTTCTGCAATTTCGAAATAAATAAGAACATTTTTTTCTAAATTAATATCCATATAAAAACTAGCCTAATAATAATTCTCTGAGCAAAAAAGAAAGGAAAAGAGAAAATTCTTTCACGAAATTGCAGAGCATAATAGTCAAACTAACCCACAAAAATTCCTGGGTTTTCTTTCTGATTATTCTTCTTCTCCTCTTCCTTAAAGCATAAACAAAAGGGTTCCACCAAAATTAAGGAGAGAAGATGATTTCATCAATGGCGTCCATAACTTCGTCTTCTTCGGCTTCTGTGAGAGTCGAGAAAGCTACGAGCGAGTTCTTGATCGGACCCGATTGGACGCTCAATATGGAAATTTGTGATGTCGTTAATTCCAATCAGATGTATGATTTTTTTTTTTTGTACGAGGATACATGTTTTTTTTTTTTTTTTTTTTTTAAGTTTTCTTATTTTTTTCATGCAAAGTTGACTTCTTTACCTTGGGTAATCTGGTTTGGTGGAGAAAATATAAAATTTTTTGGGTTTGTGATATTCTTGTTTTTGAAGGGTTTCTTTTTTGTTTTTGTGGACATGTTTGATTGCTTTTTTTTTTTTTTGATTGTTCCCATCTTTGGGTTGGAGAATAATTGTTTCCGAATGTTCTGTTTGATTGTTCTCTTTGAAGTCTCTGTTTTCTGAATTTGGCGTATCAATCAAATTTCTTGATTCAAGTTATATTTAAGCTATGAACACTAAACATAAAATAGGAAGATATTCGTCTAATTATGATGCTTTCTTGTGTGGCGAGCAAAACTTTTAGATATTTTTCCATCCAGAAAAATAATTTGATGTGTGTTTGGGTTGTTGATGGGGGATTTGGTATATCTGATTAATTTATATGTTGGAATTTATAATCAAGCTGCAATTTTTATGGTGGAATTTTGTTGTGTGTCATGGTATAGGCTTGCAAAAGATGTTGTCAAATCTTTGAAGAAACGGTTGCAGCACAAGAATCCCAAAGTTCAGTTACTTGCTTTAACGGTATAATAAGGAATCGATTCGCTCTAATAATTTTTTCTGTTTGTTGGGAACACTTATTTTGTAACTTCATTGAGCTTCAATTCCTGAATAATATTGTTATTCGAATTTCGTAGTAAGTGCTTTGTTTGAGGCAAGATTGTTTAATGTTTGCTTCATGTGTCTTTTCATAGCTTCTGGAGACGATGGTCAAGAACTGTGGTGATTATCTGCATTTTCAGATTGCAGAAAAGAATATACTCCCGGAGATGGTCAAGATTGTAAAGAAGAAGGCAAGTTTCTATGGATTAGTCCAACGATACTAAAATTGATTTGTGTGTATTTCCTGATTGAATCATAGTATAATTTAGGTCCACATTAGTTGCCTCGTTCGGAGAGTACTGATCGCGTGCAGATAGCAAGTAGACTACTTATGAACTACTGCTCTGCAAACATGCTTAGATTATGAGAAACATATTTGTCTGTTTATTGAGGCTCCGATATTTACCTATTTTCATACTAAGCAAACATTTGCGTGTGAATAGAATGGGTTTGTTTGTCAAGTATATCATGTTTGCTTTTTAAGTCCTTGTAGTTCAAAACGTTGATATGATTCTTTTGCTGAACTAATGCATATAATTACCTGAGCCCCTCTCTTTAATGTTTCCCGATCATATTTATTTCTTCAGTATCAATTTTTGATTGGGAAGCTTCATGCTTCGATAAATACTTGTCAACAAGAACAAGCCCCCGAGTCTAACGAGGTTACTATTCGTTTATCTTCAGACAGATATGCATGTACGAGATAAAGTTCTAACCATGATTGGCTCCTGGCACGAGGCATTTGGTGGGTCCGGAGGAAGATATCCTCAGTATCATATGGCTTATGAGGATCTTAGGGTAAATACTTATATTTCACTTGTATCACAATAGGTCGTCAAAATGGTTTTACTGTGACAGTGTTGCCTTTTCAAATGATTCGGTTGGGTGCATCAGTTGAAACTGTTTCTCCTTGGTTTTAACCATCTCCTTATATGCTAGTCCTTCAGTAGTTCCTTCACACTTTTTTGGGTTGTGTCTGGGAATTATGTTGCTTCTTTGAAAATGGAAAAAGATATATTGACTGCTGTTTTTTTGGCAGCGGTTTGGCGTACAATTTCCTCGACGCCCACCAGATGCAGCTCCGATATTTACTCCACCTGCTACTCATGCTACTCATGCAGCATCAGCATCAACTCCACAACCGAGTTATGGAATGCCAAGTAGTTCTACTACAAGGCTTGATGAAGCCATGGCCGCTGAAGATAATTTAAGGTCTGTATTATACACTTGGTTGGTCGCTAAGCCCGAGAAACGTGTGTATTTTGCCTTATCGTCCATTTCTGATCAACTCTCTTAAATGTGTATATTCTTGCAGTTTAACTAGTCTAAACTCCATGCGCGATGTTCTTGAGCTCTTGACTGATATGTTGCAAGCTGTCGATCCAAGTGATCCCTCGGTATCATCTGCAAACGTACCTTCAACTTGTGACTAGAAGTTAAATCATGTGTGTTCTAAATATTGCTCTTTTCTTTTCAGGCTGTTAAAGATGAGATAATAGTTGACCTCGTCGAGCAATGTCGTGTCAATCAGAGAAAATTGATGCAGTTGTTGGGGACGACCGGGTTAGCGTTTCTTGAATCTTGAGACTTAATTCATGTTCTTATGTGTAATCTCTGAAATTTATTACGATTTCTTCATCCTAATCTTCTGTCTGGTCGCGTAATTTCTTTGACAGAGATGAAGAAATTCTTGGTCTGGGTCTTGAAGTAAACGATAGCTTACAGAGTGTTCTTGCAAAACATGATGCAATCGCCTCTGGTTCTCCACTACCACCCGACGTAATGCCCACCACACGTGCATCTTCTGAGAAACATGAATTCGATCACAGATCTGTCGAAGTGAACACACCGCCAGCAACATCTAGCGAAACCCCTCCTGCGGTGGCATTTCCTGCTCACACTGTGATCGATGAAGAGGACGATGAAGAAGACGACTTTGCACAGCTGGCTCGAAGGTCTACTACTTATCAGAAATATTAGTGTTTTCCAAATTTATCAACGAATCTAGAACTTGGAAGTCCAATTGCATGGCATTTATTTGGTTGACCGTGATTCTGATCTCTGCAGACATTCAAAAGCTCGGAGCGATGTTTCCCAGAATTCATCCACGACGAAGAGTGACGTGTTATCTCAAGAAGCTCCATCGAGCCCTGCTATGAGCAATGCACTAGTTCCCATTGACACAGCTGCATCAGTCGAAACAAAAGATCAGAACATCATAGAGCTCCTCAGCATTGTCTTATCGACAAGTAATACCTCCACCGAGCAAACTTCTCCGACTTTCACGTCTCCGGTGCACCCTCCGAACCACACACCTTCCACTGGCGCAGGTACTACATTTTCACCCGAGGCTTCTCATCCTGCTAACAACGGCTTCGCCTTCAACAACTACGTTGCTCCGTGGGCCCAGCCTCAGCCTCAACATCCTCAGCCTCAGCCTTATCAACTGCCTCAACCTTTATACCAGTCACAACCCACATTTCTACCCCAAAACACATCTCAAAATCAAATGCAGACACAACCACAAATCTATCATCAACCTCAGCAACAGCCACAATATCATCAACAGTATCAGTATTCGACACAACCGCAACCGCAACATCAAAATTCCCAGAATTCATACCCTCCTCCACCTTGGGCTGCTACTCCTGGATATTTCAACAGTAACTACAATTCTATGACCAGACCGACATACACACACTCGGGTCCTAGTCCTAGACCTACTACACCTTCGAGTAATGGAGCAACGCGTTATGATTTTACCAATGGCGAGGCACAGGTACAGGCCAACTCGATCCCGGGGTCGGGTGCTGGACAGAAGCCCTTCATTCCATCATATAGATTGTTTGAAGATCTTGATGTGTTCAGCAGCGGAGAGGGGAGATTCAAACCTACGAATAACGCGTCCCCGAGCTTGTCGGGACCCACCAGCCAGAATATGGTTGGAGGAAGGAAGTGAATACTCATGCAGCAGACTGTAAATCTCTTTCTTGGATTTATTCGTTATTTTTGAGTTTAGGTGGTGTAAGTATTAGATTTGTTGGAATAACGGTTATTGCAAACATGTCTCTGAGTCGGGCTCAGCTGAAATAAGTTTTTCTCCCTCGGAATAAGTGTGCCTGTTCTTCCTATTTCTTGAGATTGAAATGCATAATTTCTGGATTGATTCTTCAAATGATGAGCAAGTAGTTGCGTTGCTGCTTACTTTCAACAACTTTGATCACTAGCTTGGTGCAGACCTTTACTTTCGATCTCTCCGAAGAAAAGATTGGGGAATGCTGAAAATAATTTTTTGACATCAAGTTTCACCGAAGAAGAAATCAGAAAAGCCGTTTGGGATTGCGACGGCTCAAAAAGTCCAGGGCCAGACGGTTTCAACTTTAAATTCATCCAAAAATTTTGAGAAGTTTTGAAGGGAGATTTTGTGGCTTTCTTGGAAGAATTTCATACAAACGGAAGGTTAGTCAAAGGGTCTAACCCTTCATTCATTGTTTTGATTCCGAAGGTTTCTAATCCAGTTAAGATCCAAGATTTTAGGCAGATTTCTCTAATTGGTTGCATGTATAAAATTTTGGCCAAGCTGCTTGCAAATCGAATCAGCAAAGTGTTAGATAATATTATTTCATTGAATCAGTCACCTTTATCGGGAAAAGGCAAATTCTGGACAGTGTGTTGATAGCAAATGAGACCCTCGATGAGGTGACGAGAAAAAATGAGAGTTGTGTGCTCTTTAAACTGGATTTGGAGAAAGCTTATGATTCAGTGGATTGGCGGTATCTCTTTCACATGATGAAGTTGTTTGGCTTCAACAATAAATGGTGTTTATGGATGAAAGAATGCATTTCTTCAGCTTCGGCTTCAGTTTTAGTTAATGGAAGTCCATGTGGGGAATTCAAATTACAAAAAGGACTGAGGCAAGGTGATCCACTTTCCCCATTTCTTTTCCTTATTGCGGCATAAGGTTTCAGTTTATTAGTTTAAAAAGCAACAGAGTTGGGATTTTTTTCGGGTGTCAAAGTGGGTAATGATCGGGTCGAAATCTCTCACCTTCAATTTGCCGATGATACTCTAATGTTTGGAGAAGCTACTTTAGCTAATATCAAGAGTGTTAAAGGTATTGTTCGGAGCTTTGAAGTAGTGTCCGGTCTGAAAGTTAATTTTCGGAAAAGCACTTTGATGGGAATTAACATCGCAGCGGCTGATTTAGAGGAGTATGCATCGATGCTGAATTGCAAAGTGGGCTCATTACCATTCAAATACCTTGGGATGCCGATTGGTGCAAATCCGAGAAAGAAAGCTATGTGGTTACCTGTTGTGGAAACTATCCGAAGAAGATTGAACCGACCGATGGGAAAATAAGCATATTTCTTTCGGTGGAAGAATAGTTTTATTGAAGGCCGTGCTAGCAAACTTACCCATCTACTTTTTATCTCTTTTTCGTGCGCCTTCCAGTGTCATCCAACAGATTACTAAATTTCAGCGAGATTTTTTATGGGGCAGAGAATTAGGAGGAAAAAAGAAGATTGCATGGGTGGCTTGGGAGAATGTCTGAAAATCCAAAGAAGGTGGTTTAGGAGTTAGTAAACTGGACTCGTTCAATAAAGCACTTTTGGGGAAATGGGGTTGGAGAATACATGTAGAAAGCGAATCACTATGGTGTAAGGTGCTTCACTCAAAGTACGAAAAAATGAGAGGAGGTGAGACAATTGTCGGGGAGTTTGAAAATTGGATAACGTCAAGAGGGTCAGCTTGGTGGAAAGATATATGCAAATATGTCTTCTCAAATAATTAGTTTAAAGATAACATTAGGAAGAAGGTAGGGATGGGAAACAAGACTAGTTTCTGGCAGGAAAATTGGACAGGAGAAAGAAGCTTTGCAGTTACATTCACGAGGTTGTTCAAAGTGGCAACGGATAGAGATGTTAGTATCAAAGATAAGGGAATTTGGGATGGAAATAATTGGGCATGGGTGTGGAAGTGGAGGAGGAATTTATTTGAATGGGAAAAAAATATTTTCTCCTGTCTGCTCTCTCTTATTGACTGGTTCAAGCCCACTCTTGATAAAGAGAATGTTTGGAGATGGATGGCAGAATCAAATGGAATCTACTCCTCAAAATCTGGATACATGGAGATCGAAAAGAGAGTAGTTCAGGGAACCTCGACGCATGGAATTTTGAACCACATTTGGTGCAAGTCTGCTCCAAGCAAAGCCTCCGCTTTTTGTTGGAAGCTCCTCTTGAATAGGATCCCGACTCGGCATAATCTTTTGAAAAGAGATGTTCGATTGGATAACAGGTGCGCTCTTTGCTCGACAGATTGTGAAATTGTGGAACATCTATTTTTTTCTTGTCCGTTTACTCATAGAATTTGGGCTAGTTGTTATAATTGGTTTGGGCTCGTGTATATCGGTTCTGTCAATCCTATGTGTCACTTTGAGCAACATTTGGGTTTAATAAGGAAGAGAAAATCCGGTGAAGTGTGGAAGGCCTTATGGAATTGTGTAGCATGGAATATTTGGAATCATAGAAATGGAGTGGTTTTTAAGGATCTGACAAGGAGCAGGGAGGAGTTGATCGAGTTAATTAAAGTGAGATTTTGATTTTGGATTTCATATCTTTTTCCTATCTCTTGTTGTTATAGTCTAGGAGATTGGATGAGTAATCCTTCTCTGTTTTGATTTTTGGGATAATAGTTCATGTTTTTGTTGTATTGAAGAGTGTTTCTCTTCTCGGGTTGCACCCCTCGTGCGTAGTTTGAATAAATTTTTACTTACAAAAAAAAAAGGCAACTTTGATGTCAAAAGCCAATTAATTCTAAATCATTAACCACAAAGATCGCTAATGTATGCAGACTATAATCGGTCGGGCATAAACTCGTGATACGTTTCAAAATCTTTATTTATAGTTTATTTTACAAAAATTGACTCTGCTTTTTATTAAACAATTAATTTAAGGCTATGAATTAATTTTGTTAAATTTTTTATTTTAGTAACTTAGCAATTTAATAATCAATATACGTCATTTTCACATTCGGATCCGTACATATTACGACAATTCTCAATTAGATAAATTAAATTAATTTATTTCATGAGTATAGTAGAATTTATATATAATGCTAGTATTAAATCAGAAGTGCAATTTAGACGAATCAAACCAACTAACATCAAAGTTATATTAGTCGGAAACCATGAAAATAGCAGATCAACAATTAAGCTATATATTAGTTGGGAACCATTTCAACTATACAAATTGAACAAAGTTGATGCAGCTGGCAATGAGTACGAAAAGAAGAGGAACAAAGAGAAAATAGAAAAGAAAAAAAGAAGGAAAAGAGAAAGCACACTAGAGAAATACAGGACAAATTGGAAAGAAGAAAAAAAAAAAAGTTAAAAAAAAATGGACATATTTACACCTTTCCTGACCTATAAACAAAGATTATTTGCCAAAGCCTCCATGGAATCAGTCAATTCTTCCTTTCTTCCACGAGTTGGTTGATCCAATGAGGAGGCTTAATTAATATATTATACACCTTCAACAGCAAACGAGCCAAATGCGCACCTTCATACAACGAGACTGATTGGGTGCTGATCGGTCCAATGCAGGCAATGTAGTTGTTGTACACCAATTACACGGCATCTTTCAACTTTCATCTAGGAGGAGAGATCTCATCAGCATATATCGAAACGCAGGCATCAGCAGCACCAGCAGCAAGTAATACTTGATAGGGATGGAAGGTCAGGCAGCTAACAGATCCGATTTTCTGGGCCATGAAAGTGGGATAGTACCGAATGGTACCTAATGGATCGCCCTCCAGATTGAAGACTTTGATGAGTTGCTTGGCAGAGCCACTTGCGATTAGAGGGGCGTGCCTATGAACGGCTAAAGCTGTAAGTGATCCTCGATGGGCGTCAATTGTCAGGTACGTGTTTTTGGCACATCTCATATCTAGGAACTGAATATTTCCCGCTTGTGATGCACTGACAATCTGAAAAGGAAATAAACAGTAATCAAGGCACCTTCAAGATTTTCAGAAAAACTATGCCGGCTACTCATATCAGTAGGTTGACAGGGGGAAGAAACAGTCACCTTCGCTGGTTCAAGACCAGGTTGGAAGCCGATCCCAACAACTCTTTCAACTCGTTGAGTGTGAGGTCGGGTTTCACTAACAAACCTAACCAATTCAGGCAAAAGAAAAGGCATTACATACAGATTGGAAGCACATCTGGATGAACCAACAGACATGTTTAAAACATACCGTAACCACAGAAACATATGAAAAATTACAGACATGTTGAAAACATCCCATAAACCGGATAAACATACAGAAATTAACAGAGATAAGGACCAGATAAGCATAAAAAATAATTGGTGTTTGTCTCTGTTAACCGAAGATATGACAGATGTTTAAGCATTTGACTGAGAATAATGTGATGCATGTTTAAGCATTTATTTAGCATTCTGCTAGTTACCAAAATAAAGGATAAAGCCAGAAATGACTATTGGAGTTCAAAATTTGCTTTGAAAAGAAAAAACAGAAGTATATTACCAAAAAACAAAAGAAGTTCTTACATCTCAGGAGTACGAATATCATATAATCTGACATAACCATCCACAAAACCCGCAGCAAATTGACCTCCGTGAACTTGAGAGACTGCCTGCAGAATCAAAGAAATCAAATAATCAGCCATTTCATAAAATTCTGTCGAAGGGCAGATGGAAAATTAGAGTTACTATTTAGCAAGGAATGCCAATCAGGGTAGCCTATATTATTCATGCCCTATTTCTTTGTCAACAAGGAATTTCATACTGCCAAGTTCTAGAACTTAGAATCTAATGACCAGGAAGACATACTATAGTAGAACCACATTTCAACCACGGGGACACAAAATTGTTGAAGTTTACAGTAGTTGGTGACACATTGTAGAAAATGAAGAGCCCTTACGCCCCCTAATGAGTCGATGTAACTGGGATGGTATTTGCCAATTCTCACGCAAATTCGTTTACAGACACAAACATAAAATGCATAATCTTAAACATGGGAGAACCTCTACAATTAAGTGTGAATTTCATGAGTGACTCGTACAAAGTATATGATCTAAAGAATTAGGAGCAACAACATGACATGAAATAACCATTTCAAAAGTACTGGAGGTGAAAGAGGAAAACCCACCAAAGCCGAGATGCTTGAATCCTGTGGCAAGGGAATGGTGTTGACAAGTTGCTCTTTGTCCAGATCCCAAGCCATGATAGATGAAATATCACCGGAAGAAAACTAAGCAGAGTAAAAGATATGGATCTAGAATTAGAAAACATATCCCTAAGTAGTACAATCACATTGACATAAAAAAAATAAAAAATAAAAAATAAAAAAAGGTTCAACACAAGCCACGTAAATATCGTAGAAGTGCAATCACATACAAGATATCCTGACTGCTGTTGCCAATCCACAACAGCATTCACACCATGGGCACCAGGTCTGTGACCCTGAATTGAAGCGAAAGCAGTAACTAATTTCTGTTGTCCTTTTGATGTGTAATCTTTCCAAATTCGGATATTCCCATCATCTATATTAACATAAGCAAAGTAGAGATTCAGCCTCAGCTAAACAACAGATCTATGAAGGAAGGCCTTCCTACTTGAGGTAAGAGTATTACTTGATGCAACTAGAAGCATGTTTTCATCAAATTCATTTACAAGACACAACTTGGAGACTCCTTTGTCAGGGTAGTCATGGTTACTGAAACTGTTGAGCAGAGTTGCTTCCTCATAATTCCATACCCTAATAGATTACATGAAAATTAGTTTAACATACGAAGTGTGGATATAAGAACAATAATGAATCATGTTGCACCAAAGATAATTAGAAGATTACGCATAATGTGATACACATTTTCCCACCTAATCCTTTCATTTCCATCTGAAGCAATCACAACAGGCGAGAATGGCTGCAGCAAAGCAGTCTTGGTGCCCGTGTCAAACTTGGTATCCCAACTGGCAATTTGATTATGCAATTTACTCACAGCTGCCAAAAGAAAACCCAACATTATCAGACAGCAGTTGAGAGGATCATGAGGATAGGTATTAGTTTTAGGGCTTACAGGAGTGTTGGCATTTCACTATATGATCAAGTGCCAATTTCTCCCTTTCTTCTCTTCTAGCAATTATGTCTTCACTATCATCCATAGCAGTAAGAAGTGGTTTTGAAAAGTGACCACAGCTCCAATTATAGATCATTGATTGTGGAAGAAAACTACGTTCTGAAGCACCAGCTGGTCCAGCTGAAGCTAAAAGTGGATCAGCTAGCCCTGAATCTGGAGAATTTAACAGATGCGGTCTAAATTCCAAGGAGCAAACTCTCCGCATTCCTGTCAAGTAGCTTGGTCGAGGAGGACTAACAGGAGGAGTCCTAAAAGTCAGCGGCAAATGGGCTCCTAAGGAAAAGTATAAAAGATAAAATTAAAACCTTAAATCCAAAGTAAAAATGTTAACAGAGAGAATCCGAAAAGTAAAATAACGTACTATTATTTAAGCCCAAACAATGGCACAAACTGCTAAGAGACCTCATATCCAGAAAGAAGTTACCAAAACTAATCTTACCTCCATTCAATTCAAACCAAGATGACGAACGAGCTAGTCCAGCCAGACTAGAGCTAGCAGCTGATTCACCAAGACGAGCACTTGCACCAACAGGCTTGACTGATTTGGCTACAACTTGTTCAATACCAATAACAGACAATACTCGCCGTCCAAGGGATGCAACACGTGGTGACGGATCCTTGGCCAGATTGCACATAGCTAATACACATTGTGAATATAGTGCATTATCAAGCGGTCTTCGCCTTGAATGGTGAAGAACCCCATTGCTGACAGAATCATTAGGTGCCCCAGAATCAGAATGCAGGGACGAATCATCAGACAGTGGAGACCCATGCATTATCCCAGAGGTAGCAAGAGGGCTACTGGTAGATACTCTCCCATCACGAACAACAGGCTGGCTTTCATTCCCAACTCGTAATAATGGAGCAATTGGAGAAGGAACTATACTTCCATGAGGCATGTAGTGAGTTGGAGTTGTATAACCACTACTAGAACCCTTGATAGCAAAAGATGGCAAGGAAGTGAGTACAGAACCAGATTGAGGTTTCCAGTATGCAGCAGCAACTGACTTCAGGTGTTTGTTGTGGCCAAAGGCAAACCGGGAAAGAGCTGCAAACAGGAATGTAGTTAATAGAGGAACTGGGTGGAAGATAGTGTAAAACAACAAAAAGCATTATAAAGGGCAAGAACAATATAAGTGGTACATACCCACTGCAACTTCAGCTCGCACCAATGGGCTTCCATCAGAAACAACATTTAAAAGGTTCTTAACAATACTGGCCTCAGCCCTAATTTTTTCATCATCATCACAATCTTCATCTCCATGACCATCTCTCGACGTGTCAAACCCAATATCAAGGGCGGTGCCAAGAGCAAAAACAGCTGCCGCACGTACCTGTACAATAGTTAATTTAAGTTACACAATGTGCATCATCTATAAATACAAACATTTAAGAACAATAAAAAATAATGCATCATTTTTCTGTTCCTCGGTTATTATCAGATTGCTACCAGACAATAAAAACAGATAAATACTAATATGAAAGAGTAAGACCTCTGGCTGGGGCTCAGATAGTAGTGGTGCAAGAATAGCAGGCGCATCAGCCTGCAGACCTAACAGTTGAGCCTCCGAAAAATCCTCCCACAGTTTCCCAAGGCACAAGCATATCCACTGAAGGAATAAAGGTTCAGTTTGTGCCTCATTAGGAGATGAGCACTGGAGGTGCTTGAGGCAGACATGTATAAGACCAGCTTCAATGCAGGTCTCCTGACCCCGCCTATGACCATCTACAATGACAGCCAACACAAATGCAGCCATAGCACGTTGCTCGGGATAAGCTTCAATACTATCAAGAAACCTAATGAAATAAGCATGCCCTCCATCCTTCACAAGATCAACCTGACAAGACTGCAGAAACACATTACATTATAAGGTTTGTCAAACTTGAAGCTGAAAGTTAAAGCAAAGAACAAATGGGAAGACAGAAGGAAACAATAAAGAATATCAAGCTTCACCTTATCCAGTGCAAGGATCTTTGTCCAGATGAACACAAGAATTTGTCTCAGCTCTGGAGTGGTAGTTTGTAAGAGCTTTAGAACATAAGGAAATATTCCCACAGATAAGGCCTGCAGTGGGGGACAACAGAGATAAATATGCCAAGGCACAAAATTTATATCGAAAACAAACAAACAATCCAGAAAAAAGTACCAGCTCCACGGCCCAGGGTCCCATATCCAGAAATCTACCAAGGAGTACCAGAGCCCGAAATCTATGGCATTGGCTGAGTAAGACCTGTGTGACAAATAGAGAGAAAGGCAGGTGGGGTAGGGTAAGTAGCCAGCCTTAACTACGATAAGACACAAAAATATTAACAAGAGCATGGAAATATGTTTTCTCAAAAAAATAACCATCAAGAAGTTTCTTTTTGGTCTATGACCTGTATGCATGTTAGTTGAAAGGAGAAAACAACAGGATTCTTACTAAGTAACAAGAAGGTTTTATTTCTCAAAAACTGGTCAACCAAAATATTGTTTAAGGACCACATATACGAAACTGTTTGCTCAAATTTGCAAGCCGCCATTGCATCTAGCTTCACAACCCACCTTGAAGCACAAATGTTAAATTTGCAACCACCTTAACTCAACAATACCGAATAATTAGTTCACCAACAACAATACCATGGGTCCAATCAAGAAAAAAAGTCTCAATTCATCCTTATTCTACGAAAAAAAATCAGAACTAGACACCAAAAACAGGTCAATATGACCAAAGAATCAGAACCAATGCACAAATTAGAGAAATCATCACCATGCACTTCTACAGAAAGATAACGAAACTACTTTAACATATAGCGGGAGAAAGTTTGCATTGACAATGTGAACAACATTCATGTCTAATGAGTCTCACCTGAAGAACAATGGGCAACTGCTCTGGAGGCTTTTTGTGTTCAGATCCATGATCAAGCCACACTTCAAAAGCTGTTAATTGCTCTGTAAAAAATGGGCTCGGCTGCAGATGAAAACAAAAATCCTTAAATCAGGGCTGTATCTTAATTAACTAGTGTGAAATAGTTAAATGTGCTTGTATGCTGATTCCTGATGAATTCATCCTACACAAACAATAGGTTGTGAGAGGCAAATGCGAAAAAAGAATATGGTTGATACCTGGAACTCTGCATTTGGGTCCTCTACTAAAGTTGGAAGTTGTGAAAGACAGATTTCAGCGGCCATGTCCCATGCATCCCTGAAGAGCACGAGGATAAAATAAACTGATAGATCAATATCCTCACATGAAAAGATAAGATGTATGTGGGGAAGACAATAAATAAAACATACCACATATGATGCTGATGAGTAGGCGGCAACATTGGATAAGAAATTGGTGAACAATTTGCGGATCGCATAATTCTTTCAGCCAGCAAAAAGTTTCTAAACAGGCTGGCAACCAAAAGATCTTGCCTGAACAATCGCTGGAACAAATCTGAAATTCAAGTCGACAATTGCCAAATTACCATTACCATGCTGTCTAGATTAATAATATGCCATCCCACATAAAAATTATGTCATTACCATGTGGAAGTACATTCCAGGCGATAGTGTCAGTCACAGCTGTGAATATCCAGTTCAATTCCCCAAGAAGGGTCTTCCGGTCTGTTTGACGGCCAGGAATTCTATCTATCAAAGAATAATCAAAGCACTCGTGCAGCAGCGATCGCGTGCAAAACCTGAAGAATTATTGCATAAGTATATACAAATTCTATTACCTTAAGATACATCTTGAAAAAAAAAAACAACCATAAAAATAACAATAACCAAAAGAGGCCTGTTGAGCAGTAGGACACAAGCAATCATATTAGAAATTTCTTGGATTGAAACAAAATGCACTGTAAATTGGAGAAATCTGGGTTTGTATATATATATAGCTGAAATAATAATTTAGAGCATTTACTAATGTGAAATATGGAAAAGTAGCACGATGGAATCTGATCGGCAGTGAAAGTAAACACATACATAGTTAAGATATGACTGCCATAAAGTTTGAAGATGTCAAGCAAGTCATGTTGCAAAGAGTTTTTTATATTTTTAGGACCACGAATGATCTTTCTTCAAAAACTAAGTGAGTTTATTACGGATTGTACAGATACCCTTGGGACATAACAAAAAAAGATGCCAAGAATTACACAAAAACCTAATTCATCTTTTCACCTAAAAAACAATAGGGAGCTTCTAGCAACAAAATCAAAGAATTTCACCTGAAAATAAAATACTTTAATGATAAACAAAATTGACAGCAAAGTTGTAGAGACGCAGTTGATCACCATCTTAAAGCCATTTTTATCGGCGTCGTGAGGCAAGAAGTAAATACATCAGCAGGAAACTCTGCACTTTGTGGAAGTGTCTCATGAGCTTCACAGGCCGCAAGTAAAATGCAATCCCTCATGGGAGCTCCCGAAGTAGAAGTTGTATAATCTTGGAGCTGTCGTCAAACAATATGCATTTTGCAACAATTACAATGTAAATCTAAATAAGTGATATCTAATATCAATTGGAAAAAACTACCTCAAGGAGCACTAGAAAACTACCTGAATGAAGGCACTGACAATAAGCCCAGCAGCAGAGCAGTCAAACACATAAATAGAAGGTGTCTTCAGCCAGGAATCCAGATCACTGATTGGCAAAGGGATGTACTGCGTGTAACTCTATAGAAAAAATTATATGAGAAATTGAGATCTAGGTATAGTTAAAACTGAGGACACTGTGCACCAGAAAGTTACTTGGGGAAGTACCTTATTAAAAAGCCAAATTTCACCGTTTGGAGTTGGCTTAGGCACTCCATGTCCATTGTAGTGGAACAAAACTCTCTCAGATTTTGCATATTTCCGGCACGTTGTGCACAGTTTCTTGACTTCATCAACAGTGGGGTCTAATGAATACTTGTAACGAGCCTGTACATTTGTGCAAAATATATGTTCATTTTAGCAAGTTCATCCAGACACAATGACTCTCTTATATTTCTTTGTTATCCTACAATGCATTTATCCATTAAAAAGTTCATGAAAGACTATAATGATGTGAAAATAGTACAGCAGGCTTAATACCTTGGGTTGCCACCTTTCATATTGTTGATTCAAGGTTCTTCCAATTGTTTCGAGAGCTTTTTGTGGTGCCATTGCGAATGGATCTAAAAGGAGAGTGAAAGAACACATGAACAAGACATAATTTCCCAACATTCAACGGATTTACGTCTGTCTAACAAACGGATAAAAGATTAGGTGAAGAAAGAAACAATTCTACATGTTATAGACGGCCCACCTCCAGCTAATGGATGCACAAAATTTCACCCAGGCACAGAGAATAATCCACATATATGCTAGCTCAGTCCTTCTAACCTTCTAATGGTTAATTTCCTTTATAGGGTATCTTAGAGCTGAAACTTAATGAAGTAAAAAGACCACCCAGCCCAAACTCTTTCATCCAGTCCCTCCCATATAAAGTCCCCAACCCCACTTGAGAAAGACAAACCATGCATGAGACACTTGAATACTCTTAAACCTTTACTCTCAACTTATTCCAGCGGGTAGTAAAAACCAGACTACCGCTAACCCAAAAAAAAAAAAAAGCACACAAGAAATAAAGGTCAAAACTCCCACCAGAATTATCAATAGCCATTTTTAATTAATGAATGTACCAACAAGTCCTGAGATGAATATGTAAACTATTTGCGGTGTATGCAGATAAATGATAAGGTACAAAATGCCTGCAGAGATACAAAAAGTGTTCGCATGTAACATATATTTGATATAAAAAAATAATTATACAAGCATGTCACGGAGCAGTCAACATAAAGCTAAACGAAATATCAGAAGGAAAGACAGAACAAGTTTATACCGATCCAACATTCCATCCGTGCACAAGGAGATATCTTTATTACATCAGGTGGATCAACGCTGATATTTAAACACAAAACTAAGGCAACACATCCTGTCTTCATCTGCAACAAATGTGAAGTTAACGTTGTAAGATGAAGCATGTTCCATTTAATAAATCTTGCCATATACCGTAGCCTGAAACATAATAGATGAATCTAAATATAAAAGCATACAAGTTATACAATTTTATAACAAATTCGTATGTCCACAAATAGACCCCACGGAGAAGACCTAAAGCTCTAATTATGGTTTATTATTAGTAACATTTGAAAAACACTTGCTGTTAAATAATTCAGGTAGAAAACAAGAAGAATCAATCAATTGACCTAATCAAAGTGCAAAACATCTAATGTCCAAGCACTAAACAAGAAATAACCTTTAAGTTTAGTAAACAACTTATGAATTTATGGGCGCATGTTAACTATTAGGGTTGCGAACAGATGGACATTTGAAAGAGTGAGAAAGACGCATAACAGCAGGGATCTATAGCTTCTAGTACACATGTCATGACAAACAAGCCACCTTTACCATTTATCATCCATGTTTATCAAAACGCAAACAGATAATTGGTGAAAACAAAAACTAAAGTATGAGAATACCATTGAGTACTAAAGAATGCCATAATAAGCAGACTTTACAAAGATGGTGCTCATCATTCTCTAGGTAATGCTCATAAGAATTAAGTGCAATATTCAACATCAACATAGCAACAAAGATGAGGCTGTTTCTGCTATTGAGTTTATTAGTCCCTTATAATTGCAGCGTATTGAATGTAACAAACATGATAAGGGTATGAAACAGCTAAATCTGTGAGGCGTGAAATGAATATACAACTTACAGTCTTTCAACTAGACGATACTAATTAAGTGTTATGTTAATAAATGAATGAAAAGGAAGAAAAGAGAGAAAAAAAGGTATCTCTTTTCAAAACAATGGCACAGTATTTGGAGCATCTTATAACACTGGACAGATTTGATAATAATATGACTGATGGTACCATCCTTACTAAATTCATAATCATTTTAAATTCTCTATCATCATGCTCACTACTACCCTATAAACCATGACGGAGAAATAACCTTGAAGCACTCTAAATGACACAAAGAAGTCATCACAACTATTACCACCAATCATCTCTTTCCACAACATTGTTCATTCACAAATATAACCAACTTTAACAAGTTACTACTATTAATTATGGCAGCATGTCAGCATTACACAATATTAGCCAACAACACTACACCGCATCATATTCAAGGCCCTAAATTGCTATCATGGCTCGGGAACTGAAGCACTCGGGATTAGCAATGTGAATAGCAGAAAAAACTTGACCAATAAATTCTTGAAAAAACATATATGCAAACAAACAATTCAGGAGCTTACTCGATCCCGAGGCCTCCATTTAGAGACTAGACCGCTGTCGGACGGCCCTGCGGGCATGCAGTCCTCAAATCCGTCGTGCCGAAGCTCACACAATACGACAGTCTGCGGCAAGTAAGCCATGCTCGTCGTGGTGGTCATTGCTGTGTAGCTACTGCTTGCGGTCTCTGTTAAATCACGGGCATTGGTATTATTATTATTATTATTATTGACAATGCTACTGCTACTATAAATACTCCTTTCGCCATCCTCCTCAGCATGATTTCCATTCTCGGTGAACTCTTCCAAGTGATTCGAAACCGCTGTCGTAGACTGTGAAAACCGTGATGCCGCCATCAAATCCCCCAATGCCATAAAAGAAAGTACCCTAATTTCCAAATATTCCTCAGCCCTGCCCTAGTCGAACTGATTTCGGAGGGCAGCTCATAACAGGGAACCCTAATTAACCGATTAGACTAAAAACGTGAGGGTTTTAGGCAATCTTCAGTGGAGAGGAGTAATGACGATAGTGCGGGAGGGATTTAGGTTTAAGAACGAGCGGCGATTAGTCGACGAAGCCGGTAAAAGAGCGGCGTAGAGAGATGGGCAGAGGAGAGGAGAGAGAATCCAGCTCTGGAAAACCCTAGGCGGCGCAGTCGAAACTGATGGCGGTGACGGCGGCGGGACAGGTGGAAGAGTCGATGGAGGCGTAGATATACATATGTATATACAGAGAGAGAGAGAGGAGAGAGAGAGTAAGAGGGAATCAAGAAGGAGATGTCTAGTGTAATTTTGGGGGTTTTATTATTAATAATCTCACACTTCATTTTGTTTTTAAAAATCCATTTTAAGAAATTATGACTATAGAATATTTAATTAAATTAGTAGTAGATGTTGTTCAAATATGATATTGATTTACGTTTATTTGGAAATAATAACAAAAAACTACTTATAGATAATTTTTTATTACTCCAAAAACTATTTATAGATAATTTTTAATTACTCCAATATTTTAGGCATTGGCGAATTTAAGCACGTTTTTTTCTTTCTTTTTAACCTAATGTTTGAGGCTAACAGATTGTTTGACCAGAGAAAAGCGGGATTTGGTACAATCGCACTCCCTCGCATTTTGTAGGGTGTAATATTTTGTCCAAAATTTTTTTAGGAAATCTATCAATCAATAAAATGACATATATTGTCAAGTACTATGTGTTACTTTGAATCAAATGAGATTTTATACTGTCTTTTCCATATTTTTTTTTCATCTCTTAATATTGTATTAATAAGGAATGACATGACATGATTAAAAATTCAAAATTTAAAGTATACATAAAGAAATTATATTTGAATCGTAACATTGATCGTGCATTCAATGAGTCATCCTCTTATTAATATAATAATAAAAAGATGAAACATCTAAAATAATAAAGGACCGGATCTAGAAATATAAATATACTAAAATATGAACGAAAATAAACGGTTGAATATCAATAAATCTACACTGAATTTCCCGCATTTTAGAATGCATCGTTTTGTCGAGTGTTGTTTTGCATTTGCTAAATTTTTAATAGTAATTTTTAGTTACTTACAATTATTATACTCCGTATATGGTATGATAGTCCAACTTAGGAAGTGTTATTACATTCTAATCAGTAACATTTTAGTTACGATAGAATAACTCAATCCACCAACCGAATCATCATCTCTCAACTGGCGGAATAATAGTTAGTGTTTTATAAATTAAATATGAAATATATTTATTTCTATTTGATATTATATATATTTTCAACTTTTTTAATGTGCTTTTAATTTGGATAATACTTGTACATCAACTCATCAAGTACAACTTTGCTAATCTTTTTTTTTTTTCCGAGGGGGGGTACAACTTGGCTACTCATTAAGTTTAATACATGCATAAAAAAACATGCTTTTGAGAAAATAAAGTGTTTTCATATCATATTTAATACTAGTACATAATGTAAGGCAGTATGCCATCTTTGAAGCGATTTTTCACATTTAATCCATGTATTTCTTTTTTCTTTTTTGTTTTAACTTAATCCATGTATTTTTTTTAAATGTTATACACAGAAGTTTTCTTCTAAAAATACATATTTATCAGAAGATTATCACTATTACTTCAATCTAATTCTGATGTAATCTTATTATTAATATAGTAATCTAAGATAGGACTCGTGTAAATGAAGTTAGAGAATGTTTGACTGAGCTTATAAGCTTCTTAAAAAACAGCCTATAAGCTCCTAAATCCTAAATAATGAACAACTTATAAATTGTTTTAAGGAGTTCATAAGTTCAGTCAAATACACTCTTAATCCATCAGCATTTTCCACCGCTACAATTTGGCCTTGGGCCACTGTCTGAAATATATTATAGAAAAATTATCAACTTTTGGAAACAAATTGAGATTTCGCATTTGAGGGGAAAATATAAGAGATGAAATAATTACATTTAGCATACAATACAATATCACTTATAAAATTATATAGTAGTAGAGTATATTTATGTCGGGTAAGACGTCATTATCTAGGCGCAGCAAGGCATCAAACGACCACGATGCAACTAAAAGTAGACAACATTATATATTTTCACATCTCTTATGCTCTTCACAAAGTTTCATAATTAAGTTGTTGAAATTTACTCACACACATTCATTCCCCCACCACGAACTCTCCTATCCATAAAACAAATATCTTGGTAATGTAATTTTCATGAGACTATATGTCTGTATAGCAGGTTAAATGTGAAAATTATAGAGATTTTATTCATTTTTGTAAAATTTATAATTTTTTTTCTTAATTTTTGGAATTATTGATCATGATAGCATAGTTTTAATCTGCAGCAAATCGATGGAGAACCTCTAAATCTGACACAATTAAATGAAATTATCATGTTTATGTATAAATGATAGTATTATCGTGAGTCCAAACTCTAATATGAATTGTGTATTGTAGTATTTATTACAAATGTCATGTATAATTGATGCATTGGGCATCCAAATCTATTCCTAATATATCTCAATTTAAGATTTATTTGTATTCGATATCTACTATATATACTCATCCAAATCACATGCCTTAAGAATTGTTGTTAAGTCAAATCAAATCAAATCATACTTAATTTCTTTTACCACGTGCCTAATATACATTTGCCCTTTCCTATTTCGGCCTTTTTAGCTAATTTATCATTGTTATATCGTTCAACCAACAATCAATTAATTTATGAAAAAACACTAATATAGATTGTTGTCAAAACCATACAACTCTCTGACATTAAAGAAAACTCCATATAATCGAGCATAGAACTAATGATTAATTAATATAAATTTATTTTGAAACAATCACATCAATATAAATCGACTAATAACGAGATGCTCCGGATTTCAAACTCATTAACAATCCATATATATACATATGAAAGCAAATGTTGCAAGAAAATGTTAATCCTTGGTATATGCATGCATGTTACATCTAGTACAAGAATGGGCAGCATAGATTGCATAATTGAAGGGTTTGTAGAGGCAAAATCAGTGATAGGGCCTACACCTGCCAACTACAATTAGGCCCATTAAGGATTTAACCCCTCTCTCTCACACACGCACATACAAACACACATATTAGTACGTATATCTTTACATGCTAACAACTTGTGATGATTCTGACTTGAAAACTTGTTGTTTGGTTGGCAATGTATGAAGAGATTAATAATGCTGCTTTTTGGGTTGACAAGCAATAAGGAGAAGCCACCTCATGCATATCTAGGCTTTCAAACCAAGAAAAGAAACAATATTGGTTTGTATAAACTACTTTACAATTTATTATTATTTTTTTTAGCGACATCAAGAATAATGTATTAATTAATGAGTTGATATAATATTTTTAGACTCAAGAGCTACTAGAATTAGCTTAGAGTTGGTTGAGTTTAAAATTGGCTCAACCATATTCTAGGTCCACTTTTGAGTCAATTGTGGTATGATTTGATCATTGTGTTAACTCATGTGAATTAGTTTTGAGTTTTAGAATTTTAATTAATTTAAATTCAAAAATTACATTAATTGAAATGAAATGAAATTACATTAAATATAAATAAAAAAATACATTAATTAAAATAACATACGCATAAATTTTAAATAAACATAGAAATTACTATATGGGCCCTAGTGGTTCGAATAGTGCCCAAATGTGCTGGATCAAATCAAATGGAAGCATTGCGGCTTTCGTCTATCTCTAAGAGTCGAATCCCTCGCCAAATAGGCTTCGAAGGCAGGCAAGATCGATTGACGGGCATCGGCATCGCTACTGCTAGACGATACCGGGTTGTCATCTCTCCAGTTGACAACACCTTCTCATTCATGCTCTACAATCATGTTGTGCATGATGATACATGTCATCATGACTAAGGGTAGGTTGAAGCTCTAATAACTCCCCACTGAGCCTGAAGCACACTGAAGACTCGTTCGACATCCTTTGGGACCGCTTCATGCATCTCCTTAAACCTCGCCTCTTTCTCGCCTCCTGCAATTTGTGGGCTTTTCAAGAATGTTGGCCAATCTGGATAGATGTCATCAACAAGATGGTAGCCTATCTGATAGTATCACCGATTTGCTTCGAATATCACCCGTGGAGTCATTCCGTCTAAAATATAGGAAAAACAAAGTCGATTGGTTTAGCACGTTGATGTTGTTGTTCGAGCGGGCAACGCCAAAAAAAGCATGCCAAATCCACAGATCCATGGATTCAACTGCCTCAAGAATTAAGGTGGGCTCACCGTGATCGCCTCGTGTCAATGCGCCATGCCACCCTTTTGGACATTTTTTTCAAGTTCAATGCATGCAGACGAGGCTCTCGAGCATCGCGGGAAAGTTGTGCTTTGCCTCGTGCATTTGAAGCAATCGAGTGATATCGTTGGGTCTAGGGCGCCGTAGGTAGTCACCGTCGAAAGCCTTGATAATTGCCTCACTGAATCGCTTGAGGCATTTCCAGCTCGTGGTGTTTGCTACCTTGAGGTACTCGTCGAATGTATCCGCCTAAACACCGGTTGCTAGTTGTCGGATTGACACCATACATTTCTACAACGACGTGAGCGAGTCTTGGCCCGCGGGATCTTTACCCATTCAAAAATATGAATCTACCTTCTGGACGACATGCACCAGGCGCTCAAACAAATCCCTTTACATCCGAAAATAGTTGTCAGAAAAATGTAGGGTCGTACATCGGGTTGTCGCCGAAATAATCTCGAAGTAGTCGTACATTCGAGAATTATCCTTAGGACAATTAAGAAACGAAGAGGCAAACAAAAAAAAGAGGCGAAAAAATTTGGAAATAAAAAAAAATTGGGAATTAAAAAAAAATGAAAAATAAAAAAAGAAAAGAAATGTTGAAAATAAAAAAAAACATAAAAAAAAGAAAAAAGGAACTTGAAAATAATAAAAAAACAGAAAAAGAAAAAACCTGGAAATAAAAAAACAGAAAAAGAAAAGAACAAAAAATCTGGAAATAAAAAAAAGGTCAAGAAGTGATGGATCCAGATAGAAGAGGGTAAGGGGTAGTTAGGTCTCAAATTCAAAAAAATGGTTATAATTTGCGTTTTTGAAAATAGTGGACTATTTTGTTTGCTTATTGTGGCTATATGACTATATATTCTCTATTAATAATCCACACTAATTTAACATTGAAAACGAAAAAAGTTAATTAAACAAAGGAATCCAAAATGACAAAGAGAAGAAGAAGTTGGCGTGCAAACACTGTTAATTGAAAACACAACATATAAATTATATAAAAATATAGAGTTAACTACTAGAAGGGCCATTTTTAGGGTAAAAAGTATACTTTTAGCCACACTTTTAAATTACAATAAAAATGTCATCTTTTAAGGTTTGGAACGAAAATACCCTTACTAGTTAGTGGGTGGTTATTTTACATTGTATTTACCTTCATATATAAAGCATTTTTACCACCCACTTTCTCTCTCTAAATTCAAAAAGCACGACTTTCTCTTTCCTCTCTCCTCTTTCGATTCCTCCGCCGCTACTAACCGCCGCTGTTGCACTCTTTCCGCCACCGCTGCCGTTTCCCTTCCACCGTTCTTTTCCACCGCCTCCGCCACCAAGTGCCACCATCTCTATCTCCGCCTCCGCCACCAAGCGCCACCATCTCTATCTCCGCCTCCGCCACCAAGCTCCACCATCTCTCTCTTCGCCTCCGCCACAAACCGCCACGACCTTTCTCTCTATCTTCCCTCTTTCTAGAATTGCCTCCGCCAAGCACCGCCACCAAACACCACCAAACTAAAGGAACCAGTCGCCGGAATCAATGGCACGAGGAGAAGGGCCGTCCAAGAGGCAGAAAACGACCGGCTCTAAAAAGCACAAAACCCACCGCCGCCTCCGACGAAGAAGAACAGCCGGAAATCCAAGAACAAGACATGGGCGAGGATCCTTTTGGAGAGATGCTAGTAAATTCATGTTCATTTACATGAAATTCGTGTAGATTCCTTCCAGAAATCAGTTTTGGTACAAAAATTTGAATTTTGAAATTGCGCGGGCTTGATACGATTTGTTTGTGGATAAATATCATCAAAATCGTACATTAAATATTGTTTGGTGTTGGTATTATGCTTGATCTGCAAATTTCTTGCTCATTATCCGCATAAATTGTTACGATTTCTTCCTTATTTAGGGTTTTTTATATGACATTGTTTCAATTTTCTTCCTTATTTAGAGTTTTTGATACGACATTCATCGATATTGTACGATATTCATATATTTTGTTACAAGATTCATAATATTGTAGTTTCTTTGCATATAATTTTACAATTTCATGATATAGTTGGAACTATATATTAGAATTTGGTTGGGATTGAATCTATAATACATTATTTGTTTGAGATTTGAGCATGTAATGTGTGTAAAATCAGATTTCTTATCACACCCCGACTCTCGAGGTGCGACTTACGAATAACAACACAACCTAATCAACTAACCATCAACTCAAATACGGGGAACATGCTCGGGGAAAACATTAATGAAAGCAACATCACTCGAATAAGACTATCAAAGACATAAAGAAGCAATAACCGAGCATTTCAAAATCACGTACCAACAAGGATATAAAGTATTTCAAGTCGAGAGATTAAGAATTCAACAAGCATTTAAACCATCGAGTACATCGCTCGGAATCAAAAACATGTATCAAAGTATATATCAACAGACATTCATTTCAAAGAGTTGCAGCGGAAACTTGACTCAAATCCCAACATTCATACGTATGAAGACGTGCAAATGCCAGTCCGACATCCGACTCGACTCAACCAAAAACACCACACCACCAAACGTCCTTGTCATCACCATCCTGTCAACCTGCACATTTAGAAATACACGCAGGGCTGAGTACTTCGTACTCAGTGAACACATGCCGAAAGATATTTGGAAAAAGATGCTCTTAAAACTATATCAAATGAACTTGCCTTGCCGAGACATCACAAGTACTTAAGTAACTTAAAATGATTTTACTTGTGCATGTTAAAACATTTTCTTTCAAATAGACTGCACAGTCAAAACATAATATATACTCAACAGTATGCATCATCTGTCATAAATTAACTCATTGTGCCGAGAAGTAGGCCTCCTTCTCGAACATTGTTACCGGCCCAACCGAAGCAAGGCTCACAGTCACCTCAACATTTAACATACCACATGTGGATTTCCTGCCTTTCACAGGATGATAATATCTCAAATAAACAAATGATAACACATACCAAACTCAATAAAAACGGCAAGTCAATCGCATTTAAAAATCATATGATAATACTCAACAGCATAATAACTTTCACCGATAGTTTTGGTTCAGAAAAGCCCACCTGACTTCCGAAGATTCTAGCTAGGCGGTTTAAGGGCTATTGTCCTCGCTTATCGTTCCGTCCGGCTTGATCCTTCACATATCGACATCGATAAAGAAAATAAGATACTACGCAAAGACAGATAAAAGGTGTTGGTCTCGACTGAAGGACTTCTACTTGAGTCGTTTCTCTCTACGCTTTTTCTTTTCTAAAAGATCTCGCATTCTCATCTTTAAGCCATTAACTCTACTCGGTGATTGGTTAATACTACTAACCAATGTCTTAGCACCTTTCGCTTTAATTAAGAAACGTCGTTTATCTAATTTCTATTACTCGAGCTTTCTTTTAAAAACTTAACCAATTCTTGATTTAACAACTCAATAGCTTAATTATTTTGCATACAAATAAACTCAGTAATTCTTCACATCATCAAATAATATCATTTACTCAAACATATTAATTTAATTGCATAATAATTTCAAATAAATCAAACACATTGTTTTAAATTCAATCACATTTCAAGACACATTAACAATTACTCAATTTTTATTTTTGAACTTAATTCAAATAAGAATTCTTTTTATGAAAACTCAAACAATATAATTTATCTTTCTCGACTTATAAACAACACTTTTCCAAATTCGTTGTCTTATGAAAACATATTATAAATTGTTATTCAATTAATAATAAAAAAAATTCTCTTTAATTTTTATTAAACTCTTATGGAATAGGAATTTCCTTTCTATTTCTATTTCTAACTCAATTCTCATTTCTCAACTCAACTATTATTTTTCTAATTATTACCTCGTCAATTCTTCTCGGTTTATTTTTAATCCACACGGTTTAAAAACAACTTACTTAATTAATTTAATTAATTACTTTCAAAATCATTACTCGTATTTTATTCCATTATCTTCTTGATTAAACTATACGAGTATTTAAACTTAACTCGTCTAACATCTTTTTCTCGACTCGATTAAAACTTCTTTTTATTTTCTTATTATTTTATTTTCTTTATTTCAATTTGATTTTCTCGACTCTTATTTATTTAATTAATAAATTTCTTTTCTTCTTTATTCTTCAATTAATTTTTTTTTATTTCAATAAAAACTAGTTTATTTTAATAGTTAAATTACAAAATTTCTTTTTGATTTAATTTATTCAAAATTCAAATCTTCAAGTTTTATTTCAAGAACACTTACTAGATATATCTTTCTATGTATTTTTCAACTCTTAACATTTTTAAAGCTTAAAATTTCATTCTTTTATCACAATAAATCCTATCTTCATCTAGGATTCAAATTAGCATTTTAATACACATCAACAACATTATAACATCGTGATCATCAAATCTTCTAAATCATCAAAAATTATTTTCTTTAAAACTTCACATGCAATTCGATTTTCTCATACTTAACAACATCAAAGATTAAATCATCATATCACATAATAATTTCATGATCAAAACATCAACTAGATCATCAACAAAATCAACAAAATATTTTCTCCTTTTTTTTTTCCAAAACTCACGGCAATTTCATAGGTTTTTAGGGCATTTTATTTCTCAATTTTTCATGCATATAATTCCATTCTCAACATGATAAAAATCATAAATCAATCATCAAGATATCAATAACTCAAGGAATTCACATTTTCTTATTTTCCTACTAGAGATACATATATACAAGATATGATAATTCATTTTTAGGGCTTATAGAGATACATATATACAAGAAATCAAATGAATTATCATACTTTTCAAAATAAGTTGGATCTTCTCCTATTGATCCTCTTGAATTCGAAATGGATGGAAAAGATAGGCTCAACTTCTAGCTTGGATTCCTCTTGGAAGAACTTGTCTTGAATCCTCAAGAAAAAATATAAAACAATAATCAATCATCCATTTTTAGGGCTTAAGAGCCGAAATTATGAAGAAATAAGGATGATTATTGGATTTCAAACTCAAGAACTTGGAGAATTATTACCTTTCAACTTGGGGTTTGGAATAACTAAGATGATGGTGATGATTTCCTCTTGATTTGCATGAGATTGAAGCTTGAATTCAAGGCTTTAGTGGAAGAATTTCCAAGTGTGAATGTGTGTGTATAAGTCACGGCAATGGAGGGGGAGAGAGGGAGAGTTTTTCTTCTTTGTTCTTCTTGAGGGAATTTTCGAAAGAGAGAGAGATGACTTGAATGAAGGAATTCTTCTCTTTTGAATAGAGAGAGATGGATAGAATGCATGTATTTGATTTCCAACATAAAGAATAAAGAATGATGATGTTTGTATTGGAACTTGGTGTGATTAAGAGATTGATGTGATGGCATTTGCATGCAATCTTTTGTTAAGATTTTGGTAAGAATAATCATGATTAAAGCTATAGAGTAGGTTTGGAGAGAGATTAGGGAAAGAGATAGAGAGAGGTGACGGTGAGAGGGAGAGAGATGAGTGACACTTGTCTCGTTATCTTATTACGGGCATTAATCACCCGGTCGTAAAAAGTTTTCCGGATAAAACGGCCCGTGTTATTCTATTTATGCTAAAAACGGGTCTAATCTCTCTTCGTCTCGTTTCTAACACTAAAACATCTCAAACCTAATTCACATCTCATTAAAAAGATTAATGATTCCGATCATCTAGTTTTTAGGTCTTCATTTCATATAACGAAGAAAACTTAAGAATTAGTCGGCTTATTAATCCATTAAAAATTAAATCCTCGTAACTCTTCTCAAATTATCTCGGATAAGCTTCTATCTTATCTCAATGACCTTAGAAGAAATTCTAGGTTCAAAGATTTTAATTCACATCTATTCTAAGTTCATCGGCGCATAGAAATTTCTCGGTTATCAACATTATTCACTTCCAATCAAAAATCTTCGGAGTTTTTCTGAAAATCATACTCGTACTCATTCTCATATAAGCAACTCAATAAATACGTCACATTATCATTTCAAGAATTAGAACAGATAATCTCATGTAAAAACACATAAGGGCATTACAGTCGTTTTACTCATTTCTATTTATTTAGAAAATTTTTATTCCTCAAATCTCGTCATTTAAACTTCATCTAAATGAAGGGCAAGGCAAGAATTCTCCAACTAAATGAGTTGGATGAGTTTAAATGTGAGGCATTTGAGAATTCAAGCCTCTACAAGGAACGAACAAAAAGGTTCCATGACACGAGAGTTTGTGCCCGGTGAGCAAGTTCTACTCTTTAACTCCCGTCTTTCTCTTTTTCCGGGCAAGTTGAAGTCCAAATGGTCGAGGCCATTTGTGATTAAGAAAGTATTTGGGAATGGTGCCGTGGAATTGTTGGGACGAGATGGCAGCACCTTCATAGTGAATGGGCAACGAATCAAGTCATATTACGATGCCAAGCAAAAGGAAGAGGTGTTCTTTTCTACCACGACGAAGCCAAAATCTAGTCAAGACGAAGTCGAGCTAACGACGTAAAACTTAGCGCTCGTTGGGAGGCACCCCAACAAAGTTTGATTTATTCTCTTACTAGTTTACTCTTTAGCTTTTTTTTCTCTCTTCATTTTATTTTCTATTTTCTTATATAGTTATTTATATCTATATATATAATTAATCGATTTTAGTTATCTATTTATATTATAAGTAATGTACATATTCCTTATATATATCTATCTATAGTCGTATAAGTGTTTTTATAAGTATATATATGTATGTTAAGTATTAGTTAAGTTTAATTATAACAAAAAGGAAAAAAGGGTTGTTCATTTTAGTTTTCAATTTCTCGTTTTGTTGTATACTGCTTTGGGGTTTGTTAGTTTCTTGTTGCAGGTTTTCAAAAAAAAAAAGCGAGAGAGAGAAGTGGGAAACAAAAAATGTCTGCCGTAATTAAGTGGAGAGGGTGTCAATTCCGGCGAGCAATCCAGCGAATTTTAAGCCAAATATTGCACAAAATGCGATATAAATTTTGATTTTATATCACAGTAATAACTGACCAATTCATTTTCCTTGCTTATGTAAAGTCGACATAGGCATCGGGCTGAGAAAAATGTATAATTTGGTCTAATCGGGCTTAAATTTGTCCTTCAATTTCCAAATTTTTAAATTTTATCTTACAATTGCAAGCCCACAAAAATTTGTCCTTCTATTGCAACTTGCCCAATATTACGGGCCTAAAAAAACTTTGTACTCTTGCTTGTTGCAACAAAACTTTTTGCAGAAAATAAAATAAAAAGAGTTTACAGAAGTTGAAGAGGCATTTTAGGTGGGAAAAAAAATTGTGCAAGTTGGTTTTGTTTATATATAAATTAGTAGGGGTAATAGCATGTAAATCCACAACATTTTCGTCGAATTCTGGAATTGCATATGAGCTTTTTTTTCCAGCAAATATAACCTTGGTTTTTTGTCTGATTTTGCACACATACGGCCAATTTCCCCCGATTTACTTATGACGTGGCTTGCCGGATTTACACGCTGGACACACCGGACCGGCTAAGCTCACGACATCCTCACACCTAACACAAAATGACGTCATTTTGTTAAATTTTAATTTAAAAAAAATTAAATGAAAATTTTTATTCCAACTCTCATTTTTTTTAAATAAAAAACCAAAAATTAAAAAAAAATCTCTCTCCCTCTCCTGTTCTTCTCTCATCCTCCCTCTTTTTTCCAACACCCGCCGCCACCACCACACAGATCTCCTTTTCTCCGACCGCCCCAAACACCACCACCACCCACCACCATCCACCTCCGTACACATAGAAATTGAAATAGAAATGTATATACTCTGCTAAACACCACCACCATGGTTGAGTTGAGATTGGAAGGTGCGGCGACGGCGGCCGAGGGGGCAGTAGCAAGGGCGACGGTAGTGGAGTGGCGAGTCTTTGCAGAGACTTTGAACAGGCGAAGAAGAGCAGCGATGGCGGCTGCGCTTGGTGGCCGAATTTCTATGGTTGGGATGGGGTTCGGAGCTGAGAGAGAGAGAGGAGAGGTCGGCGGGAGGGGGCCGAAGAGGTGGTTGAGGCTGAGACCGGAGAGAGTGCCATCGGGGAGAGAGCCGAAGAGGGAGGCGGCGGGGAGGCGGTGGAGAGATCTGAGGTGGCGGCGGAGACGAGAAGGAGGTGGAGGAGGAGAAGCAGCTGCACACCGCCGTCGTTGCTGCCACCATCACCCTTCATTCCAGTCGTTTTACTCATTGGTATGGAGACATGCCAAGAGGAGTCTTGTAAGCCATTCTATAAGCCCAAAGAGCTTCATCTAACAATATAGCCCAATCCTTCCGGCTTCCATTCACCGTCTTCTCCAAGATTTGCTTTATTTCTCGATTTGCAAGCTCGGTTTGCCCGTTAGCTTGTGGATGATGAGCGGTGGTGACTCTATGCTTCACTCCAAACTTGGTCAAGAGACCATTCACCCATCTATTACAAAAGTGACTCCCCCATCACTTATTATGGCTCGGGGTGCTCCATACCTCGACAATATATTCCTTTGGACAAATTTCAACACAACCTTGGCATCATTTGTTTGAGTAGGAATTGCTTCCACCCACTTAGAGACATACTCAACTGCCAACAATATATATTGAAATCCAAAAGAGATAGGAAAAGGGCCCATAAAATCAATTCCCCACACATCAAATAATTCAACCTCCACAATACTAATCAAGGGCATTTCATGCCTTTTAGAAATTCCCCCTGTTCTTTGGCATCTATCACAACAACTCACAAAAGAATAACAATCTTTGTAAATAGTAGGCCAATAAAAACCACATTGAAGTACCTTCATAGCCATTCGGTGAGCTCCAAAGTGTCCACCACTTAGAGAAGAATGGCATTGATTCATGATTGACTCTCATTCTTCTTGAGGCACACATCTTCGGATAATCATGTCGGCACATCTTCGATATAAGTAGGGGTCTTCCCAAAAGTAGAACTTCACATCATGATAGAATTTCTTCTTTTGATAAGGAGGCAAGTCGGATGGTGGTGGAACTTTGGAGACGAGATAATTAACAAAATCCGCATACCAAGGAGTTTTGGCTTGCACTTGGAAGAGTTGTTCATCCGGAAAGTTCTCATTGATTGGGACTCCAAGCTCTTCACCTTCAACCGGATTCTCTATTCTTGACAAGTGGTCGGCCACCATATTTTCACACCCTTTTCGATCTCGGATTTCAATATCAAATTCTTGAAGAAGTAGAATCCATCGGATCAACTTTGGCTTTGCATCCTTCTTGTGAAAGAGATAACGGATTGCGGCATGATCCGTGAAAACTATTGATTTCGTTCCGATCAAGTAAGACCGAAACTTGTCAAATGCATATACCACCGCTAGCATATCCTTCTCGGTGGTAGTGTAGTTGGCTTGAGCCTTGTCGAGAGTTCTACTTGCATAGTATATCTCCCGGAAAAGTTTGTCTCTCTTTTGCCCCAAGGCGGCACCAACGGCTATATCACTTGCATCACACATAAGCTCAAATGGTTGAGACCAATCCGGAGATATCAAAACGGGTGCACTGACTAGTGCCTTCTTCAAGTGCTTAAAAGCTTTTACACAACCTTCATCGAAATTAAATTTTGCATCTTTTTCAAGCAAGTGGCACAAGGTTTTGGAAATCTTAGAGAAATCCTTGATGAATCGCCTATAGAAGCCGGCATGGCTAAGAAAACTTCTAACGCCCTTCTCACTTGAATGAGGAGGTAACTTCTCAATAGCTACAATTTTGGCTCGATCGACTTCCAATCCGGCACTAGAAACTTTATGACTAAGCACAATTCCTTCTCTAACCATGAAATGACATTTCTCCCTTAATAGGAGATTTGTGTCTTCACACCTTTTCAAAACCAAAGAGAGATTATAAAGGCAATGATCAAAAGAACTCCCAAATACGAAGAAGTCATCCATAAAAACCTCCATCACATTCTCAATCAACCCATCAAAAAATAGCCATCATACATCTTTGGAAGGTAGCGGGAGCATTGCACAAACCAAAAGACATATAACGAAAAGCAAATATTCCATATGGGCAAGTGAAGGCCGTTTTCTCTTGGTCCTCCGGTGCAATCAAGATTTGATTATAACCCGAATAACCATCAAGAAAACAATAGAATTCAAATCCGGCAAGCCTATCCAACATTTGTTCAATAAAGGGGAGGGGAAATTGATCCTTCCGGGTGGCGGCATTCAACATTCTATAATCAATGCAAACTCTCCAACCACTCACCAATCTAGTAGCAATCAATTCATAATTCTCATCTTTAGTAATCGTCATCCCCCCCCCCCTTTTTACTCACCACTTGAGTAGGGCTAACCCATTCACTATCCAAAATAGCAAAGTGCCTTCTCAAAGCAATCTCTTCCAATGCCACATGGTATGATAAAACTTCCGCGGTCCTTGACCTTAGTTGGCAACTTCCTTTGGATTATAGCACTACACTCCTCTGTGAGATTCACCGTTTCACAATCCCCCAATTATCTCTTTCTTGATATCACATCCTTCAAGAACTTAGTGTAGTTGGGAATTTGTTTCAATGCATCCACCAAAGGAATATTAATGTGCACTTTCCTAAGAATGTCGAGGAATTTTGAGAATTGCTCCTCCGTATTCTTCTTTTGAAGCCTTTGTGGAAACGGAATTGGAGGGCAATAAGGAGGTGGTGCCTTGTACACTTCATTCTCATTCTCATTAACTTGTCATTTTGAAGCTTTAGGAGTTGGAATAGGTGAACTTGTTGAAGGAGTAGAGGTATCACCTTTCTTTCCACATTCTTTTGAATTGTCCTCTTCAATGCTTTCCAAATTATGACCCACATTTTCATCTTCTTCATTGGGCATCTTGGGCCCTTCATAGGATGTGTCACTTCGAAGCTTAATAGCTTTGCAATGTTCCTTGGGATTTACAATAGTGTTGCTCGGAAATTGCCCTTGTTGGTGTTGATTGCTCATTGAAGTGGCCATTTGCCCCAATTGCTTCTCAATAAATCTTGAGTTGAGTTCCTTGAGCTTCGGTAATGGCTTCTTGTTTCTCCATTCGAGCTTGAGTACTTTCCATAAATTTCATGAGAATTTCATTCATACTCAGCTTCTTTTCTTCGTTGATAACTCTATTAGTAACCGAGAATCCCGGTGGAGGTTGAAGAGCATTGTTGGGATTCCCATATGATAGATTAGGATGCCCTCGATTTCCTTGATATCCTTGGTGGTATTGATTTCCACCTTGGTATACACCTTGTTGAGGACGATAATTTCCATAATTCCGGTTGTTGTTGATGTAGTTCACATCCTCTATGCTTGAAGGTCCCTTCAATTTTGACTCATTCTTAGCCATAGCATCAATCTTGCTATTCATGGTAGAAATTTGGGCCGCCAAGAGGGCAATAGGATCCGAACTAGAGGTGGAAGCCACTTTTTTCAATATTGTCCTTTCCGTAGGCCATTGGAAGCTTGTATTAGCCAAATTCTCGATAATCTCCAAAGCAATTGCATGCCCTTTGTTAAGTAAGTCTCCATTTGCCGATGCATCTAAAAACTTCTTCATCTCACCATTGCATCCATTGTAGAAGAGACTAACTTGAGAATCTTTGTTGAAACCATGATTTGGGCATTTCCTTAATAACTCCTTAAACCTTTCCCATGTTTCATAGAAGGACTCTTGATCCATTTGTTGGAATTGCATAATTTCATTCCTCAACTTTATAGTCATCCCCGGTAAAGGAACTTTTCCACCATGTCATCCCATGTTTGCACACTTCCATCCTCAATAGATTGATACCATTGCTTTGCCTTATCCCTAAGAGAGAAAGGAAATAGACGAAGCTTGATAATATCATCCGACACCCCATTTATCTTCGTGGTGCTACACATCTCCAAAAATTGGACAAGGTGGTCATTGGAATCCTCTTGTGGACGTCCTCTGAAAGTGTTTTGTTGAACCATGGAGATTAAGGCGGGTTTGAGCTCAAAGTTGTTAGCATTGAATCTTGGACCATAATGACCTCCATAATGAAATTTCGGTCGGAAGGCATCTCGAATAGGGGGAATTGGTGCCCTATTTCTTTCCGCCTCCCGTGCTTCCTCTTGTGCTCTCAATTGGGCTTGCATAGCATCCAATTGCTCTTTAAGTTCCTGAACTAAATTCGCGTCGGCCATTGTTCTTTGTGCTTCTCGTTCTCTTCTTGCCCTTGTGTGATTATGCCGGCAAGATGCTTCGATTTCGGGGTCTAAAGGATCAATTGGTAATCCCCTAGACCTCGTATTCATGCACTACCTAATATCCAACAAAGTAACAAGTCAATACCAAGCTAATCACAATAAATCAAAATTGCAAAATAACATAAGTAATGTCTAATCTAGATTATCACAACGGTTTATAATATCACAAGTAGTAAATCAATTAGTCCCCGGCAACGGCGCCAAAAACTTGTTTGCCTTTTAGTTTAGCACAAATAATCTGCAAGTGTACGGTGTGTGTATAGATAGTGGCAAGCAAGGTCGTATCAACGGAGACTAATTTTCAACTCTTATGACTACCATTACTAAGTTGTTCAATTCTATTTAGACTAATCGGAAGTTGGGGTGATTTACTAGAACGAAAATTTGACAATTAAGACAAGTAAAACAAATAATAAACAAGGAAAATGTGCAAATACCAAAGGATAAAAGAGGTTTGATTCTAGGGAATGTATCCACTCGACAACAATGATGGTGTTATCCTATTAATCTATTCTACCAAGTTTAATCCAAGACATGAGAAACAATCACACAAGCATTTACACTCCACCTTTTGACGAGAATGCAAAAGTAGATTAGCAAAATGTTCTCTCCGATTAGGACTCGAGACAATCAACTAACTCCAAAGGGCACAAATAGATTAAAGGTTCCTATGCTTGCAAATATCTCCACTAGGTCTCAATTGCTTACATATTGAAAATTTTTGAATCCTATGAACGTAAAAATCGGCTAGGACTTTTTACGAACACATGGCATGCATAGAAGAGTGGCCTACTATTCTAGCATGAAAATTAAGCACCAAAGATCACAATCATGTAATGAAAGGCAAAATAAGATTAAAAGACTAAAACCATCATCATTTATGAGCTTCAACTACCCTTAAATCAACTAAAAGATTTAGCTACTCATAATACCAAAGTAAACACAAGAAATAAAGAAGGAAAGCATAATAAATGATACTACTCTTGGAACCAAAGTGGAAGTCTTCAATAAATGTCTTGAATCTCTTCAATCACAAGTCTTGAATCTTCCAAAATGCATAAAAACATAAAGTAGAAAGCTAGGGTTTATCCCAAGAGTTGTAGGTAGAGTGTTATGTCCAAAATATAAGGGTGGAGGCTATATATACAACCCATTCGAAAATTTAAAGGAAAATCCGCAATAAATTTAAAACTAACGAAATTGGCAACGAATCTGGCGGTCAAACCCGTGGAGTGCCGAAAATGGCCGAAACTGGCGGTCAAAGGAGTTGAGTGCCAATTTTGCAGCCGGAAAGTGCAAAATGACTGAGGCTTCCAAACTTATTGGCGGCGGAAATGGCGGACGCCGATTTGTCGGCCGGATTTCTTCTATGGAATGCCAGAATCGGCGGTCCACTCCATGGGTCGCCGGTTTTGACACTTTCTTCCCTTGTTCCATTTTTTGCCTGTTTTTGCTCGTTTCTTCGACCCGATTTTCCCTTTGCTCGATCATAAGCCTCAACTTCAAGCTTTATCGCTCCAAAATGCCTCGATTTACCTACACACTTGCATAACTAATCAAAACGTGACACAATTCCATAAAGTAGTGAATTTTCAACAATAATGTCACAATTAGGCATTAATTCTGACAAAATGCACATATTGAACCACATAAAATCACATAGAATGAGTGTTTATCATTTATGAGATTAATTTGGCCATATTTTGAAACTAGACAATGTGGAGAATGTTCTACTTTTGGAATTGAAATGTTATGTGTCAGTTTAGTTTCATTTACCTTACTTTAAATCTTTATTTTTTTATAGTTTTTTGTACAGTTTAGATCTTACTTCTAATTAATCATATTGGGTACATGTGTATTTGTTAAATAGTTTTTGTTGGCCATATTGGAGGTTTAAGAATATTATTTGGTTTGTGTTAATTACGAGACTGTAAAAGTTAATATATATCTAGTCACGTAACTATTGGGCTATTTAAATCACGACATGTAGAAAAAATGTGTAATTTAATCCAATCAAGCTCAAATTTCCTTCAATTGCCGAACTTTTAAAGTATTGTCCTACAATTACAAGCCCACAAAAATTTGTCCTTCTATTATAACTAGCCCAAAGTTATGGGTCTTAAAAAACTTTGTACCCCAATAAGCAGTAAACAATTATAATCCCTTTCACCAAAATTTGTATCGTCACATGCTTCATTTCAAATAGTTCTAGAGCCTTCTTAATTCTCTCTCTATATATATATATGCCAACCAACTTCAGTTTTTCCCTTTCAGAATCTTGATATTAGTTGCCTTTGGCATTACTCTCTCTCTCTCTCTCTCTCTCTCTCTCTCTCTCTCGCTCTCTCTCTCTCTCTCTCTCTCTCTCGCTCTCTTACTATCAGATTTTGTGTAACATCCTGCAAAACCGGTTTAGGAAAAATTCAAGTAAATTAAAACTTTTAAGATAGGTCCTTATTCCCAGAATTTTAAAAAGAAATAATATTTGTTTTATTGATAAGATAAAGACTTTGTTTATAAAAGTCAAAAGATATTTTATTTTGAAAATAAAATCCAAATACGATTTCAAATAAATTCATTCCTCAAGCACGAGTATGAGCATGACATGACATATGTTTTAATGTAATTTTCATCTCATACATTGCATTTTATTTATCCAAACACGAGCATATATTTCGCTAAATAATTGCTTAGATCAAATAATAAAATACAAGTTAAGTTGATCATGATAGATCATACCCGGATAAATAACACGACATAAATAAAATTTGTGTACCTATACATGTAAGTGTGATGTGTGTATGTATAAGTGTATGCAATTACTTGCAAGTTGGTTCACTATTAAAATAATAAAGTGTTAGATGTTTGCTTGCAAGAGCATGAATAAGACAAATGAGAAAAATAAAATAAAAGATAAAGATCATAAGGGAGAGGGAGATGTGAGAAGAGAGAGGGAGAAGAGGGGATGACAACTTGCACAAAGAATCCCATGCAAGAACCACCATGATTATGTCTACAACCTATTTATCTTCAACTTTTGAATTGGTCAATGCATGGCTCCCACCTTAATATGCCCACACTCACCCACACAAGTAAGTCATCATTTCCACCCCTTTTTAAACCTCAAACCAACAGCCACTCCTCAACACTCTCACCCAAATAACTCATCTTCATCATCATTCATTCTCTCTCAAAACAATGCCACATCACCACCAATGCCCACCATTTTTCTACCACCACCACCATCATTTATTCAACATCTAAAAGAGTTTAAGGAGATTAAGATGAGCATAACTAAGTATCTAGAATATCATGGTAGAGGACGAACCGAAAATGAGGGAGATATAGAGGGAAAGCTAGGTGTAATGTTTGACCTTCAATTTTGTGCCTCTTCCTCAATCTTCTTCTATATTCTTCTAAGAAATGCATGTTAGATGGTGTGTATGTGATTGCATGTGGGTTTTGAAGCATGAGGAAAGCCAAGAGAGATGTTTAACCCTTAGAGGTCTAAGCTATTTGATGATTCTTGCTTGATTTCTTGAGATCTATGCATTTCTATGTTCCATAAATGTTCTAGATGGATTACATGTTGAGTTTAGCTTTTGATCTATGATATTTATGTTGGTATATGTATAGATTTAGGACTTGCATGTTCGATCTATGAAGCTTGGTGTGTGAAAATATTTATCCTCCAAGTGTTAGAAATTGCAGCATGATCCTTGTAAAATCGATTTAGGTCAGAACGTAAAATCCCTATCAAATGAACTCTGATTGAATTGAAATTTTAACATGTTGTATCCCTCGATGTCTTCTACAACATATCCGAAATTCAGAATTTTTCATTGAGCCAAATGCCCCATGCAACTGATCTTTGCCACTGCCCTGTTTTGAACTTTCAATCTAAGCAGTTTCACTTCACCAGATAATATCTCCATGATTAATGAACATTCATGTGCTTTTCTTTTTAGAAACATAAAGTAGACATCTCAAGGTTTCCATAGGTATAAAGAAGTCAATTTTTCATCAAGTAATACATCCTTTATGAATTTTTGAGTGAAACCCATGTGCAGAAATTTTCAGAAAATGTTTGCTAATGAATTTGCCCAAAAACGTGTTTTTGATGAAATTACGAGTTTGTAAAATGATTTCCATTGCCTTAAAATGTTAATTTGGTTAGTTTTTCATGTTGTGTCAAAAGAAAAAATCGATCGAAGGTTGTTTGCTGATAAAATAATTTCCATAAATTATTTTTATAATTTTATTATATAAAAACGTTTTTCACGAAATAATATATACATATATTTTCTTAAGACCAGTATATAATTTATTCATATTTATTAATTTTTAAATATTTTTATAAATTAAAATGTCTATAATCTAAGAAATTAAGGTTGGACCTTTTATATTATTGTCCTAATAGACTTGTATGTTGGACTTGGGCCAGTAGGAATAATGTGTTGGGCCCAAGTTATTTATTTGTCTAGTACTCCCTCCGTTCGTGACTAAATGTCAAGTTTGTTCTGGACACGGAGTTTAAGAAAACTGAAAAAGTGAAAGTTAGTGGGGTAAAAGTTAGGATGTAGGGGTATTGTTAATTAAAGAAGTTATATTCTTAATCCTTTTCCTTTTTCCTTTTCCATTTCCTTTTATCCTTTATTTTAATTTAAGGAATTAATCCTTGTTTTTTTTGCAAGTCTTTTTCTTTCATTTTTTTTCTCCTGTTTTCATTTTTTGTCATCCAATTTTTTTTTTATTTCTTTTCCTCTTCGATTTTTTCCATGTGCAATTTTTTTTTTATTTCTTGTTTTCGATTTTTTCCCTGTGCACATCATTTTCCTTGTTTTAAAACAAGGAAACCTGTTTTCAGTTTTTTAATGTAAATAAAGCTGTAAATAACAAATCACATTGATGTGATCAAATTAGAAAGGAGTAAAAAACTGCATTAATAAGGAAGAAAGTGTACATTTATTTGAAATGTCCCACCAAAAACAGTTTTGGTGGGAAACTACACCTAACACACTAACTACAACCATAAATAGCATTCATTACACAGATTTTCTGCACCAAATCCAGTCCCCAAAAATCTAAACTCTCTTAAATACAAAAATTCTGCAGAAATGGCTCCAAATGGAGCAAATCTCACTGATGAAGACAGAAATATACTTGCACAGTGGCTTCTTCAAAACTCAAACTGTGGAGTTCTTCGACATGGAGCTCAAACTGAAGCTGCAAAACTCTTCCAGAAATCCAGCCGCACAATCAACCGGATATGGAAATCTGTGGCCACACAACAGAGCAAGGGATTAGCTATAAATATTTTTGCAGCATGTTTACAGGGACAAACATAGATGAATTCAGTTTTATGTTTGGAATGTAAATGTCCCTTTTGGATCAGTTTTTTGGAGATGTGGTAACTGTAAATGTCCCTTTTGGAAAAAAGGAATGAAGTATTGCACGCTTGACTACCTAATGATCAAATTTCAACCTCCTAAACTAGGTTTCTTTTTACCTAGTGGTGGCATCCATATGATCAAGGCATGACAGATACATGCAAACATCATTATAAAGCATCAAATTTCATAGAAATCATCATAGGCAGGGCATAGAATAGCTAGTAGGCATCATATCATCATAGAATCAGATTAAGAGAGCCTCAAATTTCACAGAAATCTTCATAGGCAGGCAATAGAATAAGTAGAAGTATTAGTCTCATCATCATTAAGGCATCATATCATCACAGAATCACATCAAGAAAGCCTCAGATTTCACAGAAATCTTCATAGGCATGACATAGAACAAGTAGTAGTATCAGTCTCATCATCATTAAGGCATCATATCATCACAGAATCACATCAAGAAAGCCTCAGATTTTACAGAAATCTTCATAGGCAGGGCATAGAACAAGTAGTAGTATAAGTCTCATCATCACTAAGGCATCATATCATCACAAAATCACATTAAGAAAGCCTCAGATTTCACATAAATCTTCATAGGTAGGGCATAGAACAAGTAGTAGTATCAGTCTCATCATCATTAAGGCATCATATCATCACAGAATCACATCAAGAAAGCCTCAGATTTCACAGAAATCTTCATAGTCAGGGCATAGAACAAGTAGTAGTATCAGTCGCATCATCATCAGATTAACAAAGCCTCATATTTCACAGAAATTTTCAAATGGCAGGGCATTGATCAAGTAGTAGTATCACAACCATCATAGAAAGTGACAAACAAAGGCTCAAAAATCATAGATTTCACAAGCATCATATAATCACAGCCTCAAATAATCAAATCGCATGACAGAAATCTACAAATGGCACCACAGAAATTAACAAATGGCATCACCAGCCCCCAACACCAAATTACACAGTAAAAAACAAACAATAGAACCTGGACAACAAGCCTAGCGTTTCCCAGCCTTCAGAAGATGAAGGTACTTTGCCTTCCAATCATCGTAGCTGAGATACACATCAACTTCATCGTCAAAATCTGACGGTGGAGTTTGGGGGACCTCAGATTCATCGTCGGAGTCGGCCTCACATTCCCAGGCAGGAGATGGCTGCCGCCTAACTCCGGTCTCCATTAATGGAGTCGCCACCGGGTCAGATTGCAAGGATGGCTTCAAAGCGTCGGATCCAGCAGACGGCGACGAAGCGGCGGCCGCCATCAATGGAGAATCTGACGGTGGACTGGATTCGTCGACGGTGAATTGAGTCTCCTCAACACGAGACATCGATTCGGAGAAGGGAGATTGAGGGGTGACCAGAAACTCCTCTGGTGGAGAAAAAGAATTCAAAGAATCCATCAGAAACAAATATTGGGAGGTGAAGAAGAAGATGCTGCAGTAGATCTAGGGTTAGGTAGATCGATCTCAGAGAGTACAGATCGAAAGTGATAGAGATGATGGAGAGTGGTTGCGATAGATCTAGGGTTAGGCAGAAGAATGAGAGATGATGGAGAGTGGCTGCGAAGGATCGAGAGAGATAGGGTTTGGGCATAAATGAGAGTGAGATGGATCGATTTTGGGTGGGTGGGTATAATTTTAGGATTTAATTATAGGTTTAATTAGGAGTTTAATTAAGCCAGTTAATTTTATCTAATTAAAAGATGGTGGGGTATTGAGTGGAAAAGGGTAGTAATTTGTGTAAAGTAAAGAGGGTATAGTTGTACGAAAAGGTGAACTGGACAATTTCTTGTGAACACTGTTACTGTAGCAAACTGGACATTTAGTCACGAACGGAGGGAGTAGTAATTATTGGAGCATGTTTAATATTTATTTATGTATTGGGCTATTAAGTCTTGGGCATTTCAGACTTTTTAATAAGTGAATATGAATGTTTTGTGCCACTCTTATTAATTGGATATTTTATTTAAATAGATGTATAATTTGCTTGACAACTTGAATTCAATTTTGGGCTTATGTCTAATTATTTGTTATTATATGCTAGCCCAATATGATATATTGCTTGGACTTATATGCTTATGACTTGTGAGCACAATATAATTTATTATTTATTTCTTGGATTCTAGTATGTGGGCTATGAATCATATTTATTTAATTAATTAAGTTGACTAATTAAAATTAATCAAAGGTCAAGATAAATTAATTAAGTTAATTATTAATTAACTAAATGACATGATGAATAACATGAACTTATGTGACCTAATTTGCTTAAGCATGTTGATTAACGTATGCTAATTAATTATAGTATTAATCATGTTAATTAATCATGATTAAATTAATTTAATGCTTAGCTATTATATGATCAATTGCTCATGACTTAGCTAATGATTATTGTTAATTAATTACAATTAATTAATTGAATTATATGATTGTATATATACTCAATTGCTTAAGTATATGTGTTAAAGCATGACATGATTAAATGATACATGTATGCATGAGTTTAATTGCATTGAGTATAATATGAATGACATACATGTGTAATAATATGACATCCATACATGATGAAGCATGACATGGCATCTCATAGCACGACACGATTTCAAAACTTAGTATTGATTAATGATTTAGATGCATGATTTCCATTAAGAATCTTTGATCCGATTATTTAAAGATAAAACCTCAAGGCAATGCCTTGATGGACTTTTTATCTCCAAAGATAAAGATCGGGAATAAGTTGACCTTTAGGTTAATAGGATAATTAACCTTGATTAAATGTGATGACTAAGTGTGTAGATTGTCTTGTAGGAGACACCAAGTACTAGGGACGCAAGAGGATACTCCACACGACAAAGACGAGAGGTGAGTTCCAATTTTCAAACTGTGGGTTATAAGCCCCACAAAGGTAACATTTCGGGTTACTAAGCCCTAACTATTTTCTATAAAAAGTGATATGCATGTTAAAATGTTTAATGCTCTCTACTCGTATTTACCATTATGAATGGGCTTTATGCCAATGTTATTACGATCGGTTTTGGGACCCGATCACCCAAGGTAGTGTGCACAAGGTTCTTATGATGGTTCAGAGAGTGGGAGTGGCTCCCCACTCGAAGAACCGGGGAAGGTAACACGGTAAGTGAGCTAAGTGTCGACAAAAATTAAGATAAAATGTTTTCGCATATGCATAGGATAAAGTGTTTTTTTTTTCAAATATATATCTCCCTTATATATGAATGTGAGCATGCTATATCTTTCAATTATTTTGCAAAACGTTTTCAAAAAAGGGCACGGACCTCATTGAGTACCAAAGTACTCAGCCCAAAAATATTTTCTTTTCAAAACAGGTTGAATGACGGACAAGATGGAGGTGTGTTGGCATCGAAGATGTTCTAGATGACGATCATTCGGATTGTCATCTCCCTTATTCTAGATAAAGCACCATTAATATAAAATTATTGTTGACAAAGAAAAATAAGTATAAATATGCTACTACTTCAGGAAATGTAGCGGCCGAAGGAGAAGTGATGAGAGAGCTCTCAAATGATTTCGGGCGGCTGAAGAGAATTAGATTGGAGTGAAAAAGGCAATAATATAGATTTGGGTCTCATGCCTTTTCTATTTCTTTTGTTTTATAGTCAAAATTTTGGAAGTGTGACATGTGGATATATTTTAAAGAGAGAAAAGTCAAAATAGCCTTTTTGGAAACAAAAAGATGAATAATGTCATTTTAAAAAAAAAGGGTTAATCGCCTGGAAATTCCCCAACTATTGTGAAATTCTTATTCAACAACCAACACATCGATTTCAGCCAATTAAATCCCAAGCTTCTAATTTGGTCCAATGTGCAACCAATTTAGGTCTCCGGCCACCCCAATTTGGGAATTTTGCTCACGTGGCAAAATTAACCCTTGTTGTCACCATGCTGGCACTCCGCTGTCACCCAACTGGGAAAAATAACCAAACGATGTCGTTTTCATATCTTTATACGACGTTGTTTCACTCTTTTACCGAACACCCTCTAATAAACTATACTTGGGCGTGATTTTTCATTAACATCGATTCCATTTCCAGAAAACATTATGCCCTAAATTGAACATTATGTTCAAATAATCCTTGTTCTTCTCATCGTATTATTCTCTTAATGTTCGATTCTTGTCAGAGTTTTTCATATATTTATTCAAGTTATGGTGGGATCAATTTCTTCTGTCGGTGCTTCGGTGGTCCCTAATTGCCTTGGGTGTCGCTTTCTGCTGGTGAAATGGGTAAAATGTTGGTCCATCTCTACTTTTTTCTCTCTTCAATATTGTTTGTTGTCACTTTATGGTCTGTCAACATCGATTCGTTTAGGGTTAGGGTTTGTTGCTTCTGGTTTGTACTGGTTTTAATTATTTTTTTATTTTTTTTATTTTTTTCTGCGATCAATATTTTTCACTGCATATTTACTATGGTGGTGAGTTGAGTTTCATTAATTTTAAGAGGCAATATGTTGGTGGTGAATCTGTTGTTAAAGTAGGGGTAGATCGTGATAGGTTTGGTTTTTTGACCTCTTTAACTATATTAAGGAGTTAGGGTTTCATTCTGGGAAAAATTATGGTTTAAGATACCCAGAACTAATGCATATGAACAGATAGAAGATGATAAAGTGGTAATGAATATGTTGGGTTATGTTGGTAAATTCAAGTCAATGAGTGTATTTGTTGAAGGTGGTAGTAACCTGGTGAGAGAATCTGTATTAGATGGTCAGAAAGCTGGTGAGGGAAATGGGCATAAAGATGGTGAGGGGGCTGGGAAGATTGTGACTGAGGGGACTGGGGAGAAAGATGGTGAGGGGACTGGTGAAAATGGTGATGACTATGACACTCATAGGAATGAATGGATAGGAGATTGGGGTTGGGATGGTGAGGACTATGAGAGTGTGCAAGGGAGTGATGGTGAGAGTACTGACATGAATTCATACATGCCTAGTGAGAGTGACTTATCTAATGTCAGTCTAGCTGACCTTGATTACATATCTGATGAGGAAAATGTAAAACTTAGAAGAAGACTGAAGGATCTTGTGAATGTGTTTGATGTTATTAATGAAGATAATAGGTTTGAGATGGAGGTTGAAGCAGACAATGTATCTGAATATGAAGATGGTGAGAAGAAGTATGGTAATCTGAAACTGATGAAGAGTGTGATGACAAAACAAGAAAAAAGAAGGTAGTTTATGATCCCAAATGTGATCACAAAACTCTAGAGCTTGTACTTGGGATGTATTTTTTGGATGGATTTCAGTGTAGAGAAGCTTTAATTACCTGGGCCATTGAGCATCAAAGATATATTAGGTTTAGAGTTGTCTCAAAGAACAAGTGTTTGGCTAAATGCACTCACCTTGTCTATGGAAGATTATGCAAGTAGAGTTAAGTCAAATGGCATTTTTCATGCTGAAATCATATGCTGGTGATCATGAGTGTATGATGATAATGACTAACAAGCTTATGAGCTCCAAGTGAATAGCTAGAAGGTACCTGAATTCTTTTAGGTTAAGATATAACATAAATGTATATGATTTGGCTGCAGATATCTGTGAAAGATATGGTACCAGGGTTCCTAAGAATAGACTGTACAAAGCAAGGAGGATAGCAGAACTGATGATGAGAGGGTCAGTAGATAGTCATTATGCCATGATTACAAGATATGTGGCTGAGTTGAAGAGAGTTGACCATGAGGGTAGATTTGATCTGGTTTTGAAAGAAGGAAATGTGTTTGAGTCACTGTATATTGAGCTGAGTGCATTGAGGAAGGGTTTCCTTATGACCTATAGGCCTGTGATTAGTATAGATGGTTGTTTTTTAAAGACTTATCTGGGGGGTTTTTTGTTGTGTGCAACTGGTAAAGATGGAAACAATGGAATGTTTCCAATTGTTTGGGCTGTAGTGGAGGGTGAGAATGAAGTTTCTTGGTCTTGGTTTTTAAAATGTCTTGTGGAGGATCTGAGGATTGGAGATGGAAGAGGATGGACTTTTCTCAGTGACAGCAGAAGGTAATTTACTTACATCTTTTCATTTTGTATTTCCATGTATAACTTATTACTGACATAAGATTCTATATGCAGGGCCTTATAATGTTGTAGCACAGTTGACACCATGTGCAGAGCATAGGAACTGTTGTAGGTACATCTATATGAACTGGAAGAAGCATCACAAGGGAGAGACTCTGAAGAGGTTGTTCTTTGCTGCTGCATATGCAACCTATGAGCAACAATTCAAAGAAGTTGTTCTACAGATGAAGTTTGAGAGTGTGGCTGCATTTGATAATTTCATGGCAAGAGATATATCCAGATTCTGTAAGGCCTTTATCTCTAATCATCCAGTAAGTGATTGTGTAGATAATAATATCAGTGAGACATTTAATGGTTATATACTTAAGGCTAGAGGTAAACATGTGATTCATATGATAGAGGAAATTAGGGGATCTCTGATGGTTAGGCAGTTTGAGAAATACAATGCTATGAGAAAAATGACAGGCATATTAACTCCTAATATCAAAGAACAACTGAAGGAGCATAAGATGTGGAGTGCAAACTGTCATGCAATTCCCCGAATGGATGATGTGTTTGAGGTTCACTGTGATGGAGATAAGTTGTTTGTTATATAAAAACATCACACAATGGTATGAATAGTTGTTCATGTAGGGCATGAGATTTAACAGGAATCCCATGTAAACATGCAATTGCAGGCATGAGATATATGGAGAGAGACCCCACTGACTATGTGTCTGATTATTATATTGTGGAAAGATACTTGTCTTCTTTTCAGTTTGGGATTCCAGCTACTGATGGAGAGAAAATGTGGCATGAAGTTGCAGGCGATCCTGTGAAGCCACCTCAGAAAGTGAAGATGTCAGGAAGGCCAAAAAAGAAGAAGAAAGAAATGGGAGGATGACAAAACATGGTATCATCATCGAATGTGGAAACTGCAAGCAGGAAGGTCACAACAAAGCATCCTGCAAGAATCCAATTGCTATGGTGGAACCTATTGAGAGGGTACAATTTATTCTTAACTTTTGTGTTAATTATTGTTTATGTTATTGATCGTTTATTAATTAGAGAAAAGAGGAAGACTTGCCAAACCTGCATCTGAAGTGCCAAGGAAGGACAAACAACCTGCAACATCATCCAAGATAGCAAAATCATTCTCTAACAAGTCAGCTTTCTTCAGAGATAGATCAGTTGCAATGAAGGGAGTTGGTGTGTACATCAATGAGCAAACTGGAAACATTTTTTACAGAGTAAGGATCAATCTCTTACAGTAATAACATATTAGAGGAAATTTGAATTTCAGTTTTTTTGAATTTATTTGTGAAAGTTATTATTTCTTGCAGCCTTCTCTCAAAGGCAAGAAATGTGTGAACTTGAACAAATACAAGAGGCCATGAACTGCTGGAGGAGGATCATCTTCAAACATGCAAGAATCTTTCCACCAAAGTGAACTGACTGATGTCCCTGTAACACAAGAAAGCATGACTAGAAGAGGGCCACCTCAGAAGTAGTGTTGTTATTTGGATGTGCATGAGCAAACTGACTATGTTTTGGATATTTACTGCAAACTATTGTTGTTATTTATGTTGGAAACTATATTTAGACAGATGTTTGGTTTGGAAATTGTATTTTGGATAGTAACTGCATTTGCTTGGCCTGTATTTTGACAACTTTTTCTAAGTATACAATGTTATCAATTGCAGTCATTTGTTGATGTTAAATAATAGATTTGAATCGAACTATTTTTTGTGATAGACTAAATCCTCATATATACAGATACTTGAAAAATAATGATAGTAGAGCATGTACATAACAATTGACATTACAAACAAGACACAATATCAATAACAGTTTTAGCTGATAATTCATACAGATACTACACAGGCTTAATCAACGTACAAGAGTAAATTACAATAACATACTACACAAAACACACATAGTGATTAAGCCTTACAATAACACGATACTACAATTAGTTGGTACAAAACACAGTAACAACAAACTACAATTAGTTGGTACAAAACACAGAAACCAAGATGATTAACAACAAGAAAGAAAGAATCTTGAAAACCCTAATCTGCTTCTTCTAGGCATCATCAGTGGCTTCTAGCCTGTCAATTTTTCGCTGCATATCTGCAATCAAGCAATCCAGATCTATGATGTTGCATAACATCTCTTCAATTCTTTTCTTGGCTTCATTGCACTCATCAATAAGTGGTTGTAGGCGCTCGGAATTCAAATTCGCCCTAACCAATGCATGACGGAGCTGCTCCTGTGCCATGTCACGCTAATTCCTGAGGTTGTTCATGTAGCCTCTGTAATGATCTGTGACAGGCTCATCAACCCAGTCTCAATACGAGCAACAATCACGTTGCTGTAAATCAACAAATACAAAAAAAAAAAAAAAATTAATTGCAATAAATTATAAAAAAAATACACACACACAAAAAAGAGGGATAAATCAATCAAAACCCACCGGTCTAAGCTTGCAGTAGTAAAACCTTCGACCAGGATTATCCACAGTACGGGAGGTCCGTAAAACATTCATTCCATGCTTGCAAATTTGTGGACGAGCAGTGAGATAACGCGGTGCACTCACCGTATTAGGATAAATTTCATCTGAAGTAGCCAGAGAATCACTGGAGCTTTCCATTTGCCTCCGTTTAAGTTGGTGGTGGCCGTGGGTCGGGTTCGTCGCCAGAGAACAAGGAGAAGCGTCTACGAAGAAGTTTGCTACTGATTTTGGGCGAAAACGAACCCTATTTATTTGATTTTGTGCGTCAACACCAAATTTGGCATAAACGCCGTCGTTTTAAGTTACCAAAATACGACGTTGTTTTGCACAGGCTCCAACTTGTCCACCCTGGCAGTTCAGACATCCATGTCAGCATTCCGGGTAGCGGAATCCTATATTGGTTGCACATTGGACCAAATTAGAAGTTTGGGATTTAATTGGTTGAAATCGATGTGTTGGTTGATAAATGAGAATTTCACAATAGTTGGGGAATTTCCAGGCGATTAACCAAAAAAAAAAGTGTTCAAATAGCCTTTTATCTTTTTTATGACTTTTCTACCCTTATAAAAGGGTTTATACCCTCTTATATCCTTATAGGTATACAAGACTAAACTTTATGTATACACGAAGACTAAACTTCATGTACAACTTTCCGGCGAAAAATTTCCGACGAAAAATTTAATCATACATGAAGCCTAACTTCATGTATGTATCATAAACGAAGACTAACATTCATGTATGCATCATACCCAAAAATTTTAAATCATACACGAAGCCTAACTTTCATGTATGCATCATACACGAAGATTAGTTTTCATGTATGATGCATACACGAAAATTTTCACCGCCAAAAATTTCAAATTTGAATCATACACGAAGATTAGTTTTCATGTATGATGCATACACAAAAATTTTTGCCGCCAAAAATTTCAAATTTGAATCATACATGAAGATTAGTTTTCATGTATGATGTATACACGAAGATTAGTTTTCTTGTATGATGCATACATGAAGTTAGTCTTCGTGTATGATTCAAATTTTTGCTGGAATTTTTTGCCGGAAAACTTTCGCCGGAATTTTTTGATCGGAAATTGTTGGCCGGAAATTATCGTCGGAAATCCATACATGAAGTTAGTGTTCGTGTATGATTCAAATTAAAGTTAACCTTCCTGTATACTCATTAAGGATATTTATATCATTTCATAAACTAAAAAGCTATTTCACAACTTTTAATTTGTGGGTGATATTTTAACAATTTTACAACCTCACTTCTATTTTAAAGGCATGTATTGTAATTGTAATCGTATTATTTAGTTGGGCTTGGACTTCGTGATTTTAGTTTTGAGTTTTGGTTAATTATTATTGAGTTATTGATTAATTTAAGTAATTCCCATAAGTGTTGATAATAAAAAGTTTAAAAGTTAATATTTTTGTCCCTTCAAAAAAAGTTACTACTATTTTGTAGCCTAAATATTTCATTCGTTAGTTATATGCACTTTACATGTGTTGCAAGCATATACTACTCATCCATATTCGTTTGTTTATAAAATGAAGTTCTACAATCTCGAAGGCTACATTTAGTGTCACATGCAAAACTTTTTATACTAACATAGGATTTTTTTATTTTTTTATTTTTTATCGTGGGAACCCGCAGCCGTTATTTTCGGTGCGCACTAGATAAACTCCGTCTCTTATGCAGTAGCCTACAAATCACACAGGACAGGTAAACCACACTTTCCAAGTACATGTGTGAAATGCTCGACCAATAGAATGAATGCAGGTTTCAATTTTACACGCTTTAAAATTTTATTTATATATAGAACAAAAATTATAAATATATTTTTTTAAAAGACTTCGTCTATTTTTTGAAGAATGGCTTTGTCAACATTAGGAACGCATATTTACAGACTGGAGTTTCATTGTTTACATACGCAATCACTTTTTTCTTTCTCAAAATTGTATATTTATATTTGCATAGAATTAGATTACTGATTGAATAAAAGAACATCAATTTTTTTTGTTATTTTAAAACTAATTAAGTGAGGATAATTGATTTATTTTTTATCATTTAGGTTGGACTGTAAATTCATAATAGTCTCACTTAAGAGTCCAACACTTTTAATTTTTTTGTAATTTTCTCCTAAATCTAAATTCCCTTGAATTGAATCTGAGTTGGCGGTCTTTTTTTTTTAATATCGTGGGAACCCGCAGCCGCTATCTTCGGTGTGCACTGGGTAAATTCTCGTTCCTTGTGCAGTAGCCTACAAACCACACAGGGCAGGTAAACCACACATTCTAAGTACAGATGTGACAGGCTCGACCTATAGAGGCGCTTCATAAGGTTCGAATTTAAGACCTCTCAGTGTCAAGCGCTCACTTTTTACCACTAGGACATCCCCAAATGGAGAAAACAATTGCTACTAGGCCATCATTGCTTACATGGACAAACGTTAATGCCAAATATACAAAAGTATTTTTTCTGAAAGAATGACACCGTTTCACATTAAAGGAAAGGGAGAACCGATGTAGGTTCATCTCCTTTCCTCTTTATTTGATGAGAAATGACTCGAATTACCTCTCTATTTTAAATATTTACGTTATATTTTGAAACGTGGGAGTGTTAGTTAAATATTAAATGGGACAAGACTCTTATATTTAGATTTTTTAATATAATTAATTAATTAATTTTGTGTTGGTCCTTGTACACTTGGTAGATGGTAACTGCACGTTATTTCAAAAATTTGTAGCCATCGATAAGTTCACTTAAGAGATCGATCTGAATGAACATTCGACACTACCTGATGATTTTGAAATGATCCAACATTTAAACAAAATATTCTCTCTCTCGATCTCTAACATCAAATAAAATAATAGAGAAATGAATGTCGACATAATTGAAGCAAAGTCCAAGGAGAAAAATGTACTTGTGGTGTAACTAAGAGTAATAGCCAACCTTAGGATGAGCACATATTGTCCTCATCAATTAATTACTCTACAGCCACCCACCCCTCAAATTTTCGAACTGACGTTTCTGCCCCTCCCTATTTATTCCCTAATCTTTACACAATCACATGATAAAACTAAAACTTGAACCCAAATATTTGAATCATATCAACATCTAATAAGTCGAGAGTGGTGAATTTACGCCCATGCCATGCCGTGATAATATTTTTCTAACAAAATAAAATACTACTGTAGTACCTACTTTGAGAGTTTGACCGGCAAGTTGGGTCAGTAAATTCTCATCTCGACGGCGTTGGACTCCAACAAGAAAAGGGCATTTCAGTAACTGCAGAGAAGCGTTCGATCCAACTCATAATAATCATTTCATCGTTATCATCACAATATAATGTCGATTGTTCGATCCCATCGATGTTCATGTTTCATGCCAAATCGAAAAGACAAACAAAAAATAAATAAATGGCAAGAATTGTTGATGCAGCATTATCGGTGTTAATGCACGTCATGTTAAGGAAGAGCACCAGAATTTACCGTGAGGTCGAGTTCGTGGTGGTGAACATCGTTTCACTACTCACATCGATCGTTTGGTTGACCGCCTCGATGTCGCGGCGGCCGGAGGTCGTTTGTGGCCACCACTCGCCTAGATCCTCCATGTTTCTCCGTTATGATGGCTAGAGTATGTTTTCATGATAAAGATTTCAATAAGATAAGGTGTATTGTACTGTCCTCAGCTGTTATCTTGAGAGAGAGAGAGAGAGAGAGAGAGTGCTTTGACATAAAGACTTAGATTAGTACTAGTTTTTTCATAATACTAGAATGATGATGATTGAGTATTTAATTGTGCTTACATTTTGAAAGATCTCTTGTTGCTGACTATTTGTAACATTTATTGAAAACAATGGCTACACGGTTTATAATGTAGTCCATCCACTCCACTATTTGATTACGTACAAGTTACATTTATATATGGCTAAGATCAATTATATTAAAATTTGAACATGGTGATTGATCTAATTCTGACGATGCCTTCACAGCTTCGCCATTGCATAGTCCATGGCGTCCACCATGAAATCTGCATGAGTTCATAAGACCAACATTGATTGACAGAGACTAGAGAGAGAGAGAGAGAAAGAAAGAGAAATATGTTGTTTATGGTATTTGTAGAGTTAGATATATGAAGGAAAAACATACCAGCATCCTCCTTGTTGAAGCAGAGTGGAGGTGTAATTCTAAAAACATTTCCATAAAATCCACCCTTCCCGACCAAAACTCCCATATCTTGACAACAGATAAACATTAGTTTCAATTGAATTTTGATGTTAACATAGTTTGATGAATTGAACAGTCCCGGGCGGACATGTTTGGTCATTCAAATAGTCAGTCATATGTAATGTATTGTGAATCTGAGTGAAGGTGGATATCCAGGTAGAGATACCTTTGAGGAGTTCCATGAGTCGGGAGATTTCGTTCCTTGCAGGAGTTTTGAGGTCCCGGTCAGTGACCAGTTCGACCCCGAGCATTAGTCCTCTTCCCCTTACATCACCAATAACTGCATATATATGAGGAAGAGAGAAATATAGTACAGTAGTAGTATGAGGTAAGGTAAAGTGGTAAGTACTAACGCTGGTGCTTGTGTTTGAGCGCGTAGAGGCGGTCTTTGATGTAAGAGCCAACGACACGAGCATTCTCCTGCAGATTCTCCCTGTCAATCACTTGAAGCACGGCTAGTCCTGCTGCAGTGCACACAGGGTTGCCCCCGAAGGTGTTGAAGTAGCTTCTCTGCTTCAACACCTCAGCTACCTTGTGAGTAGTCACCACCGCTCCCAGAGGGATCCCGTTCCCGATGCCCTACGATACAAACAGCAGCAGCAGCAATGTCAGCCACCATTACTATTTACTAGTATTACTAATACTACTATATATCCTCACTCATTCCATTACTAAATTAACTAACCTTAGCCATGGTGACTATGTCAGGCACCACGCCTTGTGTCTCGAACCCCCAGAAATGGGTGCCACTACGAGCATAGCCCGACTGGACCTCATCCGCTATGCACAGCCCTCCGGCCTTCCTGATGCTGTCGTACACAGCAGGCAAGTAGCCCGGAGCTAGCTCAACAATTCCACCAACACCCTTAATAATTTTGCATTGCATATAAAGAAAAACAGAGTTACTTATTGAATTAATTAGTAAATGAAAACTTATAATGTCTGCTACCTGTATGGCTTCCGACATGAAACCAGCCACATGTCCGGATGTCCCGAATTTTATGAGATCTTCAACATCCTTGGCGTATTTCTCACCGTCCGATCCAAACATACCTCTGTATGGATCCGGATTAACCGCATGATGCACCCCACTCTGTTCAACACACCAAATTAATTGCTTCCATCATAATTTATATATATACCTATCTAGCTATCTTCACCTGAACAACGTTAAATTTCCAGTTGGATTGTGCAGTAGCCCCCATAGTTCCGGCTGCATTTCCATGATACGCGTTTCTTAATGAGACGATATCATGGCTGCCGGTATACAATCTAGCCATCAACATGGCTAGCTCATTGGCCTCTGTCCCAGAATTGGTGAACAACACTACCTACACATCAACTTATCATCATCATCATCATCATCATCGTCATCAGAGACAGAGAGACAGAGAGACAGAGAAAGAGAGATTTGAATCCAATGATGATGATAAGCATATTTATATACATATACCTTGAGATCACCAGGCAACTTGGAGGCTAAAGCCTCAGCAAAATCAGTAATGGCATGATTGAGGTACAGAACGGTGGAGTGCTGCAGCTTGTTCATTTGATCGACGATGGCCTTGACGACATCGGGGTGGCAATGGCCGCAGCACACCGTGGCTATGCCGCCGAAGGCGTCCAGGTATCGTCGGCCGTTTTCATCATACAAGTACTGCATCTTGCCATGGACTATGTTCACCTGTTTAAAGCCATACATGACTTGTTCATTTGATTTTGTTATTTTATTTTTCACTAAATTATGATCAATATATATATGTTTATAGTAAACATATACTACTATATTAAGATGGAATTGGAATCGATGGGGCCGTGAGCGGCTAAGGTTTGCCTTCGTCATCCAAAAAATGAGGACCATGATATATATATGATCATTTTTTTCTTTCGTTTTATTATTGATTATAAACATTAATAAGCAGCTGTTTAATTTGATGGCTTTTCTATTACTATATAAACTATGATCCAAGTAATATTAGTAATATTTTATAACTTCTAGTATCTTGTTTACTGTATATTTTCATTAAGTGTAGTAGTAGTAGTAGTATAATTATGGAAGTGTGATGAGGTGCAGTAGGACTCACGGGATTATTATAGAAGTAGAACATGGAAGGGCTGAGGAATTCTTTCCGCTTCGCCAAGATCTCGGCGGCGCTGGGGCCTGAGTACGGCGGCGGAGTGTAGTCGAAGGGGGGCATTTTAGGAAGTTCGTTGACGTCGGTGGCGGCGCATGCACCGGCACTCTGGGAATACCCACAGGCTCGGAAGATCAGTTTGGGTTCCCGTAATACCCTTGTCATAGCCACCCCTTTCATCATCTATGCACGTACGTAGTAAATATGAGAGAGAGAGAGAGAGAGAGAGAGCGCTTAATTATGGATGTATGTGTCAGTTGGAGATGGTGCGGGTGACTCGATGTATATGTAGTTGTTTAATTAACATACCGGAGTGTTGGGGTTCGAAATTAAATACTACTCAGATAATTATGTCTGCACTTTGTTTAGATTGATATTATGTGTCATAGATATCTCCAATATGTAACCAACAATTTTAATAATAACTCTATCTTTTACTCCTATGTAATTGAGTATTTTATTTATTTTTCTATTTTAGAGTGATTTCCAAAGTGATACGTTTGATCGAGTTGTTATTCCAATCCACAAATAGAACAAAGACAAAATTGGGTTGCTTTTTCCATTCTCGTCTTGTTCATTCTTATGTTATGAATCCTTTTTGCTCCACATGTGCTAATAAGTGAATTACGAAATTCAAATACAAAGTGGATATGCAAATTTCAACAATCATTTGTTTTGATTCTACATATATATTGATTGTTATAAGAAAATGCAATATTTACATACAAAAATTGCATACAAGTTTATGAAATAGAGAAAGATCAATGGGGTTTCTATGACGTTTTCACCACTCTACCATCCACTTAATTTTGTTCTACTTAATTCCTCTTTTAACGTCACAATTCTGATTTCCGGCTAAGGAATGAGTGATTTTTCTCCTAAATCATATGGACCACGTGTTCTAGTCTATTTTATATAAGATCGAGGTTGCTAAGTGACATACGAAATTCAAATACAACTGAAATTATTAAAGCTTGTGGAAAAAGAAATTATGCGTTAGTTTCTCCGATTCTAGTCTATGTTGAAGTTGATACATAACAATTTTTATCTGATTTTCAGAAAAATATATTTTTAGCTGCATTAAATTCTGTACACGTTGTAATCACATGAAATTGGAAAAAGAAAAATAAAACTATTTTAAATCCCAATAACACATTATATCTCGTGTATATATATTCTCATTTGAACACAACTCGGAATTGAAGTTAAATTTTATTATAATAATTTTAAAAAAATTATTTAAAACTTGTGACTTTGCTGCGATTTGATAAAAAAAAATTTACTACACATTATTGTCTTAAATCTGTATAGTAAAACACACTAATCATTAAAAAGTTCGTCTAAATTTAAAAATATTTAAATAATCAACTATAAGTTGCTATACTAATTGGTTCTGTATCTATCTTTGGTTTAAGACAATCAAATTAAAAAAATTTCGACCATAATCCTTTTTTTTCTTGGTCTATTTGGATCAGTCAATCAGTTCGGTCTAAATTAATATGCCTACCTATCAGAATCGGTTAGGAATAACAATGTGTTGGCTACCCGCTCATTAATTATTTTCATTCATTTCATAATAAAGTTTATATATACTTACACTTCTCAAACACAATTCATTAAGAGACTTTACAACTATCTACTAATTACCAACTCACTCGGTCAATCAAGTTTTTTTGGGCTAGAAATTCTCGACTATAATCCTTTTTTTTTTCTCGGTCTATTCGGACTGACCAGTTTTGATTGAATTGGCATCTTCGCCTATTGAGCTTAGTAAGGAATGACAATAGGTCGTGTACACTCATTAAATATTTTTCAACCCAAAATGAATAAGAATTTCTTTACACATACTCATCTCGAATTTGATTAAAAACTAAGTTGCTCGTCAAATCAACATCAATATTAATATTGTATTACTTTTTTACTTGTTTTCACAAAAAAGAATTAAAAATGTTTGAATAATACTCATAGACTCCATCCGTCCACGATTAGTGTGGTCCGAAGGGAGTGACTCGGGCTTTAAGAGTGAGAGAGTTAGTGGAGTGAGTTAAATATATATATATATATATATTGTGAGTGGAGAATGAGACATAGTTATTGTGAATGGAAAGTGAGTTGGGTAATTTCAATTGTTGGAATGGAATGACTACACTTATCGTGGACTGCCCAAAAAAGAAATCAGATCACACTTTTTGTGAACGGATGGTGTACTATTTTATTGTTCCAGTCTTAGCCCTTATAAAAATTGGAAAAATTGGACCATTACGTTTCTAAAAATTTATAATTATAATTGGTGTTATACGGATTGCATCTATGAAAGAAAAAAATTAATAATTTGATGTTGTTCATTTCATTCAAATTCTTCAATTTTGGAGTCTAGAAAAGTAATGTGAATTTCTTTTTATTTACGTTTTCAAAATGATTTGAATAAAAAATAGAAAAAAATATCCATATATACATTCACTATTAAAAATGATCAAATTTAAGCATTACTTTCCCCATCAATATTAAATTGAAAAAGTATTTATTTCAAATAATTTGGAAGTTGAATAATTTTTTTCCCTGAATTAAAGTAAGTTGTGAGTATATATTGCCATTATATCTAATCCTTTTATATGGGTTTGTATAATTTTTCAAAGATGAGACCATGAAATAACCAACGCACGAAAGATCATGTCATAAAGTAACTTTACCCATAAATTAAACTATTAAATGAACTCTTTTAAAACAAAAAACTATTAAATGAATTAAGAAGATATAATTAATTAAAATATGTAATCATTAAAATATTAAAAGATTCATGTAAAATGTCCGTTAATGTATATTTATAAATGAAATTACCTATTTGAAATAAATATACTTTTGTCGGCATCACATATATGAATGAGTTAAGGAAATATAAATAAAATCTTGAATATATAAATTAATATGAGAATATTGTATCATATATCTATGATGGACATTAAAACACAATATTTAACTCACCCTCTTCAAAAATACAAATTGTGGCCATTATTATCAATTTGGGATGGATTTATCCTTAATAAGTAGGGTGCGAGTAGCGGGTCAAGGCGCGGGCCGGTTCGGGTCTGTTTGATACATTTGGTACAAATATGGTCTTTTGTACCAACTTACAACAGGAAATTTTTCTCCTTCCATCAATCGATACTCCATTTTTAATGATTTAATCATTTTTTTTGTTTCGTTTATCACTTTAGGAAGTTAATTTCGATAAATTTTATCCCAAATTTCGTTTAAATTGCTTGAATTTTGGGAAAAATCAGACTGTTATTCAATTTCTAGGACTTTTTCCATTGCCGAGCTGTTATTCCCTTTTTCCAGCACTTTCAATGGTTGTATTTTTTTATTTTTTTTTAATTTATGATCCTCAGTTGAGGTCGCCATGATATTGCACTTTGTTGGTGGTGGTGGTGAAGCCTCGCCGTTGTTAGCCGGAGTTATTCCCGATGTATATTTTTGATTTGATGTTCGCAACTTGGTGAGATTCTATTCGTATACATTGTACCAACAACATTTTGGGACATATGAGTCTAAGGATTAAATTTGTACTAAATGTACCGATAATACCACAATCTTGATGCCCGCCTGCGAACTGACCCAACTCGCGTGCCTTTCATTAAGAGTATTTTTGTCACAAATTGTAAATGGCCAAAATTTATATTTTTGAAGCGGGTGGACTAAATATTGTGTTTTAATCCCCAATATGACTATTTCAAAGATAAATATAAATGGAGAAACATAGACGCACCGCGTAGTAGGAACTCACTAACATCGTTATTCTATGTATATATAAAAGATTAAACTATTTAACAAATTTAATTATTGGCTAAATTAAATTGCCCAAGAAAAAATAAAACTATAATAGGTGGTGTAAAACAATTAATTGTTGGATGACAAATACACAATAATCCTACTTATGTATAATAAATTTATAAATGGTAGGGTCTGATTAAAAAACAATGTGCGACAAAAGATTTAATAAAAATAGGAAATAAAGGAGATTATCCATGAAATTCACTTGATTTAAATCTTACAAATATTATAGTATTACCATATTTTAACAATACAGTAATTATGAAATTGATTAAAATTTGCTTTCATATTATATAGATCTTGTTAAGTTCATTTAAAGCACGTACATCAAGAATAAATATAATTTTTGTATAATTTTTATATTAATAGAATTTAGTATCTATTAGGAATATTATATTGATTAATTATAATGGGAGAAAATTTAAAATGCACCATTTGAAGGGTGCAAAATGAAAAATACACCATATCTTGTAAAGCAATGAAAAATACACCCATTGATTAAAGGGCCCACTAAAATGACAAAATAGGTCAAATCTTGTTAATTTTTTGTCGGCTAGAATCTCGCCCACTCCCTCCACCCGACATCAATCAACCTTTTGACCTATTTTGTCGTCTCCCGCCTTATACACCCCGTCCTCATATTTTTAATCTCACATCCCGCTCCACACTTCGATCCCGCCCCACTCTCTACTTTCTAACTCAACAAATCTCACTCCACTCTCTTGTCTTTCTGAAGAACAAAATTCCAAGCAGCAATACCGTGAAGTGAAAGGTCCCTTTTCACCTTTTTTTTTTTCACAATATGGCTCATTATGGAGAGGTGAGTATTTCTTTTATTTTTTCATGCATTCGAATTTCAATCTGATATTTCATATGTTAGTTGATAAAATTATGTAGGATCCATTTATATGAAATCCCGCTCGATATAGCACTAAAAAATATTACATTCCGCTCGAGCGGGATATGTCATAACCGAGCGGGAAATTATTTATTCTCGTATTTAATAGTGCGTAACCTGCCCTAGATCCCTAATTTGCTAAATTGTTCATGTTTCGATTGTTTGATGTTGAGTATATACTAATAATTGTTCGTGTTGGAAGACTGTTGAATTTTTTGAATGTGTAATTTACGCGTAATTTATTCCTTAATTTTCACATGTTAATTACGATAAATCCCGCTCGATAAATTCTTGCATGCGAACTTTTCTACGATCAACACGTCCTAGCTGGCGTGTGCATGCGTGATCGCCCGTAAACTTGGTAATTCTCCAAGCTTTTGATCTTTTACTTGATCTTGCTTTCAGCTCGAACGGACAAGATACCATACGCATGCATATCCATCTGAGACGTAGGCCATCAGAGGCATCAACTTTGTATTCTGCTCCAATCTCCAAGTGCCACAAGCCTGCTGCTACATTTAGAGCTGCTTTACTTTCGAAAACAGAACCAACAGATAAATCACCATCTTCTAGCGGGCCTTGTTCATGTACAACGATTGAATTCGTTGCATTCACGGGAATCACTGGAACTAACCAACTGCTCCAATCACCGGCTTCGTCATTTTCTTCACCACGAATCCATGCTTCACGCTCCAACACAGCGTTATCTATCATGGTATCCTCTGCCATCTCTTCGGACGCATCATTGTCGGTTTGCAGCTCATAGTCTTCATCCTGAGGACCAACTGCCTCTTGATCTTCGTCATCACCATCTGCCTCTTCATCATCGTCAGCATCGTTAGCACCATCTGCATCTTCATCATCGCCATAACCCTCTGCTGTCTCTAGAACTTGAGTCGACGTGGATCCAAAATAATGTGTGGATGTCGATGTATAATTACCCCCAGCGGGGTATGCATCAACACTAAAAGTGGAGGAAAGCATCCGTGTTTGGATACGATCCATTTCTTCATAATAATCAGCATCGAACTCAGGCACGTATACGTTCGTGTATTGGTGAGTTACGTACACAGTTGCTTCTGGTTGCATCGCGCACAAACGATAAAATTCAACGTCGGTGCTTAATGGGCACTTTACAGTACGTCCCCTCTCATCCTTCGACAGATAATGCAACTCGTACTGTGTGCTGAAGGAGTTTGCACTCAATTTGACAATCGATGCTGTACCTCATGCCGGAGAGACAGTGATCGACATCTACGAATTGATATCCACCCGAGTACGTACAACCAGACCATGTTCATCCGTATTTGATAATAAAATAGTGATTCATCTACACAGAAGTACAAACACATAACAATTAATAAAAATAACACAAAAATACGAAATCCCGCTCGCCAACCACACAAATTTCCCGCTCGAGCGGGATCTAACCTTACGAGCGGGAAGTTCTATTTTCGAGCGGGAAATGATACATATAGATACTAGATTTTTTTGGAGTCCTAATATACAAAATCCCTCTCGAGCGGGATTTAAATTCACGAACGGAAATTTACAATTTCGAGTGGAAAATGATAAAATTCACTTGCTATGCAAACTATACAGCATTAATATAAATTTCAAAGTTTTGATTATTAAGTGGACACTAGTGGAAAAATACAAGAGAGGAAAAATACCTAAAATAATGAATTTGAATGGATGTTACTTGAAATATTGCTGCCCACTATAGAATGTTATGAATTTGAAAGGATGTTACTTGAAAGATTGCTGCCCACTATAGAATGTGATGAATTTGAAAGAATGTTATTGTGGGTGTGTAAAAGAGCGGTGTGAATGGTAAAATATATAGAGTTGTCAATGCTATACAGATTTTGTTCCGCATTTCACGTGAAAATGTACTGTCTCATATTTGCACAAGCAAATAAATCCATGCCATGCACCAATCAGCCATCATTTCTATACATTGACCAGCTTTCTGCCATTTCCCGCTCGGATAGATTAATTTCACTCGAGCGGGATTTGACACGTTTCGAGCGTGAAATTAATCTATCCGAGCGGGAAATTCATTTAGGTTCGTTTAGTGCTTATTAAAAAAATTTCGACTCAAATTTGTCCCTAATTAATCACGAATAGTGATATATAAAATAATTAAATTATATAATTATTGGCTAATGATTGACAAATAATGACATAATTATCACTAAATCATTGCAATGTCATATACTTTATATCACATCTCTTACACATGTGTAAGAGATGTGATATAAAGAGGTTGACAAGATGACATATTATATTAGAAATATTCAAAGTGGTGTATTTTTCATTGTTGTTGGGAGGATAGTGTATTTTTTATTTTGACATTGTGAAAAAGTGTATTTCAATGGATTACCATAATTATAATTATAATATGTATATATAAATTAATAATACAGAAAATACGAAAATTAAGATGAATATGAATGGAGAACATTCGTTCTATTTATTCGGAAACATCCAAACGTTGATAATCTCTTTTATGAACAAAAAAGTTTAGGATTCAAAATCCACCACTTTTCCACTTTTTCCAACTCATAGAAAAAAAAACTCTTATATTGATTTTTCTTTAGTTTTTACTATATATGGATAATCACCTAGCAAAAATATTCAAAAACTAAAGAGTATGAGTTTATATATGATATATTTTCTTTTCAGTAACATATTGATAGTTCAGATCATTTAAGTCATAATAACTTATTATTTTATTAGTTTCTGATTATCTATCATTAAATAATTTATTTATTTTTAAGATCATTTTCATTTATCCATGTTCTAAATCTATTTTATAAAATTATTTTTTTCTCACCAAAAGATGCGGTACGAAATTCTTATCTTTTTATACACATATTGCCCAAAAGCCGAGTCGAAAAAAAGTGAGACATTTTGAATGAGGCGGAAAATATTATAAAATAAAAAAGGGTAATGATAAACGGACAACTGTTGTCCGAACAACTAATCGATTTTAAGCTTGAAAATCGGTCCAACCAATATAATTTAAAACCGCCGATTTTTTTTATTTTCTTGTTTTACTATTGTATCCCTTAATTAAACTCGAACGAAAGGTTATGCTAAAATCGATTATAATAATAAAATTATTTACAAAAAATAAAATGATGGGTGCAAGGAATTGGTTGGACCGGTTTTCAAGAAAAAAAACTGGCGGTTTTAAATAATATTAGTTGAATCGATTTTCAAGCCTAAAACCGGTAGTTGTCCGTTTGTCATTATTGAAAAAAAAATAGTCTTATTTATTTATTTTGTTAACGTGAGATCATTCTGCTCGTGCACACACGTGTATAGATAGGTAGATAATTCGATATAAATCTTGTTTTGAAAATAACACATCTATGAAATTTAATAGGATTAATTTGTCTAAAATACACCACCTTTTTTAAATTTTAAAATTTGACATGACTTTTAAAAAATATTTGTTAACATATCACCTTTATATTTGTTTGGATTTTTACATAAATTCTGAAAATGTACAAATTAAACCTGACGTGGTTGTTGGAATTTTACACGTAATATTATTTTCCGATGAGAATTTTACACATAGTCATGTGAAAAACGATGTGGTTTCTCTCACTGGAGAAAAATTCCATGTGTAAATACCGCCAATCACGTTAGATGGATTTGAAGATTTTTGGAATTTATGTCAAAATTCAAATGAATGTAAAGATGATGTAATTACAAAGAATTTTTGAAAATCGCGTCAAATTCAAAAATCGAAAAAATTGATACTCTATACTTTAAGCAAACTAACCCATTACAGTATAATAAAAATGTGATTGAAATTGAGAACCTAACTCGCATGTCACTTCAGTTGAGGTGCATTATTGCATAGGTACTAGTGCTTAAAACTTTTGTTAATAAAATGAGTTAAATACATATATACAAATGAATTTGGATGGGTTTATGAACCAGTTGCAATATATGCATGATGTCTTTCTGCTAGTACTAATTTAAGACAAGACAAGTAACCTCGTCGTTAATTAATTATTACAAAACTGCCAAAATAAAACTCAAAATAATGGGTAAAGTAGACAAGAAAAGTGGGTAATCTGTGGCCATAGTTTGTAGTCATATGGGCAATCATTTTTGGAACTCATATTATAATCAGGTTTTTGTTATTTTTTTATTGTAATGTCCGAGATATAATGATAACTATGATGAGTGTATAATTGTTTGTTCCTAGACTAAAACACAATAGGGTTAACGCGCTGTAGGATTTCCACTTTTCCAGTTAACATGAGGGAGGACGTAGCTATCATATTTTTGCAAGATGTCTATTTCATTTCATACAATTAATTTGTGTTAGTTTAATGTTAGAGAAATGTTTAATTTGTCGATCAAATTGATGAAATCAGAACTTCGAAATAGTATGCAATTTGAATTCTCCGTAAGAAGATAACTGACTTAATTACTGCTACATTACTTTATCCTGTGATACTCCAAATAATGGTGCAAGGTAAAAAAATAATGATACTCGTGGAAATTTCTGGATCTACGAGGAAAGGTTCCTAAATCTTTGACAAGATGCAGTGAGCTTGAGATGTTCTTGTCTTGCGTGGAAACATCAGCTGCTTGGCTTGGGGGAGACAAGTTCATGGCTCAATCTTCATTCTTCATATTCTTGACTCTAGTGGTCTCATGCCTGCAGCATTCCATCTTCCCATTTTCTTAACTGTTTATCCAATTTTCAGTTCATCTTGCCATTTTGGAATTCAGTCACCAACCATAATAATAATAATGTATATTCCATTAGATATAGTTTGTGTAATCTTAATCATCCAAATCAGCCCTCACTCCACCAATATATAAATAAATCAAGCATTATCATCAACACAAGAACCAGTTTGAGTTTCAAAGCAGACTATGTTGTTTCATTATCACCATCTCAACTGTAGTGTTTGATATCCAGTACTAAGCATACACTGAGAAAAATCAAAGCTTTTCAAACTAAATCCACATATATTAATATCAATAAAAGCTTGTTCAGATAATTACTTTCACTGAAAAACTAAGGTGTTTTCAACTGAGAAATTCAATTTTTCCTGAAAGTAAGGTTGAGGCGACCTGGTCGAAGCCTCGTACTTTCCAGCAAGGCAAGAGGTGCTGAGCCTGGTTCGATAGCTTTCACCCCGTGGTATATATGCCTAGATTTACCACCAAATATCAGTACGTCGCCTGATTCTAGTACTACGCTCTCAGCCTGGTTTACATCTCTCTGATCACCGTATAAAAATTCAGCTGAATCACCAATCGAAATTGAAACAACGGGAAGCCCTTTGCGAAGACTCTCCTGGCTTTCATCACGATCCTGTATGAATAGAAAAGAACTATGCTAATTGATTTGTAGAAAAACAGACACTATATATGTACTAAAATAAAATGAAATAAGCAAAAACAGAAACTTATGTCTCTAATTTGCCTGTGCATATCCTAAGTCCAATACAAATCTGTATCCAATTTAAAGTTGCATAAAAGGAAATTGGAACATTGTAATTCCTATTCAAGCTGTCTTAAAATGGAACGATGACCCTAATTTGCTTGTGCGTAATCATAAATTCATAATTAGCTCTGCTAAGTCCAATATAAATCTGAATCCAGTTTAAAAGTTACATCAAGTAAATTGAAACAATGTAATTCCTAATCAAGTTGTCTTAAAATGGAACGACTCTGCTTCTAAAGTACAAATAAGCACATCATCATCCAAACCAAGTAAAGGTATTATCTTCTTATACTTCTCTTCAAACGAAGGCAAAAAGATTAAGGGGAAAAGACTCGCATTGTGCAATTCACAACCAACCTGATGGAGACCAAGCCGCCCGTCGGTATTGTAATAGTTAACAATGCACACGTCTGGAGACATTCTAGGAAGTACGTCCTCAACATTTCCAACCTTCAGGTTTCTGTCTATTAGATTATGGGAATCATCAAGTGCTCTGCTCACTAATGAAGCAAATTCATTAGGAAGTTCAGGAGGTGCAGCGTTGTCATGGTGTCGCCTCTTTCCATAGCTATATGTTTGAGGGTTCCAATCTAGACCAAGACACATCATGTACAGGCAAAGTTTTGCACCATCATTATAACCAGGTCGATAAAAACCCCCTGGACCACAACCTAATTCTCGGCACTTATTTACAATATTCACCTGCAAGAAAGGTGAATTGCAAACTTTAAGAACACATTTAGTAGTATATTTCACACGCTTTACAGATAATGCACTACCCCAAACAGCCAATAAAAGAACTAAAACAAATTGAGCCACAAAGACCAGTATATTTAACACATTAAACATAATATTCAGCATAGCAAAATTGTCCACAGAGAAAACTTTAGAGGATTACCTGCTCCCAAAGGGGAATATAGTGCTTGAGTAATATCATTCCAGGCCTAAGCACAGATCCAAGCTCTTCAACTATGTCCGAATTATTTCCTTTCACAATAACACTTATATCTTGCGCATTCTCCTCGGCTAACTGTCTTTTTGGGGACCACATTCTTCTATTTCTCTTACTCTCATGACTTCCCAGAGTGGTTGATTCTGTGGTTTCAGGTGGGCATATATCAAAAGGCTCATCTATTGAAGTGCTGGAAGAGGGTTTTGATCTTCCCTTAGACTCTCGATGTTTATGATAAGTTTGGTAAAGCTTTGAAGATTTTGATTGCTTCTTCCCAAAACTGGTGGGCAAGTCTATGTCATAGTAGTCACTTATTGAAGTAGAAGCTTCACATAGCAACTGGCTATTATAATGAACTTTGTCCAAATTCTGTTTAAAACAAGTGTTTAAGTCAGACGCTTCACGTTGCAATGGAACTTTGTCCTTATCCACCAACTTCTGTCTAGAACAAGTGCCCAAGTTAGATGCTTTACATTGCAATGTATCGACGTTCTGAGCCACCTCCGGCTTCTCTTTAGAACGAGTGACCAAGTCTGTTCTAGTTCTCCTTTTAGATTTTCCCAGACCTTTATTGACAGAAAGTGGAGGAAATGCCTCCTCACTGGTTAATGACAACATGGACCGCTGTTGTCCTCGTTCCTTGTCTGAAATCTGCAACATTTGCTCAGCATATAACTCATTACTAATTATACAACAACTCGGAACAAAGGTAAAATTCTGTACCATCTTGTTACATACTATAACACAATATCCCTACATGATTTAAACGCCAATAGAAACTCTAAATCCCCAAAAACTAACATAAACTTATCTGAAAAATATTTCACACAAAAATATAAGGCGTCCTATATAAACTAGTAGAGATATATCTCTTGCGTTAGATAATCAGTTTATACTTTAGTTTAATTATAATATAAATTTAATATAATTTTACAATATTGTCCTCAAAAATATAATAAGAGGGAGGGATAATATATTAGCTAAAACTAATTTTGTAAGAATTTGCTCTTTAATAATACACCAGCAACTGAAACTAAAAACATTAGATTTTTCATCCTCCGAAGGCATTTCTACAATAAAAATTGTGTAATTCATAGCTGTAACCTAGAACCACGTAAAATTTTCAATAATCTGTTTGCAGACTCAAGAAACAAAAAAAACCAATCCACTTTGTCATTCTATTTCGCACACCACATGTTTGATAAAATGCCATTCGACAGCTTCAACTAATAAAGAACGAACCTCAAAAATTACAACGAACAAAACAAAAGAAACAAAATCTCACCTTAATACGTGAATTCGCTGAAATTCCACCAGCTCTTGATCTCAAGCCTCTATTGCAATTCTTTCCAAGAAGAGAAATATTGAAATCGTTCAGCAACCGAACTGCCGCTGCTGAGGTTGTACGGTACAATCGTAGATGCATGAGCTCAAATTGCTTGATTTCAATTTTGGCGCAACTAGTAATTTAACCACAGAGTTGATGAGGAAGATGATGACGCATTGGGAATTCGAATCTGAAGCGCTAAGCGATTAAGAGAGACTTATTGTGGCGTTACTGCTGCTACAGAGACCGATTTCTATACGTGCATTTAATTCAAAGCGACTCTATACATACATATGACATACTATGTTACATTTAATTATTGGAAAAAAACTTTTCACATATTACTCGGTGGAAAACGTAAGAAGCCATGCTATTTGATTTTCAAAATAATACTTCCTCCTTCCCAATAGTCTCACTTCTTTAGACACAAGTACTAAAAAACATGAGTAAATGAATGAAAAGTAGTATGTGTTATAGCTTTTGAAGAGTTAATTATTTTTATTTTAAAATAAAACCACATTATTAGGACATTACTAAAAAGAAAACGACACCTTACAATTGGGACTGAGGGAGTAACAATAAATCAATGAGGCCACTGAATTTTTGCGGGCTTACTCACTAGAGCTCTCAAAAGGATGGGCTGGGTCGGCCCAATCGAGTATATCGGATTTCTAGTAAACCTCTGGGCCGATCAGAAAAATTAAACCAAAAACATCGCTTTGTAGTTGTAGATAAATGAAAAGAAAATAATTTTAGGACATAATGTCCTAGACATAATGAGGTTAATTTAGTCGAATTTTTATTTTCATTATTTTGGAAATAATTAATTACTTTAATTATATTTTATCAATTACCTTATTGTCTTTAACACTAATTAAGGGTTAGATTAGATGATTGATTTCAAATTTAGAAACTAAATCATATATATCTATTCTGTAATTAAAAAGAGAAATACTCCATAAAATTTGATCTTGAAATAGCTTCCATGAAATTTGAAATAAAATACTTCCTCCGTCCACAAAAGAGTGCTTCATTTGGGTGTCAGGCACGTATTTTAAGAAAACTTGTAAAGTTGTTGTGGGTGGAGTTATGGCCCCACTTATTAAGAGTAGAAAAAGTGGAATGAAAGTTAAAATTATTGTTAGTGGAATAAGGGTCTCACTTGTTGTGAGTAAAAAAAGTGAAACGAAGTTAAAATTATTGTGAGTGGAATATGAGTCCCACTTATTTTGAGTGGAATGAGTAAAATGTGAGTAGAAGTTGTTATGAATGCGACTTGATATGATTGGAAAAAGTGAAGTAGGACACTTCTTTGTGGACAAATATAAATAGGTAAGTATGACACTTTTTCCTAGACGGAGGGAGGGAGTAATCGGAAATAGCTTCCATGAAACTTGATATTTCGAATTCATTAATAATATACTATTACTAGTAGATAACTGCCTTGGACATATAATTATGAAGAAAAAACTTATTAAAACATGACATTCGAATACAATCATTATTTATTTACATAATAATGACTTCGATTATAATAACAAACAATTATAATTTGTTATGGATCATCTTTATTTTACGTAAGATATAAATGAAATGTTATTTCATAAAAAAAAAATCCAATTAAATAAAATTCGAAAAAAATAATCTTACAATACTTAAAAAGCGAAATTATTAAAAGATAGTTTTTTGCATTTTCTTTTTCAGTATACATTGGCTTTGTAGTGTCATTTTAAATTAATATAGTGTTAGTGTATCGTATTATATTAAACTAGGATTATTTTTATTTTATAATCAAAATAAATATACGAATATCTGGTAATGATATTTGAAGATCATCATAAATCCATACCTATATAAAACGTGTCTTGTTGAAAAATTTGATTTGACTATAATACCCCTGTTAATTAATAATTGTATATATTCTTATTTACCACAAGATATATATCTCAAGTATTAGAAAATTTGATTAGCCCAAATATATTAATAAACAAATATTGTTATTCAATATTACTAATATTAACATAAATTTGAAACTTTAATTCTTCTAAAGTACACTTATTTACTTTGCATTTTCAAGCCCTCTAAATATAGAATTTGGATATTTTTATTTTTATTTTTTATTTAGAGCAACACCATATGACACAAAATCATAAGATAAACCTTCTTATATAATGTTTTTAAAATTTCATATATTTGTGGTGCATATATAACTCATTGCATCATAAATGTAATATTTTATTTTCTTTGTGACGTGGTTTGCATGAGTTGGCCAAATCTTTTATCTTCCGCATGCACATCAAAGAGGAATCTGGATTGGTGACAAATTGTCCATGTCTTATCACAAGACCTTATTGCTAATTTCTTACAATTATGTTAAGATGCTAACAATTAAATTATATCAGAGTATTTTTTCTGAATATTTGCGGATATTCAGACATCACTCTTAATAATTGAATCAGTTTTTGATTTATTTCATGGTGATTCTTCTATGAAAGTACAACATTATTCAAATGGAAATAGAAGGAAAATAATTGGTTAACTTAATTAACACCAATATATAATAATAATAATAATAATAATAATAATAATAATAATAATAATAATAATAATAATAATAATAATAATAATAATAATAATAATAAATTGTAGATTGATCTATCTCAATTCAAATAAGAATACCTATATTTATAATTAATAAAAAAAATTATGGATTGATCTAACTCAATTCAAACTTGAAATAATATAATATAGATATTTAATAATAAAAAATTATGGATTGATCTATCATAATTCAAATCAAATCTTTTAAAGATAATAACATAAAAGTCATAGTGGAAAACTATAACTATGAAAAAAAAAGATTTGTGTTACAAATCAGACCAACACTACGAGATTCAACCGATGATCAAATTGTAAGCCTTGCAACTTAGTTTTAATATTCTTTTAAATAGTAATAACAGAAGCTAAATTATTAATTATATGTTGTGTTTTATACAATTTTTCTGATATTTATAACCTTTGAAAATTGCTAAGTAAGCAATGACACAAAGAATGACTCGTGCAAATGAAAGCAACTCTTAAAGATCTTAAGAAAAAATAACTTTTATATGAAGTAATATGATTATTTTTAATTCATGAATTTATACTTAGTATATAATTTTTCCTAACTCTTAATTGTATGATTAAGGTATTTAAAAAGTAAAATAAACACAATGAAGTCTAAGGGCATTTAGTGCCAATAAACTTAAACATTTAAAATTGTTGCAATTATTATGAATTAGTTAATTTATTCCATCCGTTTTTTTTGTCTATTTTGATTTTTTTTTATTATTTCCTAATTAAGGGTAAAATTATGACATTTCTCCATTTTGTCCTTTAATTTTTTTGTAATTTGATAATTATTAATTGTATGTAAACATTCATGTTGGTAATTAATAAGATTACATACGTAAATTAATCTATTTAATTTTAAGGCATGAAATATTTAAAAAAAGAATGGAGGGAGTATCTATAAGAGTTTTCTACTTATAATTTTGTACTCCCTCTGTCCCGTGAAAGATGAGCCACTTTCTTTTTTGGGCTGTCCCACGAAAGATGAGTCCTTTCTATTTTGGGAAATAATTAATTGCAAGCAGTCGAGAATATCTTATGCAAGGATGTTAGTTGAAATTGATATGACAAAACCTTTGCATCACACTATGGCTATTGAAGATGGAACTGGTAGATGTGTGAATCAGAAGGTCATTTATGAATGAATTCCTCCTGTTTGTAAGACTTGTAATATGGTTGGTCATGACTGTTCTATTAAGGCAAAACCAAGAGAGAAACCAGCAGAGAAACAAATGAAATGGATACCAAAAAGTAATCAGCCACAAAAGGAGGCAGAGGAGAGGGATGAGAATGTAATTGCAACAAAAAGCACCCCACCTGAAGACACAAGGAAGGATAAAGAAAAGGAGATGTGGACTATTCTAAAAAGGACTTTCAGCCAGGCAGTAACAGAAGGAAAGCACAAGTCTGTTTTATCAGTAAATTCTTACCATATGCTGCAGCAAGGGGATGAAATTCAGGCACAATTTGAAGAGAGCGGGGACCTTATCCCCTTAGGTCTATTATGAAGTTGATCATGTGGAATGTTAGGGGCTTAAATAAGCCCCACAAGCAGAAAGAAATAAAGAAAGTTCTGCTTGAAAAATATATTGATATGATAGCTTTTCTGGAAACCAGAGTGAAGAGTGCAAAGTTTCAGAGAATTACAGGAAACTTAAATAAGAGATGGGAATATTTGAATAACTACTCTCATACAGAGAACGGGCGTATCTGGATTGGATGGGATCCAAGAAGAGTAGATGTTAAATGGCAACAGAATCATGAGCAGGGGACACATGTAGAAGTTCTTGATAGAGTTTCTGGAAGAATTTTCCATTGGATTGCTGTGTATGCTTGTAGTACGATTGAACAAAGGAGAGGGTTATGGAGATTTATCTCTGAAATCTGTACAACAATTAAGGAACCTTTATTGATTGGAGGTGACTTTAATTGTATTCTAAATTCTGAAGATAGATTCCAAGGACAAGGGGTTACTGCTAGTGATACAAGAGAGCTTAAAGAATGTTTAGGAGATAATGAATTAACCCCTTTGAGAATTATTGGGCAGAAGTTTTCATGGTGTAATCAGCAGGAAGGAGAAAATAGAATTTTATCTCTTATTGATAGAAGCCTGGGGAACTCTGATTGGAGTAGGCAATATGGATCAATATCAGTGGAATTAATGGCAAGGAACTGTTCTGATCATTGCCTTCATTTTCTGCAGATTAAAGAAGGAACAACTAGTAAGCATTATCCCTTCAGATTTCTTAGTGCCTTAACTTAACACCCAGAATTCAAACAAATAGTGCAACAAGGATGGGAACAACAAGTGCATGAGAATAAGCTGCTTAATGTTTGGTATAAACTTAAGATACTGAAACAGAATTTCAAGAAACTAAATACAAATCACTTCAGAAATATACCAGAAAGATTAGAAGGTTTGAGAAATTCATTGAAAACTATTCAAAATCTGATGGCTCAGGATCATTCAAACCAGGAGCTGATTACTGAGGAGAGGGGAATTATGGGTGAAATAGAAAAATGGAGCCTAGTGGAAGAAAGCATTTGGAAACAAAAGTCTAGAGATGAGTGGATAAAACTGGGGGATGCAAATAACAAGTAATTCTTTGCTTTAACTAAAGCAAGGCAGAATGCTAAAGCGATTAGTATACTCATCTCAGAATCTGGTGAAAGATGTGTCACACGGAAACAGCTAGTGAATGAGATTCTTACTTTCTACAAAAACCTGATGGGGAGTGCAGCCACTACTCTTCCAATGGTGGAAAGAGAAGTGGTCAAAAGAGGCAACACCATAAACCACTAGCAACAACTCTATCTTTGCAAGTCCTTGTACCAACCAAGAAGTGAGAGCAGCTATGTTTGGCATGAATTCCAATAAGGCGCCAGGAGTGGATGGGTACAATGCCCACTTTTTCAAGCATACTTGGGAGATAATCGGAGGAGAAGTAACAGCAGCTATTCAGCAATTTTTTGAGACAGGTTTTTTTACCTCATGCTATTAATACTGCATTGATTACTTTATTGCCAAAAAATCTGAATGCTAGCACTATAAGGGAGTATAGACCGATTGCTTGCTGCAGTGTGTTGTATGAAATTATATCAAAAGTGCTAGCAAACAGATTGAAAGGGACTCTACCTGACATAATTAGTGAGAACCAGTCTGCCTTTGTTAAGGGTAGAGCTATATTTGACAATATTATCCTGAGCCATGAGATAATAAAAGGTTATAGCAGGAAACACATATCTCCCCGTTGCATGATAAAGATAGATATCCAAAAGGCGTATGACTCTGTGGAATGGCCGTTTTTGAAGCATCTTATGCTTGAAATTGGATTTCCATATAGATTTGTTACCTGGATAATGGCTTGCGTCTCTACTGTCTCTTACTCTATATGCGTGAATGGAGAAATTACACCCCCTTTCAAGGCTAAGAGAGGCCTAAGACAAGGAGATCCGATATCTCCATATCTTTTTGTGCTAGGCATGGAATATCTGCACAGAACTTTGAAGGAGTTGGAGAGGGATAGCTTATTTAGATACCACCCAAGGTGCAGAAAATTTGGACTGCTCGAAATCTGTTTTGCAGATGATTTACTATTATTTACACAAGGAGACATGAACTTAGTTAGGCAGATGATGCAGTCCTTCTCAAAATTTTCTGAATTTTCTGGACTCAAGGCAAATCAAGCCAAGAGTAACATCTATTTTGGAGGGATTGAGGGGCCAGTACGAGAGCAAATGCTGAGGGAGTTTGGAGTGGTGCGAGGGGAACTCCCATTTAGATATTTGGGGGTACCATTATCATCAAAAAAGCTGACAGTGATCCAATGTAAACCTCTGGTTCAGAAAATTATGGTAAGAATAGAGAATTGGGCAACTAAATTTCTCTCATATGCTGGTAGGATCCAATTGGTGAAATCAGTTTTATTTGGTATCCAAACTTATTGGAGCCAAGTTTTTCTTCTACCCCAAAAGGTCATCAAAGCCATTCAATCGGCCTGTAGAATATTCCTATGGACCGGGAGGGCAGAAACATCAAAGAGGGCTTTAGTGGCATGGGAAAAAGTGTGTTTACCTAGAAGTGCAGGGGGGATGAATATCATAGACATGGCGATATGGAATAGAGCAGCCATATGCAAGCAGTTCTGGAATCTATCTAAGAAGAAGGAAAAGATTTGGATACAATGGGTGCATGGATTTTATATAAAGGAGCAAGACATGATGACTATAAATTTACCAACCCAGATATCATGGGTAGTAAGGAAAATATTTGAGGCAAGGAAATGGTTCAGAGAAAATATGGGGAGAAGACAGGTACTGGAAGCTCACAGGTTCTCTATAAAGAAATTTTACAAGGAGCTAAGAGGACCAAGTCAGGGGGTAAAATGGAAAAGTATGCTATGCAGTAATCTGGCACCTCCTAGGAACATCTTCATAGTGTGGCTTGTCATCTTAGGGAAACTGATGACTTGCGATAATGTAAGCAGATTTGGGATACAAGTTGATCATACATGTAGCTTGTGTGGGGTGGAGATGGAGACCATAAATCACCTCTTCTTTGCATGCACTTATTCGAAGGTGGTGTGGGAAGTAGTATCTGCATGAAGCGGGCATGCAAGGGATGCCGTGAGTTGGGTAGATGAACAGAAGTATATGGAGCAGCACTGTGGGGGGAAAAGAGGTAAACAAGTAGTATATAGAAATAATAGAAGATTCAAGGGTCGAGCTCAGCAGGAATCGAGTGTGATCAAAACTTGTCAAATGGTAATTGTTGTGAGATGTCAGCAAAAAAGAGAGCTTATGGAGTTACTACAGTCATAGGAAATAGAGTTGAGGGCAGTTGGTGGGTTTCCTTAGTTTGAAGCTTTGTAATCTGTAAATCTCTTCACTTGGTTAAATAAAATTTACTTACCAAAAAAAAAATAATTAATTGCATTCACACTGCTTTTACATTTGTATTCACACTGCTTTTACATTCTTTATTATTTATTCATACTACTTTTACATTCTTTATCAATAAAATACTCCACTAAATACACCCACTACTATTTTTTTTAGTCTCTGTGCCCAAACCAAAGGGCTCATCTTTGGTGGGACGGAGGGAGTATTATATATTTTTAGAGAGCTCCTATTTTATATTTACACACTATACCTTTTTTTTTTTGTTCTTATGATAGGTTGTTATGATTCCTGCAAAAAATGCAACAAATGGTGCTCAAAAAGTGCTGGAGTTATGGTATGAGGAAAGAGCAATGAGGAAGTTCTTTCAAGTATATATGTCAACTTTAATCGTACGGGAGATCTGGACATTATAATGAATGGACTAGAGAGGATAGAATCCATGGATAAGATTGATGTTCCATAGATTGAAGATGCAAATTAACTTAAAATGAAAACCGGAGATTTAGTAGAAAATCCTAAGAAGCCTAGAGTGGGACAAAAAAGAAATCAGTTAAGGAGTTACAGCCAACCGAAGGACAAAAACAGGAAAAAAAAGAAGAATCACAAGGAAGAATATTGAAGACTACATTGAAATTCCAAGTTATGATGATCAACTGTCGTTGCCCAAAGTTATCTCAAAAAACGAAGAAAACGCCTACACCAATCATCAAGACCAAACAAGAAAAAATAGAAAATGAACAAAGATTCGATACATTAATTTTTTACTCGTTTTCTTTGTTAGAAAAATAGGTCTTCATTTTCTTTTCATTTACATATAATACTATTTACATTCCATAAACTTGAATAATCAAAAAGAAGAAGATCGAAGACCGCATTGGAATTCCAAATGATGATCAAGTACCGTTGCCAAAGTTATCTCAAAAGGTCAAAAGAATAAAACACACTCCAATCATCAAGATCAAGCATAAATATATCAAATGAACAAATATTCACTATCTTAGTTTTTGACTCGTGTTTCTTTTTAAGAACAATATATTTTAATTTTTTTTGTTTGTATGTAACACTATTTACATTTTCATAAATTTATTATATTATCAATAATTAAACACCACTTTGACGATATTTAAAATATTCTAGTAATCGTTTTGCTTTGTATCAAAAAACGAAAAAAAAATAATTGACGCACGTACGTTTCTGCTAGTAATTAAAAAAAAACTAGCAAAAAGTTATAGATTATTTAATGGTATAAGATTATTTTGTTACCTAATCTTAAAGCTACAAATCTGTATGTATCTAATGAAGTTATGGTAATATTTAAAACCTTCCAAACTAATACAAGGGTGAATTAGTCACCAATAGAATATAGAAAACCGGAAAATTTGGAGCGGGTTTGATTAAACCTGGTTTATTTAATATTATGGATAAAAGAAACAAATTATATCGTAGTTATTATGTCTCATTATCACTACCCTGAATAAAATATTGTATTTGAATTACGTCGGACCAACCGAATTCACCAGACTTTGGTTCATTTTTGATCGGTTTAATCCGACCTCAAAATTCCGATTTTAAATCAGGTTTCCCTATTTGGTTGGATCAGATTAAATTTGGTCGCTCTATTACTCATTGTGAATTTAGGAGACACATTCATTTGAGTTTATGATTCAAAATCACATGTTTTTGGACCATGTAATCATTACGAGTGTGCTAGTATCTAATTAACCAGAGGAAGTGAGGGACCCAGACTCTTTGGACTACAATTCTATTGATTTAAAATTGTACATATTATCGTAAAAAGCAAGTGTAAATATAATTTTGTGTGCGTGTATCAAATGATTGTATGTGCGTGTTTTTGCAATCACAGTAGAAATTCTATAAATTAATAACTATGGCCGTAAAATTTTATTATTTTAGAAATATATTTATTAATTGATAAATTAATAATTTATTAATTAAATGATGTACTTTACAATAAAATGAATTTAGCAACCTATTGGATAATCCGCATAAAAATGAAGTATGTTAAGAGATCCAAAGTTCAGAAGAAATTACTAATACCATAGTTAAAATTTCAATTGAATATGAAGCTCATAATGATACAATGCCATTGGAAATGGTCACACGAGAGGAAATAATAATAGTGTCAAAAACTCTTCATAATTTTTTTTTTGTTGCAATTTGAGAATGACAAATCGAAGCTTTTGAGTGTCGTGAGAAAAGTTAGAAATGAAATATATTTTGATATAGATTTCAATAGAAAGCAAACAACAATTAATTCATAAGTATTTTACTAAGTTATCCTAGTTATGTTAGTAATGATAATTAATTGTCATTAATTTATGATTTTGTTGGGACTATATATTTTATTTGAGGGATTTCAAAAAAATTAGTATCTTATTAATTTATCAAAATTGTTAATTTATGCTCAAAGCCCAATCAGAACCGGATAAAATTATTATATTAAAGGGATTATTAATTTATCGAGTATTGTGATTATTTTCATTTTTACAGTCAACTTTCCTTTTTTTTACGCGTGTGGCTGACCACCGTGTGATCGAATATCATTACCCTAATTTAAAGAGATTCCACTCTAGTGTTATTTGAAAAATTTTGCAAACAGGAGTCCCAATCCAACGTTAAAAAAAGTGATCTCGACGCTCCTCCAATGAATTTGATTGATTAATTTCTTAGGAATATTGACTAAATTACTATATATGATGCCTATATTAGTCATCATTATTTGTAAATAAAAAAGTATTAATAAGAATGTCATATAGTTCATGCAAGATTATACTATATACTGTAATGAAATTACGCAATATGACTTTTTTTTCTTCTTCTTTGTGCATTTGTCATTATTTAAAAACATCACGATGAAATATAATAAATCTACAGCTATTCCAATTCTTACAATTGGGTTTAACTAATTACACTCTATATCTATATTATTATTATTAATGGTAATAGTGTAAATCTATATTAATAATAATTTTACTCTTATTATAACAAAATTTAACGAGTGAGTTGATAATATAATGCTACTTATACTATAACTAATTTTCATTGAGAGGTTTATGTGTAGCACCTGTAATCTTTTTTTTTTTTTTTTTTGATATCGTGGGAACCCGCAGCCGCTACCTTTAAAGATATGAACAAAAAAGAATATAGAAATCACCTGTAATCCTTGCGTATATAAATGAGCGTTGATGCTGTCAATGTCACGTATACTTACATTCTACCTATAAATCAATACCCATCAATACTTAAAATGACTACTAATGAAATCTTATGTACCCTTTGGATTATATACTCGCTCCGTTTATTTACGTGTCCTATTATACTTTTTTTTTCTTATTTCCAAATAAGTGCCATTTCATAGCTTTGAAAAAATTAATGTAAATTTTCATGAAAAAAACAATGCAAACTTTCCATTTAGCTCAATCATAAATCCTACTATTAATTATTTACTTTTTAAGTTTTTTAGGTAATAATTATAGATAAAAATAATAATTTATAAATTTACTTGGTATGTGTATTTTGACGGTGAAAAATACTTTTTAAACAAAGGGACTAAAAGCATCCACTACGGATGTCTAGTTAGACCCCAGGAAACGTAATTTCAATGATTGGTGGGGTTGAGTAAGACCCTGGTGAAAATTTCCAAGAGCATCCACTATGGGGATCGATCACCAGCATCGATGCCGGTGTCGATCCCCCATCGACCTTACCATCCTTCGATATCGCGGGGTCTAAGCCATAGTGGCTTTTATCGACACCGGTGTCGATCATGCAAGGTCGAGAGTGGTGTCAATATTTCGACACCGCTCTCGACCTCAATCTCTCCCTCCTTCGGTCCACTTGGCTTCACACCATTGGTCCGATTTATTTTTTATTTTTTATTTTACTTTTTCTGATTAAAAACAAAAAAAAATTATAATTATAATTATAGATTCGGGGTCTTACTCAACCCTACCATAGTGAAAATTTTACCAAGGTCTTACTCAACCCTACCAATCATTGAAATTACGCTTCCCGGCGATAGACCCGGGGTCTAACTAGACACCCGTAGTGGATGCTCTAAAATGGTGGGGTTGAGTAAGACCCCGGGTCTATAATCATTGACAATAATTGAATAAATTTTATTTTGTTATATTTTTTTTATTTGTAATAAATAACATTAAAAATACTTAATTAAGTTCAAAAATTAAGAAATGACAATTTTATTCAAATAAAAATAAAATAAAACATACACTAATAAATAAAATAAAATTACAATAATTAAGAAAATAAAATTAGGACAACTATTCCCACCCAAATTCTTTGGCAAATTTGGCGCAGACTTTGAGGTGCGCTGCCAATTGACCGGGATTCATATTAGTTGTGTCTCGCGTAAAAATATCGTAGGCCCACTTCTCCCTGCTTTCACTCCTCTCCCCCTTCAAGTTTTCGGCTACGGTAGCCAACTCTGCCCTCACCGCCTCCTTCGCCGCCGCCTTCCCCTTCCTCCCCTTCTTGACAGCTTTCACTTATTTGGGACGAATTTGCAAGGTGTTTGCATCGCTCGTGGATGTCGTGGATGTGTTGCCGCTAGCAAACGAAGTATAGTCACCGACTTCATTTATCCTCGTCTGCTTTGGGGCTGTTGCCATCACCGGGTTGGAAAAACTCGGGATATTCTTCAAGAGCTCCCACGCGGCGCGATAGGGGAAGTTTTTTCTGTACTGGGCGGAGTAACTATCTTCGGCCACTGTGTACAAATCGAGGTCGTTCCGCCTGCTTCCGAGTTCGTCTTCGAGTTTGATGTAGATGGCGGCGAAGTGTTGGATCAGTTTCTTGGCGCGGCCCCACACGCACTTCATCGGACCCTTTTCGCGCGGCGCGGTGGGAGCTATGTGCTCGTTGAAGCGGGCACATATTTTCGTCCTGAAATGATTCTGGATTTGGTAGTTGCTGGTCACCGCGTCCAGCCCAAAATCAATGTAGCATCATGCGAGGAACTCTATATGGTCAGTTGTGTAGTTAGGACCTCGTAGTGGCCTCGATGCAGTGCTTGATGCGGCAGGCTGTTTGCCCTTGCGGCCGCCTTTCCCTTCCCCTTGGTCGGAGAAGTAACTGTGCTTGATGTGGCAGGAGCTTTCCCCTTGCGGCATGGCGGTGTTGGCTCGCGTTCCTCCGATTCCTCTTATTGGAAATCTTTGTATGCCTCTTCTTCTTCTTCTTCCTCCACCTCAACATCGTCGCAATCGTCGTTGGGGTTGATGAGTTTGATTCGAGCTGTTTTCGATGGCGGCGTGCCGAATGCACGATATCTACCGGGTGAAGTGGAGAATTGGGAGAAGCCGAATGTCAGGGGGAATTGAGAGAACCTTCCCCTGAAGACTGCGAGTAGCCGTAAGACGGGAGAATTGGGAGTACCCCGGAGACTGGGAGAACCCAATCGATAGGAGGAATTGGGAGAACCCCGGAGACTGCGAGAAAGCTGCAAATCCGGCAGCCGGGGAGTATTGGATGAAACCGGGAGAAGGGGGAATTGAGAGTTTGTATTAGGTGGATTGGGAGTTTGTGACGGTGGATTTGAACCGTAATACTGCTGATACCACGAATTGAACTTGTTTTCGCTTATTTTTTTCGCACAAAAAAATAAGATTTGAAAATTGAAATTGAAGAAGAAAGAGATTGGGATACAGATTGGATTTTGGTGTGGAGAATGAATGGGATGAAGGGGTATTTATAAAGTGATTTGTGATGAAGCTGTTGGGATTTTAATTATTTTTTTTTTAATCAGAAAAAAAAATGTAAACCGCACCGATGGGAACATGCCACGTGCCCCCAAGCCACTGCCACAACGAAGTCAAAGGCGGTGTCAATATATCGACACCATGCCTTCAACCCACATACATCGCCGCATCCACTATGGCTTCGACCTCGCGGGGTCGAGCGACCCTTCGACACTGGCGGTCGACCCTTATAGTGGGTGCTCGGGAGTACTTATAATCAGATCTACAATTATCCACGTCATTATGACGAGAGACAAGCATCATAGCAGCTGACGTGGCATCCAACATCCTGATTTTAAGGGGCCACCCATAATCCACAAATTGGCATGCCCCCCTCCCTCCACCGATAAAGTTATTAGAAGAAAATTAAAACACTCATTTTGCCAAGCAACCAAAGTTAACACAATGGGGCCACCTTGTATCCGAAAAACAGTATTTCATCTAATATTTGTATAATTAGACATTTGTATCGTTATAGATGTTACATCACTGAAATCTTACTACTCCAACGGGCGCGAAATAGAAAAAAAAAATAAAAAAAAAATGCAACACAATTTTGATTTATTCAAAGGCGCATCATCTGAAGTTATTTTATTACGATTGAATTAAAACATGTCCTTGTCGTATTTGGAAATAAAAAAATATTTCTCTGAATAAATATCTTGTATAAAATTAATATAAAAATGTTTTCAAACTTTTTATTCTGGTATTGTTCTCTAAAATAAGACACGAGTTTGTTGATATAGGAGTTTATATGGGTATGAAACACTTATTAATTTGTATTGGCGAAGGGATTAAGCATAAGTGAGGGAGGACAAACGACCATACTCATCAGTAGGGACATCACTCTCTCTCTCTCTCTCTCTCTCTCTCTCTCCCTCTCTCGAAACTGGAGAGTGTAATTAAATCCATAATAAAAAGCATTACACAATTTAATTAAGGCAGGGCAGCTGGAAGTTTTTAAGGAGGAGTAGTACTTTGTTTCTTCCATGGTGCAGCTGCAGCACCACCGCCTTCAACCTTAGCTTTCTCATAGAGAGCAGAAAATCTCACTCACTGTCATGAAAAACTATGTGTTTCTTCCACTCATCATTATCCTCGTAACTCATCAATCTCTGTCCGAATCGGCCGACATCAACATTGGCTATCAAGTTACTCTCGCAGTTCCAACTGATTACACTAAAGGCTTTGTGGGTCGAGCTTTTCTCATCCAAACCGATCAAAATCCACCAAATTTTTAGGTCAGCAATAAGCGTCGAAGCAGTAGAAGAAGTCAAGAAATATTCTTGCTCTTTAGATGTTTTTCTTGGTGATGTGAGAGTTTGGAGTTCTGGCCATTTCTCAAGATTCTATGCAGATGAAAAATGCGTTCTTGAGCTGACTGCTTCTGGGAATTTGAGGTTGAAGAGAGAGAATGAGAGCGTTGGTTGGAAGAGTGGAACTTCAGAACAAGGTGTTAAGGTAAATTTTCATGTTTGCGTTTCTTGATTAGGCTTTGTTTGTGAGCTTGTGTTAGATAATGTTGGGTTAAACTTGTGTTAATGCAGAGGTTAAGTTTGTTGAGGACAGGAAATCTGGTTCTTGTTGACGATATGAATTTGATTAAATGGCAAAGCTTCAATTTTCCTACTGATATAATGGTTTGGGGGCAGAGATTAAGTTCTAAGACAAGATTAACCTCTTTCCCTCCAAATTCCACACTGTTTTATTCGATGGAGATTAAGGATGACAAGATTGAGCTATTCTTGAATTATGAGAGATCCAAGTATTCTTACTGGGAATATAAGCCTTCTAGAGAGAGAAACATCACATTTGTGGAGCTCACTTCCTCTGGGCTTGAGATATTCAACGGCGATCGCAAATTTGATGAGATCAAATCGACAGGCACGTCTTGGGATCCTTTAAGGTTTCTCTCTCTAGACAACAGCACAGGCAATTTAAGGATGTACCATTACTCGGAGGAGCGAGGGAGGTTTGAGGCTTCCTACCAAGCACTCAACTTCACTTGTGACCTTCCCCTGCCCTGCAAGCCCTACGGCATCTGCATGCCGTCGGGCTTGTGTTCGTGCATTCGCCCCGTTGCAGACCAGCAGCAGGTCTGCAACGGGGCGAATGATGTGGATGGGGTGTGTGGGCGGGTGAGGACGGAGATGGTTGAGTTACAGGGCGTTGCGAGTGTGCTGAGGACTGATTCGAGTAGGAGTGGCGTTGGGAAACAGGAGTGCTCGCGCAACTGCAATGAAGATTGTGGGTGCGTGCGGCGCAGTTTGTTGAAGAAGAAGATGATGATGATGATGATGTTGGGAGTTTAGGGCAATGTTATTTGTATAAGATTGCTAGAGGGATTAAGAGAGTGGAGAGAGGAGAGAGAGGTGCATATATGGTTAAGGTTGTTAGAGGGGTGAATCATGATCATGGTAAGAATTTCGGGTTGAAAAGAGGGGTCTTAATTGTGGTGATAGTGGTTGATGTATTTGTCATTTTTCTTGTTTTAGGAGGTGTTGGATATTATATATTTTGGAAGAGAAGAAAGAATTTGGGAGTTGGAGGGCAATCAAGTTAGTTGGTTTTATTTTTTCATTTTATTTGTGGATAGATTGTTTTGAATGAGGAAGATCATGATTGGGTATGTTCTCCATTGAAGATTAGTTGAATTTATTCTAAAGTAAATTATGGGGTTAAGTAAAACAAAATATATATATATATATATATTTTATTTATTTTTATAATAACAATATGTACGAGTATATATACGACTGTGAATTTATTCGTCGAAAAAATCCTAAAATTATTTGAAATCAACTTTCTCCAAATCCCTGCCAATCTTAATTGCATATACTGTACATTATATTCAGATCATGTAGCGCAGATATTAGTCAAATTTTATAAAATTCAAAATATTTGGAGAGCTTTTCAATTTTTAAATTTTTTGTAGAACCTTTGGGCCTTAATTGATATATTTATGGTTATTCATGAATCTAGCCCACCCCTTTATTGATCAAGGTTGCAGCGTGAGGGCGTTCACAAAAAATAAATTTGGGCCTTCCAATTTTATTTTGGGTAATTTTAAACATAGCCCCCAAATCTCTTTCAACATAGCCTCCTAACTAAAATAATAATAATTTAAATAATAAAAGTACTATTATATTCTTTAACTCCCAATTTAAGATTCTAATTAAAAAGAAATATACTCCCATAGCCTCCAACGATTTCATCGTTACAGGATGTACTTGATATGTTTTCAGTTTCTTATGACCTCTTTCCTACAGTTGACTTCGATTTCGCCAAAGTTTATCAATCGACTCTGGCCCATTCTCATGAGAAAAGTGCATTGATCGAAGCAATAAGATGAATGATTAGCCTTCACAAAGTGACTTCAAACTGAATAATAACAATCATTTGTATATGACAAAAAAAATTGAACTGACTGGAAGATCAAAGACCATAAGAAAGATCAAAGACCATAAGAAAAATCAAGAAGCTATTAAAATGAAGCCAATAATGTGGCATAAAAAAGTTGTATCACAACATACAAAAGAGAGGCACATGGTTGTATTTGCAAGAACCATATTCTAAAGAATGCTTGCCTACTGCCGACGATCTTGCGATGTTTTCTTCTTCTTTCTTCTGTGGATCTTTTTTTCTGTCAAGGGGGTACGTGTATGAAAAAATCTCAAATAGGAATCATAGTTTAGGGTTTATTTTATTAAATCTCAAATTAGGAATTGTAAGGATATAATAGTATTTTATTATTTAATTTATTATTATTTAAATTAGGGGGCTGTATTTAAAATTACACTTTTATTTTTACTTTACATTATGTTCTGGGCTTATCTGCAATTTGGACCAAAAAACGGTAGAGAATCATTAGTAGGATCTCAAAAATATCTCAAAAGGAAATTGGTCTTTGGTCGAATCCCTCGTGTTCCAAAATAGAATTAGGATCGTCATGCAAGTATTATATATATATTTTTTTGAAGACACAACAGAACTTTCATTAATTAGAAGAATCAGACGACACAATACTCATGAGCCACGTAGGTCAACAATCATGCCACAAAACAGAGGTGGCTAAAGACTTTGCAAAGACGGCTAATTCATGAGCCGCCATATTAGCTTGACGACGAACATGACTAACAAAAATAACATTTAACTTTTTCACTGCAGCAAAGAAATCAAACATATCCTCGCACAACACACTATCGGCTTCTTTCTCTTCTGCAATAACACGGACACCCAAGATGGAATCAGTGAAAACTTCAACAGGAGATATTCCTTCCTCAACACACTGGCGTATCCCAAACACCATAGCCCGTAGCTCACCACCCAGCACAATCGCAGCCTTTGAAACCGGCTTTGCCATTGCAAAAATTATGGCATCTGAATCATTTCTCAAAATAGCCCCAACACTAACTTTTCCAGAAGTTGCATCCTCTGCATAATCCACGTCTAGCCTATAACAACCTTTCTTTGGACTCCACCACTTGGTACTCCCTTCATGCGGCAGAATGTGCTATTGAAGCACCACTTGCTGCCTCGCCTCTTCATAACCAACAATATAATTCGCACTTTGCTGCAACAAATCACTGCCAATAAATCTTCTTTCCTTATGCTTCTCATCACACAAACCCTTCCAAACCAACCAGAAAACCCATCAGCCAAACACCGAAAACTTCCCTCGAATACCCATCCCTCATTGTCTTTCCAATAACCCGCAAATCATACCCTTCCCATTTTTTAAAAGTGTTCCAGAATCCACATCGCGACCAGCAATGCCGAACTTTTTCACAGAACAACAGAGTATGGCTCGTCGTACCCCACCCTTTCCTGCACCACCCACACCTACCAAAGACGGGAACATGGTGAGCATGTAAATTCATCTCTATAGGGATAAAATTTCTGAAAACTCTCCAATTAAAAATTCGGACCCTCTGTGGAAGTTCAAAACTCCATAGGTATTTTCCACCATTTTACATGAGCATCACCCGAACTTGATTCAGAAACGCCATAATAGCCAGACGCTAACAGATAGCCTGATTTAACAGTATAAAGCCCTTTTTGTTCATACGTCCAAAATCGACGGTCCTCAACATAGTCCGGCCTTAAAGCTACACACAGAATTTCATCTATCTCGAAAGGAAGAAAAATATTATGCAGCTTTGGCCCTATCCTAAGACTTATTTTCAATGAGGTCAGCAACAAAAAGATTCTCCTATCCTGCCTTCTGTAAAATCATTTTGCCATTAGGAAAATTTGGCAGCCAAGCATCCGAGAAAAACCTTCACATCTCTACCATGACCTTACTCGCTATCTCAAACCTTTTTATAAGAGGTCTCTATCCCACAACAATGATCTCCAAAAAGAGACATTACTACGAATCTTAGCATCCATAACATCACAATCATGAAAGTACCTTGCCTTAAACAATTTAGCAACAAGAGAATCGGGGATAAGTGATAATCCTCCAGACTTGCTTTGCCAACAAAGATTGGTTTTAAAGCATTAAGATCTCGAAAACCCATACCTCCTTTACTTTTAGGCTTACAAAGCTCACTCCATGTCGCCCAATGCATCTTCTTTTCTCCCACCTTGTCACCCCCACCAAAACTGAGCACACAAATGCTCAATGTCGCTACAAACCGACATTGGAATTTTAAAACTAAGCCATTGCATAAGCCGAAATAGATTGGATAATAGATTTTAATAAGCACCTTCTTCTTTACACCAGCGAGAAACTTTTGTTCATCCAACCGCTTAATCTATTCGAAACTCTCTTAGTTAAATATTGGAATTGCAATCGAAGGCTTCTCATCATGAAAGTTGGCAATCCCAAATAAACCGAGTGACTATGAACTACATTTACACCAAAATTTCTCTTCACTGTATCTCTCACTTCTTGTCGCGCATCCGGATTAAAAGTTAAAGCAGATTTCTCATAATGTATCATCTGACCCGATGCACGTGAGTAAAGACTTAAAGCCTCCACAACTCTAGCAGGCGCTATCCCCTGAAGCCTTAAAGAAAATCAAACTATCTTCAGCAAAAAATAAATGTGAAACCATCAGAGCACGTCTTGCAATTCGAATTCCAGAGAAAAGTTGCTGAGAGACATTAGCTTTAAAAATGGAAAGCTAGCCCTTGAGAACAGATAACAAACAGAAACGGAGACAACGGATCTCCTTGCTTAATTCCCCTCGTCGGCTTCACTTCTCCATAAACCTTTCCATTAACGATAAAAGAATAAGCAGTCGTAGTCACACATCTCATAATAAGATCCAAAATCTTATTAGGAAAACCCAGAGAATTCATCATAAGTCTCAAAAAAGGCCACTCAACACGATCATAGGCCTTACTCATATCAAGTTTAGCTGCTACATACGCATCTTTAGATTTCTTTTGACCCCGTATCCAATTCATGCACTCAAAACCAATCAGGATATTATCTGAGATTAAGCATCCAGGAACAAAAGCACTCTGAGTATCATCTATTAAGCAAGGAAGCCAAATACGCAGCCTGTTCACTATAACCTTCGCGACCACTTTGTACGACGTGTTACAGAGACTAATAGGTCGGAAGTTCTGCACTGACTTCGGTTTTGTACACTTTAGGGATCAAAGAAATATACGTATTATTCAGCAGCTTGCAATATCAACACTTTCATTCAAGATTGCCTGAAACCCGTCTGGCCCCGGTGCCTTTGTCGGATGCATTTGGAAGAGAGCATTCTTTATTTCTAAAGCCGAGAAAGGTGAGTCAAAACAATCTTCTAAATGTACAGGAACTCGCTTATCAACAAGAGTTGCCAATTTGAGAGAACATTAGTAGCCGAGAAAGATGAGAGACAAGCCATCGCTTTCAACCGATCAGAGATCAACTGCTCCTCCAACGGCTAGTTGATTCTGTCCGCCTATAAATAGAGGCATTCTCTCATTCGAGGGAGACAGAGGACACATAGACGACGAAAAATTCAAGAGCTTTCTCGAGAGAAATCAAAGCAAAAAAGCAAATCTGCAAAATCATCATCTAAGAGCATCAGCAGCTGAGAGTTCCAATTTGAGAGAACATTAGTAGCTGAGGGTCCCTAGAGATCGAAACTGTTTTGATCTTAGGTTGAGTGTTTATTCGTTCAAGCCTTAGATCCAGCTCTCATTCGTGATCGAGCTGAAGTTGGAAATCCTACCCATTCTCACACCCTAAAAAGTGTGTTAGGACCTTACTCTTCCTGTAATTGAGTAGTCAGGTCGTCAAGTACCCGCAAACTTGACTTAGGCTGTTTAGTGCCCGGAAACTAAACTGTAACGGTTGCTCAGCCCGCGTAAGCTGAGTGGAACTGTCCAGAAGAACTTGGACTGAGGTGTGTGGACTCACATCTCCCCGTGGACGTAGGAGTTCTCTCCGAACCACGTAAATCTTGTGTGTCGTGTTTATTTGTGTTCAGTTATTATTTGCATATCTCAACTGACAAACTAACCGCATGCAATCTGCATACTTTCACATCAACAGTTTTGATTTGACCAACCGTGCATAAAAGCGTGAGTTTGATTTTACGAGTACATTTTCCACCACATTCCGCACAACACCACTCTTCCAGTTGAGGTTGCTTACTCAGCTGTGAGATCCCAACTGAGTCCTTTTACTCAGTTGAAGTTGATTTCAAGTGTTAAGTTTTTCAAAAGTTGAAAAATCCTAACTGGTGTATTCCCCCCCCCCCCCCCATACACTAGTAACTCGTATCGGGACCATCAAGTGGTATCAGAGCAGTGGTTCAAAAGACTGCTGACTCTGTTTCATGAGGTGTGAATTCGAGAATTTTCTTCAGTGGTCAACTGAACAGATCTTTTCACGCTAGTGCATACTTGCTCGCATTTTTGTCCTGTTTTTGTTTGTGCAGATGGACGTCAAGGACAAGATCGTAGTCATGTTCTCTGTTGTCAATTATACATCATGGAGAACTCGAATGAAGAAGATCCTTCTGTCAAAGCATCATAGGATGCAACAAGTTCTCACTTCTGGACCAATCGTCATACGAGACAGAATACTTCGCACTCCCACAAATCCCAATGATGGAGATGCAGTGGTGGAGTATGTGGAGAAACAGCCAGAAGACTACACTCCGGAAGAGGCCAAAGTGAGCCAGCTGGATATCTGGGCTCAGAGCACAATAATGTCCACGGTTGGACAAGATTATCTGCCTTGGATAGAGGAGTGTGAGACTGCAAAAGAGATGTGGGACATCCTGGCTTTGCTAAGTGAAGGAAGCGACGAGACGAAGGAAAATAAGTTCTCGCATGCATGTCAAGATTTCGACAATTTCAGTCTGCGACCTGATGAGACTATCGATCAGCTAGAGCTCCAGTTTATGGACATCATCAGAAGAATCCAGCCCATCCGGAAAGGAAAATACACTCTAAAAGAAATAAACCTCAAAGTGTTGCAAGCTCTACCAGCTGAGTGGGATACTTTCACAAATATCCACGAGAGCCGAGCTGACCTTGGTGAAATGAGAACTGAAAGATTGTTCTCAATCTTGAAAGGAAATGAGTATAAGGTCAACAGAAGGAGGTCGCAGCCCTCAAGTCAGACAAATAGAATTGAGGATGTCGGCTCAGCATCAAAGTCAGTTGCCCTCCGAGCTGAATACTCAAAATCAAGATCGTCAAGGCCAACCAGATCGGCTGACACGACTGCAAAGGAGTCGAGCAGAGAGGAACTGCAACAGAATATTGCAGCGTTGTCAAAGAAGCTAGCCGATATGGATACTCGATTCGGCAAATATAAACGTTTCTATAAATCAAACCGAACTCGAGACAGTTCGAAGCCAGTCACCAATGGTTGCTTCGAATGCGGCAAGGAAGGACACTTCAAAGCTGACTGCCCAGACCTCTCAAAGAAGGAAAGAGAAGCACTGAGGGCCAAACAAACTGCAAAGAACAAGGCCATGGTAGCAGAAGAGGCAGCTGACGATATGGACATCTTCACAGACACTGAAGATGAGGATGAACTGACCTCTACCAACAAAGTCATCAGTCCGGATCAATGCCTCATGGCACTTGGAACCGACCAAGATGATATTGAGGTACAATCTAATCCTGCTCGTTTAAATTCTTCCAATACTTCTAACATGCAGGAATCTCTGAGCGATGAGTTGGAACCCTCCTGGAATGATTTTCAAGAACTCAGTGAGGAACTGCATCAGCAGTCGGTTGAGTTTAAGAGTCTTCAAGCCCAGTTCGCCAAGCTTGAAGATTTCTTAACCGAAAAGGACGATCTGATCAAGAGACAAGCATAAGAAATTGACCAGCTGAAAAGTCAACTGAATACAGCCAACCAAACTGAGGCTTCAACCGATGAACAGTTGAAGGAACAGATCAAGGCACAGAACGAACAGTTGAACAAGCAAGAGGCTCAGATCGACCAGCTGATGAAGACATCAGATGCCCAGACCGAGCATATAGCCGTTCTTCTCAAGGATCTTCAAACTGAGAAGGTCAACCTGACAAAGCTATATCAGTCATCCGAGATCATCGAGAATCTCATCAGATACAGATGGCAAACGGATGATGTGTCTGGACTCGGATACGACGTGGCAAAGGACACTGGAATTCCACCAGCTACCTTCACCAAGGCTGAGGAAGTCATGGTTGTCAAACCTAACACAGTTGAGTCTGCAACTGAACAAACACCATCACAACCGACAAAGGCAACTGTGGCTGAGAAAGGCAAAGGAGCTGCAGATGGAGCACCAACGAAACAGTCGGTGGAGTCTACAACCGAGGGGGAATGTTCCAAGACTCAACGGAGAAACCAAAGACGTCGGAGTCGCAATCAGAACCGAGCTCAAAATCGACAACATAACCAAGCTCAGAACCGACGTGATAATCGACCAACAAACCAACCACAACAGAGATGAAACCAACAGAACCGACCAAGCTTTAACCGACAGAATCAACAACGGTTCCATCACCTCAACAACCAGAGGTTCCAACAGAGTCAACCTATGTGGAACAGTTACGACAACTATGGTTACTCATGCCACAACATGAATCAACATCCTGGCATGAACAGCTATCGTCAACAGCCAAGGCAATGGAATCAGAATCAACCAAGAAGATTCCACAATGGCGTCCGACCTTACAGACAAACTCAACAGGATAAGAATCGCCATCAAAACAGGGGGAAAACCTCACCTCCTAAAGCCCAACATGGGAGAAATCCAACTCCTCCCAAGAAACAGAACATCACTACTAACGACAAGCCTAAGGATAACCGAGGTGTTGTTATAGTTGATGATGAAGGAAAAGTAATTTGGAATGATAAATCCATCCGAGTTTACAGGGAAAAGCGACGCACAGTTCCAGCGGGAACTGGTTCTAACCCTCCAGGACCCAACTGAAATTGGGGACCTAAGCGAGTTTCTCCTTACAGGTACAGGAGAAACAACTGAGGAAGAAGAAGGCGTCTACAATAATGTGGGTGATGGATAGTGGATGCTCGAAACACATGACAAATCTGAAGGATTTGCTTGGAAGTTTCGTGGAGAAAGAAGGTCCATCAGTTACTTTTGGTGATAACTCAAAAGGTTATACAAGAGGTTACGGTACCCTTGAAACCAATCATGTTTCAATTTCTAATGTCTCTTATGTTGATGGATTGAAGCATAACTTGCTCTCCATCAACCAATTCTTTGATAATGGTTTCTCTGTCAAGTTTAATGCACAGGGTTGCAGGGTGAAAGATGTCGGATCAAAGCAGGTGATATTGTTGGGAAATCGATCCCCAACCGGGAATGTGTACTACGCTGACTGGAACAGCAGCCTCCCCGACACTTGCCTGTTATCAAAGAGCAGTTCGGATGTGAGCTGGTTGTGGCACAAAAGGCTCAACCATCTGAACTTCAAGACGATATACCGACTCGCCAGACAAGAACATGCAAAAGGCATACCCAACCAGGTGTTTTCAACAACACACATCTACAGTGCATGCCAGCTGGGAAAGCTCGCTAGGTCCTCCTTCCGGTTGAAGACAACTCCTTCAACTGACCGAGTGTTACAGCTGATCCACATGGATCTCTTCGGGCCAGTTACACCAAAAAGCATTAATGGAAACGAATATACTTTGGTTGTAACTGATGACTACTCAAGATATACGTGGACCATCTTCATGCGCCACAAAAGTGAGACCCGAGATGAGCTGCCCAAGCTGATGGATCGGATATCGAACCAACAAGAGATGAAGATCATATCTATCCGATCAGATCGTGGAACGGAGTTTCTAAATGAAACCATCATTGAGTATTGCGAAAAGAATGGCATAACCCATCAGACATCAGCCGCGCGTACTCCACAACAGAATGGCGTAGCTGAGCGAAGAAATAGAACTCTGAAGGATGCAGCCACATCCATGTTAGCGAGCTCAGCACTGCCTAAGAGATTTTGGGCTGAAGCGATCAACACATCATGCTACACTCAGAATCGATCTCTTCTCACCAAGCGGTTAGGAAAGACGCCCTACGAGCTGTGGAGACGCAGAAAGCCAGATATTTCTTATTTTCGTATTTTTGGATCTAAGTGTTATATTCACAATAATGGGAAGACTCAGTTGAAAACTTTTGATGCCAAAGCTTCGAAGGGCATATTTCTTGGATATGCAGCTCGGATCAAGGCATATAGAGTTTTCAACAACAGCTCTCGTGTTGTGGAAATAACACCTCATGTTAGTTTTGATGAATCTACCTTTGAGTGCAGGGAACAGGTAAAGGAACAACACGCGGATCCAGCTGTTCTACCAGTTCTCACCAGATCGCAAGCACTTCGGGAAAAGAACAGAGCTGAACCTCTAATATGGGCAACTGAGGATGAGGATCCATATTCCTCTGAAGATGAATGCGAAGACCTCAACACATCTCAAGGGGGAACTTCAGCTGATGCCCCTCCAACTACATCAGCATCCGATGCCCAACCGAGCTCAGTTCAAACTATTGTAAATGTTGAGGATCCAGACTCAACAGCTGATCAATCACCAGCTCTGAAGACTCCAACTCAGATTTCTGAACAGCCACAGTTGGAAGAAGAAGGAAGACGCAACCGAAGATGGTATGAAGTTCACTCCACTGACGACATCATCAGAGATCCAACCAAGGGTGTGCGCACACGGAGCAGAGTTGCAAATCCAGAATCAACCGAGGAAGAATCCAACACTTATGCCCAATATGCTGAGGAATTGGTAGTTCTAGAAGAGTTCGAGCAAGCTGGAGATGTTGCCATGATTTCTTGCTTTGTAGCTGATGTTCCAGAACCGAAGAATGTTGGGGAAGCTCTCAACTGTGTCCACTGGACAACAGCCATGCAAGAAGAATTGAATGAGTTTCTACGCAACTGTGTATGGGAGTTGGTAGAAAGACCAAATGGTGTCAAGGTGATTGGATTAAAGTGGATTTTCAAAAACAAGAGAGACGCCATTGGATTCATTGTGAGGAATAAAGCAAGGTTGGTAGCTCAAGGATACTGCCAATAAGAAGGAATTGATTTTGAAGATTCCTTTGCACCAGTTGCAAGGCTGGAAGCCATCCGAATCTTTCTAGCTTATGCCGCACATCACAAGTTCAAAGTATATCAGATGGATGTGAAATGTGCATTCCTCAATGGAGATATCAAAGAAGATGTATATGTTGAACAGCCTCCTGGTTTTGAGACTGGAGATGGAAGAGTGTACAAGCTGAAGAAAGCTATCTATGGTCTAAAGCAAGCACCAAGAGCATGGTATGACACTCTTTGTGGATTTCTTCTGGACTCGGGGTTCAAACGAGGTTCAGTTGATAAAACTCTGTTCACCATCAAAGTTGGAGAAGATATACTTGTCGTGCAAATTTATGTCGATGACATCATTTTCGGGTCCAAGTCGGAGGAGCTGTGCAAGAAATTCTCCGATCTTATGAAGGAAAAGTTCGAGATGTCAATGATGGGCGAGATGAATTATTTCCTTGGATTACAAGTGAAGCAGTCACCTGAAGGGATTTTCATCAACCAATCCAAATATACAAAGGAGCTCATCACCAAGTTCGGATTGCAGACAAGTAAGACAACGAGGATCCCTATGAACACGAACTGGAAGATCGAACCAGGAGCTGAGGGAAAGCTCATTGATGCCAGCCAGTATAGAGGGATCATCGGTTCGCTGCTCTACCTAACTGCCAGCCGACCAGACATTTCATACGCAGTTGGAGTGTGTGCTCGTTTTCAAGTCCAACCAAGAGAAGCACACATGTTGGCAGCAAAGAACATCATTAAGTATCTGAAGGGAATTGTCAATGTTGGATTGTGGTACCCAACTGATGACAATATCCAGCTGACTGGATACTCAGATGCCGACCTAGCAGGAGATTGGTTGGACAGGAAGTCTACTTCTGGACACTGTCAGTTCATGGGAAGCAAGCTAGTTTCATGATTCTCCAAGAAACAAGCGTGTGTTTCTACTTCGACAACCGAGTCATAGTACATGGCTGCCGGAAGCTGTTGCATGCAAGTATTGTGGCTGAAGCAGCAGCTGAGAGATTATGAAGTCTCAACTGGACAGGTTCCCATTCATTGTGATAGCTCGAGTGCCATAGCTATCTCTCTAAACCCTGTTCATCACTCTCGGACTAAGCATATCGATATTCGTCATCACTTCATCCGAGATCATATTGAGAAGAAGGATGTGTCCATGGAGAAGATCCCAACTGAGATTCAGAGAGCTGACATCCTCACCAAACCTCTTCCTGAAGCCCGGTTCAAGATGCTGTGTGATCTTCTAGGACTTTTGGATCCGAGCTAAAGAGTCATCCGAGCTGATAAGGATTCATCCGAGCTGACGAATCGGATATCGAATTAAGGGGGAAGCTCAGATGAAGGGGGAATCTCAGATACGAATTGCCAACTGAAGACATCAAACGTCAGCTGAACAGATGAACTTGAGTCAGCTGATGGTATGCTGCAACAATGGAACAGACGTCAGCTGAACAGACGAACTCGAGTCAGCTGATGGTAAGCGGTAACTGAGGTATACAGCTGATATCGACATCAGCTGCCAGGTATCATTTATGACTGAAGGTGTTATGTTCTTAAATGAGAATGTTTGAAATAAATTCAAACATTCCTGTGCTAGTCAGTTAACATTAAAATAGCCATCATGTCGCATTAAATGTAAAGTACGGCTGAGCATCCATAGCCTACTTTATAGTGCGACTGGGCTGACATGAAACTGTACACCTTCTCACGTGCTGGTTGGAACTCGGATCAAAACGTCGAGTCAAAGATAGTCAACAGTCACGTAATCCCAGCCGTTGATGGATTCGTGCCATTTAACCCCAGCCGTTGATCTCATCCAAGTCAAAGACCTATATAAGGCGAAAAATCAGGAAGATATCTCCTACTTTCCTCATTCGTGCTTATCAATCATACTATTCATCGTCTTCCAGTTTTTCTGCCTAACCCTTTTCTGCAAATAGATTTCTTTCCTCTCCTATATATATTACCTTTGCAGTGATTTAATGGCACCCAAAAGCAAAAGAATGGCATCATCCGGACCTTCCCTCGTGCCTACCACATATGAAGAGTCATTCGATATGTTAGTATCGAAGCTTCACTTCGAGCAGATCCTCTCCGACGAGGATCTAGAGTCGCCGGTCCTAGCCCCTCTCGCCAACACTCTCCGTGAGAACGGACTTCTGGAATGGGCCAAGCTCTGCCCCTCTCACTTGCTCAGGCGTCAAGTCGGAGAATTCTACGTCAACCTTGTTCGCCCCCTTGACGGTTCAGAGGGAGTTTCTACGACGGTGTCCTGCCGACAAAGGGATGTTCCGGCAAGACAATACGTCGTGTCTCTTCTCTATCGACGTGTCCGACGTCCTCCGATACATCATACCCATCAACCACACCGCCACCGAGTTCCTGGAGAAATTACCGACGAACAGGCGGATGAATTTCTACAGGATGCTCTGATCGAGCCAGAGTGGTTAAGGAGCAACATGCAAAGGACTAAGCTGAAGCCTGAACACCGCCTGCTATTCGATGCCGTGTCGAAGGTCGTGTTCGGATACAGTGGCGCATTCGGCGACATCAGCCGACCCAAGTTGAAACAGCTGTTGGCCCTGGAGCACCAACACCAAATCAACTGGTTCCAATATTTTCTGAACCAGTTGATGGTGGAGAAGTCGAAGATCTCTGAGACCACGACCGAGTCTGGAGAGAAGTTGCTGAGTGTGAAGGGCACGCTCAACTTCGGCTGCAAAATCTCCGCCCTCATTCTCCTCGCAACAAAGAACCGCAACATGGTCTGGGCTGACTGTGAGGAGACGCCGCTGAAGAAGCTGTTGCTGTTCCCGACGGCCAAGAAAGCACAGGAGGTGCTGAGGAGTGTCTACACTCCTAAGGACAAAAGGGAGTCGGGAAAGCCAGCTGAGTCAGCAGCTGAGGGGGAACAAGCTGCTGCTCGCCCCACAAAATCCAAAGCCTCACGTCGCCGAGCTGACGTTGAGAAGGAGTCGACTGACGAACCTGCCCAGAAAAAGTTAAGGGTAAGGTTCAAGAAGGCAATCAAGAAGGTAGCTGAGGTGCCAGCTGATGAGCCAACTGATGTTCCAGCTGATGAGTCAGCTGATGAGCCAGTTGAGGTTCCAGCTGAGGAACAAGCTCCAGACAAGGAGAGAGCGCAGGTCGAGTCCACACCTGCTGAGGAGCATTCCGAATCCAGCCGCTCAGCTGAGGCCGCATCATTCGAGATCGCACCTCGAGGCCCCGGAGCTGATGAGGCTGAGGGCATGGAGACGTCGGATGCATCCTCCTCGTTTGAGGACCTCGAAGATGCTACCACCTCCCCACAGCTGGAGTGAATGTTGTACCGCCCCCAGAGCCTCTTGCTCTCTCTACCCAAATCGAGCCAGAAATTCCGAGCTCTCAGCTCGATGCCAACATCGTGACCGCTCCTTCGGCCGATGTTGAGGAAACCATTCCACCCTCTTCCCCAACTGAATCCCAAATTCCGAGCTCTCAGCTCGATGCCGATGTTGTGACCGACTCTTTGGCCAACATCGATGAACCTCTTGAACCCGAACCATACAATCTCACCCCCTCCCCGATCAACGAAGCGGAGGACATGCAGGCTATTGCTGATGAGCACGAAGGCAGGGTGGCCTACTGCTTTCAAAAGCTGTTGGGTCTGTTCCCTGCGGCTCGCGACATGCCCATCTTCGCCACACTAGGAACTGAGCTACTGTACCAGTTCCACCTGATCTTTAGCCAGTGGTATGTCAAGGAGGACACGATCAGGGTACTGAGCTGGGACAGGCTGAAGTTTGACGAGTCCCGCATCCGAGCCTACTTCAACTATTCCAACTTGGAGGTGGCGTACAACAACCGGATCGCGCTGCTCACTAGACGGTTGGACCAGAGTCTGGCCGAAGGGAAGGACACAAGGGAGGCAGCTGGAAAGGAGTGTGTCGACTTCCTTGACAGTATGTTGGTGAAATCAGCCGACTTCCTTGAAGATGTCGATGCAGCAGCCGCCGCTGCAAAAGAAGAGAAGAGGAGAACCTGAAGCTGTACCTGGCAAACCGTCAAGCCATGGTCACAGCTGAGCCTCTAGCTCAGTCTACTCAAGCCCTTCCAGCTGCTCAGCTCGCTCCTTCAACAGAACGAATCTGCGAGCTAGTGGCTGAGAGGGTAAACCAGTTGAGGACCGAGCTGCTCGCCAACCTCCAGCACCAATAAGATGACCAGCTGAGGGAGTTGGCAGCTCAAGAAGTGAAGTACCAACAACTGGTGGAGGAGAATGCCAACCTGAAGATGAAGCTGAATGATCTCTCCTCCTCCAACAGTCAGGACGTGTCGGAGCTGAAATCCACTCTGTTGGGCTTGAAGTCGGAAGTGAATGTCTTCAAGTCCTTGGCTAACTCAAATCTGGCCAAGTCCCAACAGACGCAGGATGCTGAATGGGAGTCCCGGTTCGAGTCGCGTTGGGCTGAGTTCGTTGCATTTCAGACAGAGGTCAACGACAACCTCTCTGTCTTGAAGAAGGCAGAACAAGAGCGCCAGGACTCCGAACTGGCAAAGAAGATCGAGCTGGAGTGTGCGGTCGATGAACTCTTCAACCGTGTTCAATCCACCGAGGCCAAACTCAACTCTCTAGACGGTTCAGTAGCAAGCCTTGTTGCTGATGCCAAAAAGGGGGAAGAGAAGGAGACGGAGGGTGAAGCACAGGAAGAAGAAGAGACCCAAGAAGAAGGAGTGCCAGCTGCTCAACCATCCAAATCTCAGCTGAGGAGAAGGAAGTCTGCTGCTGCCAAGACAACCGAAGTCGGTGGAGCCGAAATGTCTAAGGACTTGGAGCAGGCAAAGAAGATTGGAGTTTCCTACAACTCCATAGCCGAGATCGCAGCCGAGCTGGATTCTGAACTCGACGGGATAACAACCGAAGAGTGCATTGCAGCGGCCAAGGCTATGGATGTAGAGGAGAAGGACTACATGAACCCGAGCTGGATCAGAAAGTTTGCCGCCAGCCAGGCGAGGAGGGTGAACCAGTTCGAGGTTGAACTGAAGAAGGTTTCTCAGAACCTGGACCGCAACGTTGCCTCGCAGTCGACGCCGCATCAACAAAATCCAATCAAAGGTGGAAGCTCGGTTGAAGCAACAAAGGTTGCCTCTAAAGTCCAAGGTTGAGAGTCGGTTCAGGCATACCGACAAGTGGATGCCGACCGAGTGGAATGAGGATTGGGAGATGTTCAAGCAGGAGTTCGTGAACGACTTCTATTACAGGAAGGTTTACGCAAGTGACGACCCAAGGAGAGCGTTCAAAGAGGCGCTGACTGAGTTGCACTCAGGTGACCCGGGCATGTTCAGTCAATTCAGGAGGGCCATGATTGACGCCAACCTGGACTTGAACACTGTTCCAGTTCCCAAGAGGGTTACTTATTGGCCACCTCTTCTCTCGGATTCCAGCAACCCGAACCGTCAGAAGATTGCATCTGAGGCGAGGCAAGTCTGCAAGGAGCATGGAGTGGACATCTCCAAGGAGTCACCTGCTAAGAGGGAAATTTTTGTAAGGATCTTTGGCAAGTATGGGCTACAATACTAGCTCAGTTAGTTTTCTAGCAACTGTTGTAATTTTCGGTTTTTGAGCCTATCTTTTGTAACAATTAGTTGTAATGAAAACTATTCAGTTATAAGATTCACCTTGATGAACAATCCCTCATTGTCCAAGCTCTGAATCACAAAGTCTTTTAAATACCATGTTATAACTGTGCTAACCCTTTGATGTTTTATCTTATAGACTGTCTAAAATTTCAGCTGAGATTTTAGATAAGTTAGTGAGGATTAGATCAATAGTGGTTTAAAGTTGTAAGTGGTTTTGGCATCATCAAAAAGGGGGAAATTGTTGGGAAATTTATTAGTATAAGTTTTGATGAATTCCAAAACCGACTGACCCCAACCGAGTAGATGTTGCCAGAACCTAATGTTAGATGTTAGGCTCGCTGTTTGAGCAAAGTTAAGATTTTATCTTTACAGGTCTCCAGCTGAAGATGGCAACAAGGCGTCATTCAGACAAAACATCAGTTGTGAAGAAAGACAACTGAGAGTTCATTTGATCAGATGCAAACAAGGGGAAGTCTTCAGAACATCAGTTGAGAAGGAAATCAACTGAGGGTTCATCAGATGAGAAATAGTTGAAAGGAAGAGAACATCAGATGAAAAGGAAATCATCTGAGGGTTCAAACCCAACTGAGTAAATACAAGGAAGACAACTGAGTGTTCAGTTTCAGAACCTCAGTTATAGAATCCGAACAAGGAGTTCAACTGTTTGAAGTTCAAAGTCAGCTGAGAGCTCGACAGATCGGAACATCAGCTGAAGATCACTCAGATGAAGGTCAAGACTTTCAACCGACAAACCGAAGTTGACTGTCAAAGATTTGTATTTCAAAAGGAAGTCACATGAGGGTTTGACCGTTCAGTCATTACCCCATCTGGCCCAACACAAGGCTGTCTCAGATGGAAAGCAGAAGAGCACAGATGCCATATCGGGAAATTCTGCAGAGATGAGAGACAAGCCATCGCTTTGAACCGATCATAGATCAACTGCTCCTCCAACGGCTAGTTGATTCTCTCCGCCTATAAATAGAGGCATTCTCTCATTCGAGGGAGACAGAGACACATAGACGACGAAAAATTCAAGAGCTTTCTCGAGAGAAATCAAAGCAAAAGCAAATCTGCAAAATCATCATCTAAGAGCATCAGCAGTTGAGAGTTCCAATTTGAGAGAACATTAGTAGCTGAGGGTTCCTAGAGATCGAAACTGTTTTTGATCTTAGGTTGAGTGTTTATTCGTTCAAGCCTTAGATCCAGCTCTCATTCGTGATCGAGCTATAGTTGGAAATCCTACCCATTCTCACACCCTAAAAAGTGTGCTAGGACCTTACTCTTCCTGTAATTGAGTAGTCAGGTCGTCAAGTACCCGCAAACTTGACTTAGGCTGTTTAGTGCCCGGAAACTAAACTGTAACGGTTGCTCAGCCCGCATAAGCTGAGTGGAACTGTCCAGAAGAACTTGGAATGAGGTGTGTGGACTCACATCTCCCCGTGGACGTAGGAGTTCTCTCCGAACCACGTAAATCTTGTGTGTCGTGTTTATTTGTGTTCAGTTATTATTTGCATATCTCAACTGACAAACTAACCGCATACAATCTGCATACTTTCACATCAACAGTTTTGATTTGACCAACCGTGCATAAAAGCGTGAGTTTGATTTTACGAGTACATTTTCCACCACATTCCGCACAGCACCACTCTTCCAGTTGAGGTTGCTTACTCAGCTGTGAAATCCCAACTGAGTCCTTTTACTCAGTTGAAGTTGATTTCAAGTGTTAAGTTTTTCAAAAGTTGAAAAATCCTAACTGGTGTATTCCCCCCCCCCCCATACACCAGTAACTCGTATCGGGATCATCAACCATCTTTAGTAAAAGTGCTCTATGGTCTGAGCCATACTCATCAAGGGTAAAAATTTGAGATGATAAAAACAAATCCTTCCATCCACAATTCATCACAAAGCGATCAAGTCGAGCATAGATGATATCATCTCCCTTCCTTTTATTAGTCCAAGTAAAAGTAGCAGTACTACCAAGAGAATCCTCTAAACTACAATCATCTAGGACACTTAAAAATTGACCAATTCTCCCAAAATCTCGCATCCTTCCACCCATCTTCTCAGCTGCAGAGATAATTTCATTAAAATAACCACCCACTAACCACGACAAACTCGCAAATTCATGTAACTTAGCTAAGAGTCTCAATAAAGTTCAAGACACCAAACGCGCAGATGGATTTGGATCACCATAAAAACCAGTAAATCTCCACCGAATAGAATCAAAGGTAACTCCACAATCCACATGTCCTAGCGAATAAGAAAAAATATCCACGTCCACTGGTGCTCTCCACAAAAGCAATAAACCTCCTTTTTGACCCATAGCATTGACCATAAAGAAACTATCATAACCTAAGACATTCTTCCACCATTGACATTTGTGATTAACCGCCCTTGTTTCACAAACAAAAACTAAACTTGGGGAAGTATCGGAAAGAAGCCGACGAAATTCTTGGAGCGCATGAGAGCTCCCCAACCCTCGAGCATTCCAAACTAAACAATTCATAATGATTGGCGGGACTGCATAGCAGTCGCTGCCAAATCCTCATTAGAAAGGAACAGAGTTGGAGTAACAAACTCATCACTTTCAGATGTTTGCAATCTTTTCTCTTTCCCTTGACCCATTTCCCATTCCTCCATCATGCACTCCCTCTTTTTTGAATCTTTTTTAAGCGTACTCACTCCTGCTTAAGGTTAAATCCCACTCCTTCCACCGTCCTCTTCTCCCCTCCCTCCTCTCCTTCCTCGGCCTCATCTTCCTCTCTCACCTGTCCCACCATATCCTACTTTTGGCCTCACTTCTCTCGCCCTTCTTTTCCAAGTTCCACCCTCCCGATTCGACCCTTCATCCGTCTCCATTACTTCTATATTAGCAGGTAGATCTTTCACCGGTTCTAGGGAGCCAACTTGTGGTTTATACACTACCATTTTCCCTTCCTGTTCTCTTCCTTCTTTTGCACTACCCGACTTATCTGAGTTCTTGCTCCTCAATTCTTGGAGATCTTGACTCTCAACAGATTTCTTCTGCACCACCATTCTACACCCTCCTCCCTCATAACTGCCCCCAACCTCACCTTCATTTGAAGAACAACCCTCCTTACTACTCACCTCATCACCATCATCCCTCCTACTTTCTCTAAAGGGGCTCTCACAAGGGATAATCAGATCTTTGCCCCCATGAGGCGGTGGGTGGGTCTCTCCTTGAGCACTACGTCCTTTCATCTGGGCATATTGTCTTCCACGTCAAGAGTCACTAGTTTTCCCAGCCCTAAGCCAAGTGCCGAACATTACTTTTCTTTTATCCACTGTCACATCATCACAGTGTAGCATCGCATGTCCTACTCGCCCACAAGCTCCATAGAATTCAGGAAGCCGTTCATATTTGATGATAATGAATTGTTGGTCGTGAACTCCGTTAACATTTAGGACACACCTTTTACGAGAGGTTTATCTACGTCACGACTAACTCTAGCCCTAGTATATTGCCCCAAGCAATTACCAAAGTCACCAGCCTCAATCTCCTCTACTAATCCCACCATCTCCGCAACTTTTCGCACAACTTGGGGCGTCATGATGCATGCAATGGGAGATTATAACACTGAATCCAAGTGGTGAAAATATCAAACTTAATTTCTCATGGCTTTTGCAACCCCTCCGGCTCTTTGAAAAACATCAACTTATCGAAATAGTGCCATGGTCCATCAAGAAGGGCATGAGCTCGATCTCTGTCATTTTCAAACACCACCACAAAAAGATTATCTCCAACAATCTGGACCTCATGATTACCACGAATTTGTAGGATACATGGTAGATTTTCACGTAAACCGTCCCTATTCACCACCCGAGAATCATAAATTTTCTCCACCACATAATTCTTTAATAAAAGGTCATTAATTAGAGCACATCTCGCATTTGCTGTTGGGTTTAAATCAACCACTTCCACTCCAACCTTCGCTGATAATTTAAGCTCTTCAACCAATTGTGCAACTTCGTCCGGATCCATCGTCAGACTCTCAGAATCTCAACCACTGCACTTGAAAATTCAAGGAAAACTATATCTCAAAGAAGAGACAAAGACTACATCTCTACAGACCCTAGGCGGCGCGTAGGGTTTGAGAGACAAAAAAGTATCTTAAGTATTATATATATTTAAATGTCTTGATAAAACTAATTAATATGTTAAGCATAAATATTTGAGATTATATAGTCATATACCCATAATGAGCAAGCAAACTCAATATATATCTCACCTTTAAAAAAAATACAATTATAGCCATTCTTTTGAATTTGTGACCTCATTACCCCTTAACCCTCTTCTATTCGGATCCATCATTGCTTAACCCTTTTTTTCTTCTTTCTTTTTATTTCCATATTTTTTTTCTTTTTTTTCTTTTATTTTTCAGTTTTTTTTTCTTTTTTTTTTTCTTTTTCTTTTTCTAAATTCCCTTTTTTTCCGTTTTCTTTTTTATTTTTCAGATTTCTTATCTTTTCCAATTTTTCTTTTATTTTTTTCCAGATTTTTTTTCAATTTTTTTATTTCCATTTTTTTCGCTTCATTTTTTGTTTACCTATTCGTTTTTTGTTTGCTTCTTCGTTTTTTTGTTTGCCGCTTCTTCTTTGGTCAAGATTTGAGCGAGGGAAGCCGAAGGCCTCGGAGCAAGCTGAAGAAATTTAAATTATTGCCCGATGATTATCCTTATACTAGTAATCGGAGCGAAGCCGGAGCTGCAAAATCAGAGCAGTACAACTTGTCATGTTCAAAAATAGACATTGTCGTGACGAAATGTAATGATAGTGAAAATTTGGTACTTTGACACTAATGACCTTATTAGTGCCAAAAGTACCAACAAAAAGCACAAAAAAAACTAGTACGTAACTTGATACTTTGACACTAATGACCATGTTAGTGCTAAAAGTACTAACAGAAAGCAAAAAAAACTACTTAACTTGGTAGTTTGACACTAATGACCATATTAGTGCCAAAAGTACCAACAGAAAGCACAAAAGAAAAACTATGTAACTTGGTACTTTGCCAATAATGACTATACTAGTGCCAAAAGTACCAATAGAAATCACAAAAAAGTATTAAGTATTTTGGTACTTTGGCACTAATGACCATATTAGTGTCAAAGTACCAACTGAAAGCAAAAAAAAATAATAATAATAAGTAATTTGGTACTTTGGCACTAATTAGTGTCAAAAGTACCAAAGACTTCTTACACCAGAATCCGACCTGACCCGCGCCTTGACCCGATCCGCGCCCTTCATGAAGGGTATTTTTGACTTAAATTCAAAAAAATGATTAAAATTTGTGTATTTTAAAAAGATGTGCTATATATTGAATTTTAATCCCATATTTCATAAGTTGACTCTAAATATTTTATACTTTATCTGAAAATCCACGACATCCGAATTATTCAAATATGGAAGATGCTAGCTAGTAAATGGAGAATAAGATTTGCAGTAGGGACAATTATTGGTGAGCGGAAATGATAATCTCTCCAAGGATATTTTTACTAAATAATATGGCAGTAACAATAATATGAGTCACTTTTCATTTAAAATAAATTTATTTATTTTTATTTCTATATACTTAGTTAATTAAGCATACTGCGGTGGCATAATATGTATATGCATGTGTGTATGTGTATGTATCACAAAAACTTGGGCACAACCAACCCTATGAATCTATGATATGATTCATTGTAATTAGAGGGTAATTAATTAATGATGATTAAGGGATAATTAAGGCAATTATGGGTTGTTAGGAATAATTAGAATTTATCAATTTCAATTAGTTACGCTTCAATTAAGGTATTTAAGAGAAAAATACTTTAAATAAGGTTTATTGATCTCAATTATGGTTTATTAATCCTAAATTAGGTTATCATACTCTCAAATTAAATAGAGTTATTAATCTCAATTATGAGTATTAATCTTAAGTAGTATTTGCTCCCGTGCGATGCACATATAATATATTGTATTTAAGTATTGTGAAGCCAAAGTCAAATACTAATGATTCGGCATCCATTTATGCCACATTTTTTGGTAACCACTGCAAACATTTAAGTATAATGACGTACGATCAGTATTGAAAAATAATACTGACAATTACCTTGCGGGATGTGTTACATAGCTTTCATTTTTCACTACAGACCATTATTTAACAAAATATAATTGATGTTACTATTTCATCCTTATAATTCCCAATTAATAATAGTGATAAATATAATTTCATCTCATGATTTCTATCAAGATCGTACATTCATCCACAAACGTAAGAGGGATTTAATTCTACGATGATCATCTTTTAAAAAAATATATAAAAAAAATAATTCTTTGATGATCATATTTCTGTGGAGTACTATACTGTATTTTCTGAGAAATGCCATATTTCTGACAACTTTTTAGCTTTAAGGTTGGATTGAAAAAAAAAAGGTTGATCATCACTTCAATTTCTTAAATTATGTAAGCAAACATTAGAGGGATCTCATTACTTTTGATTGCCAGAAAAGCACATAGATCCAATCATAATGTTTTTTTTTTTGTTGAGTTCTTGAGTATGATGTTCTATGTTGAAGTCGGCCTCACATCCTTAAGAGATATATTGCGGACTTGCAACGATCAATGGAAGTTGAGATATAGCCCCAAATTATGAGGTCATAGTCATGGTTTAGCAAATCTTATAACATTAAAATGTAACGATTTGGAAGTCGGACGTCCTGTCTTAGTTTCTTGACATTGTTTGTGTGGATTTGGCTTAGTTTCATTAAAGCTAATTTCTCGTAAGGAAATTAGAAATATATTGTACATAGAAATCTCAAATGTGGAGAACATTATTCATATAACTTTGATAACATATATTGTTATGTAATTTGAATAATTACATTCAAACATTTGGTTTACATAAATAATTGTATAGGTATTATGAAATGAATATTCAAAAATAAAATTTAAATTACACCTACTACAAAAGAACTAAATATATGCAAATTGACATTGACATTATTATAAGACAATAAACTTATGACTTTGCAACTTCATATATTTATGAAGTAGCGAGATACAATCCTAAAAAATTGTGACTTTTGCCTTGATAAATTGAGTGACCAAAATAAAAGAGCAAAAGGACCTTACCAAATGTTTACGCTCATCTCTCTCTAGCATTCAAGTACAAGAGTTTTTCCAGAAAAGTCCAAAGTCTGTGCATTGACTACATCCTATTGTGTTTCGTCAGATTATTTTGAGAAGATTTATAAAGATGAATATGAGGCTACACACTATTGTGAATTGTGAAAGTGTGACAATCGTCAATCAAGAAAAATAGCCAGCTCCACGAATAACTTACACAATGCAAGAATTCAAAAGGCATTCATATTAGAGAAGGGATTATTCACGCCACGAACTTGGAGAAAAAAATAATATTTTGGAGGAGGAGGGGCTATGCAGTAACAAAATACTCCTATGTTTTGATTTGTTCCTGTTTTTTTTTTTTTTTTTTTTTTTTTTTTTTTTTTTTTTTTTGCATACATAGAGTCATGTATATTTTTATCCTTTAAATAAGTCGAATTTTTACATGTATCTACATCTAATAGAGGTTTTGTTCACTGGTATTCTTCTTGTTCACATATCTTATCATTCTTAAGGTTTTTTTTTTTTACTCTTTGCAGAAAAACAATGCAGTCACACCACTTGTTTTCTATATCCAAACAAAAAAATTGAAAAACAAAAACTCAGCAGAAGAGAAAAAACGATTAAAACACTTTGTTTTCAAAGGTTCCAAAAAAATCACTTCATTAGAGAACACAATTATTATATAAGATACCTCTAAGCCTTATAAGTTATAAAGACATATCAAAAAAACTTGAAAGTGTGGAATGACAACCAAACTTCAAATTGTTGGGCCCGGGTTACCCACCTTGTTAGGCTGCACGCACACATAACTCCACATTAGTATGATATTGTCTGCTTTGGGCCTAGCCCGCACGAATTTATTTTTGGACTCCTTCCCAAAAGGTCTCATACTAATGGGAGTGTGCTCACACTTATAAGGAGGTCTTCCCTTCCTTATTCTTTCGATGTGGGGACTTGGATTGCATACCCCAACAATCCTCCCCTCAAGCCAAGGACCACATAACTCATGGCCTCCTGTCCAGCGAAACCATCTTGCACCACCGCTATCATCCACGGGACTCGCCGCCTGACCATCCACGTTGTCAGGTAGTCTTTCGACGCAAGGCTACAACACTGTAGCACAGATCTCCTATTTTGTACCGCCGCTACCACCACGGAACACGCCACATGACCACCATATCAAGTGGGCTTTCAATAGAGGGCACCACAGATCTTCAATCGAGAGGTCACATTGAGGGTTTCCCACACAACACTACCAAAGACTTGGTACTCACGCCATCAAGCCACACCGCTCTACACCCGCGTGCTTCAACACCAAGTCATATTGGTTTCCGTGTCCCAGCCGAACCATCAGGCTCTGATACCACTTGTTGGGCCTGGGTTACCCACCTTGTTGGGCCGCACACACACATAGCTCCACATTAGTATGATATTGTCCGCTTTGGGCCTAGCCCGCACGGATTTATTTTTGGGCTCCTTCTTAAAAGACCTCATACTAATGGGAGTGTGCTCACACTTATAAGGAAGTCTTTTCTTCCTTATTCTTTCGATGTGGGACTTAGATTGCATACCCCAACACAAATTTGACACCATAATTCTGAATATCAAACTTCATAACATATTGTATAATCATGACATAAGTCACAACACAAATCATCATCCTATTCATATGCTCCACTACATATAACACTGCAATCAACGTAATAGTAGTACATGCATAACAAACTAAGGAAATGAAAGGATCCGTCTAAAAAGAATGCAAAGCTCTACCAAAATATAAATTTGACATCGATAACATTAGGATCAAGGATAAAATGATTTTAAAAATTTGAAATTTTCATACTTTGCGTGAGAAGATGATTATTGGTTCCTAGATATATAGAGCATGTGCCTGCAATCTTGAGCACCAAAAATTTCCAATGAAGTTTGATTTTCCACTTGTCATGGATATTTTCTGCTGTTATTGTAAACATTGATGGCGAAAACGTTGTGCGAGACGGTGAAGCCGCTTGGATTTCCGTCCAAATCTACTCTTCCGCTAGCCATCGTCGAATACCAATTTCGAAATTCGCTCAGATTTTCGTGTAGGTAGTTCATAATTTGAGATGGAGAAATTTTTTTTAGTGAGACAATATTCCATTGAAGAGAGTTTATGATAAAGAGAAGTTTGCTGAGATTTAGTTCATAGCTGTTAAAATTTAAAAGGTCATAAATGACCTGACTTATTGGGTTAGTGGATGGTTAACATATTTTAACGTGTCCTATTCTTTAGTCAAAATGTTATATTTGAAAATAATTAGATTTATTAATAAGATTATGACCTTCAATTTGATTGTTAAATACAGTTGCCATTGAAATTGATTTGCAATTGAAAACTCCCTCTTTATATATTAATATAGATTAATTTATTAATTCTAATTAGAATTATTAATTCCCAGATAGAATTAATTAAGCTTCAATTAAATTTAATTAAGTATTAATTAATAAAAACATACTAATAAAAAAAAAAAAAAGATAATCTCACCCCGTGCGTTAACCGTAGTGTTGCGCGCGCGCTCTCTCTCTCTCTAGATATATATACACACACATATAATTCATCATTCGAGAATTTACAATATTGCAACCATGATTCATAAACGGTAGGTTTATCTATATATGCTCGATTATTATGTGTGTAGCTATTCCTTAGCAAAATAGCAAACATATACAACTTGTGTCAAATTAATTCTAAACCCAACTGATTAAGATACATACCTAATCACACACCACAGGTTAAACATTTCTTAATCCAAATTAGAATTATTTGTGTTTGAGCATCATTTACGCAATATATATTTATGCTTCTAGTAAAAAATGTAATGATTCAAAATATTCCAACAAGTATGAAAATAGGCAATTTTAATTATGTATTGTTTGTTGTCGAAATGACTTGAAAAAACAAAAAAAAAAGTAAATATAAATAACATATCACATATTGTTTGGTGTAAGTGGTATCCTTTAATATTAGTTCTCACTTTAATTTCAAGTTTTCGACTTCAAAATTAAAATAGTTTGACAAATTTCTTCAAAGGAAGAAACCCTAAAATAGTTGGAAAAATTATCATCCACATGGTCGATCTAAAAAAATACAAATAATCATTTATATATATATATATATTTGTACAAATAAGCAGCAGTATATATGTTGTTGGCTTTGTTTTGTAAAGCAAATTAATCTCTCTTAAAAGTACTCCAATTTTATTGGGGTATCATCTGCCAGCTAAGCTAATTAAGATCTCAGCCGTTCATTTATAAATTAAATAGGTATTTGTTAATTTGCCAATATTGAAAGTGTTATTAGATGGACAAAACACCTAACAATTAATTAGTATTTCCTCCGTCTACAAAAAGAATATCTCACAAAGGCATGATACAAATTTTAATTAAGTATATTGTGAGTAGAGTTAATGCCTCACATTATGTGAGTATAATGGCGATATATTTTGTAACTAAGTTAAAATATTGAGGGTTATTATAACTAGGCAAAAAATGGTAGGGCAGTATTTGTAAGTGGAAATTGCATATTCTTTGTGGATGGAGAAATGAAAGACAAGTGAATTCTTTCACTGCAAATATCAGTTTATTTGGAGAAATTAAATGCCCACTTTAGTCCTTAGATTAATTTGGAGAATAATTATGGTCCTCATCACAATTTTGCTGCAAATATTAATTAGTTTATTTAATTTCTCAGGCTTCAATGGTGCATGAATTGACCTAATTACACCTGTCGCGACTATTTAAGATGAGTATTTATATATCCTCTGGGGTAAGGAAAAATGAGCAAACTAGGGTTTGTCACGAGATACCTTTCTAATTTTAGAATAGTTTTTTTCATTTTCATGTCTATATATATCTTAATACGTCCTTATTATATATTTAGTCTGTACGCACACAACTTGGGTCCATATATGGAATCATATGATTGTTTAGTTGGGTATATAAATCTCTTAACTGAAAGATTAAAGATTTAAATTTAATTGATCATCCTTATATTTAAGATCGAGATACTCTAGTGTGTAGTTCACCTATATCTAGGTAGTGACGATGAGTTGCTCTAAAAATATTATCAATCTTTGTTATTATGCGTGTCAGGGAAAAAAAAGGATGTCACAGGATTAGTGTGTTATTATCCGTGACATTTTGATAATGCAATTATATTATCTTACTACATTTCTAAATGAAAGAAAATTTAGTGACATTTCTATATGTAACAAAATTATATAGATATGTCACGAAAATTATGTCACAGCTAGACACTTTTGTTGTAATGAAGTTAATACCTAAAGTCAAGGATCTCGTGTACAATTCGAGTCTACTTTAAAAAATATCATAATTACAAAATAGAAGAAAATTATCAATGAATTAATAGAAATTCCACCCTTTATTTCCTAACTATAATAGATCATACAACGGCAGAATTAATGAAATCAGAGGAGTTGGTTTTTCCTTCATTAACATTTTGTTGGCGAAAATTGGACCACTAATTAGATAAATATAACTAATTAAATATGAAATTTAATACTAATTCAGTTCAAGCATGTACGGTCCCTTTGCAATCATTAACGCAAACCAATTAGAATTGATAGGGGTAGCTAGATGTGTTTAATATGACCTAATTGATAATTTTGATTGCACGTACATAATAACTACATAATATTTTTACCTTGATAATTTTTTATATTTTTTGTATAAATAAATAAATATAAAAAAATATTATTCCAGAGGCAAATGAAAAATTGGAATTAGGGCAAGAGACAATTTTGGAGCTGGATATATGTTTGTGTGGTGGATTGTTTTGTTGTGATGATTAATGCACACATGTGAGTAGGTGGGTACTTGGTGCTTTGTCTTTGTGGAATGGTGACAATTTTATTCTCAATTATATTCCAAGGAAAAATGATAACAAAATAAATTTACACGTTATGAAATATTCATTCACAAGTCTTTTGATTAGTTCCTTATCTCCAAGAGAAAATAATTTTGCTGCTCAACTAAACAAACAATTTTGCTTCCCCACTTTCTATTTTTGTTAAAGTTTTTTATGTGCTAGCTATAGATTCCATCAACATCAACTATAACATTTATGTTTAGGTTACTCATGTCATGATGTGTATATCCATACACATGTCACATGTCTTCGAAGTCGAACTAGTTTCGTGTTATAACTTACTCCATTTTGTTTTATTTTTATATTTTCCATTTCACAGACTGTATATATTGCACATATATATACTATATATAGATGACTACAATATTGACTGTGGTTTTCTATCTATTTCATTTAAATAAATAAAGTTCCATCATCAAATGCAAAGTATATACTCATTTCATTTGCTTGTTTGGTTATAAAAATATTCTTGATAATCATATCTTAACTAATTTCTTAATGTAATTTATTTGGGAGAATTGAATATCAGAAAATGAATTTAAGACTGTGCGCTGTGAGGTGATAATTAATTAACGCGTGTGGACCCTTTGGTTTGTTTAAATGATAGTAATATAATGTTTGTTTTTTTTACATTAATGTGATATTTGCTGTTGATCTTAATTAGTTCGTTGTGGATTGATACTTATTTCTTGTCTTGTAATTTAGGACTGTTACTAGAGTAGGAATATTATCTCTTTGTTTTTTGTATTACTCTTACACATTCATATCCTATTAAAACTGCATCACAGGTGTCAGTGATAATTACATTATTGTCTTTTATAAAGATATCAAGCAATCAATTTCATTTTTTACATATTATGTACTCCCTATTTTAATTTATAGAATATTAATTATCATATCCATGAAAACGAGAATAATATAACATAGTAGTATATGTTAATTCAATAATGACAATTATATCAGATTTATAATTCAGTACGAACGTACTTTTCAATTCAGAACAATCGACTTACGTTTAACTAAAACAAAGTTAGGGTTTGATGATAGTTTTATAGGGACGAGGTACGTATATATACGAGGCAGTGCAAAATGTGCCCATAATTTAGGAACTGCTAGCAAGGTACGATGACAGACAAAATTTGACTAGCTGTTAAAAATGAAGACATGGTAATTAAAATTGAGCAGAAGCTAGCACGTGAGAAGTTTGGAAAATTTTAAGAAACGGACAAATTTCTTTATAAATTACCGTAAATTGTTAGGCCGATCCAAGTTTCAGATTTTAGGACATAAATTAAGTTTTCTTGACTCTAGCTCTAGTAATTTACACACACAAACATACACGTATACTGAGAGATCTATAGAGAGAGAGAGAGAGG